>VXAA01000273.1:261449-397221 GCA_013399115.1 Anseranas semipalmata
AAAAAAAAAAGTAATTGGGCATAGCCTCTCTGTGGTCTGAATTGCAGTCATCTCAATTCAGAAAATCACATCAGCACTCACTTATGGAAATTCAGGACATAATATAAACAAGAACTTGCATTTAACCTTTGATTTAGTCCCACTGACATCAATACGATTTAAACACTCTAAAATTAAGTAGATGATTAATTGCTTGTGCAAGACCAAGTGTTTACCTGACTTCCAATTCTAAAACATAGTCCAGTCAGACAAACTGAAGTTTAATTATTTTCTGCAGTGGAAATAGGAATTGATCAGCTCCTGTTTTAAACAATCTCACAAGGCATTCTTAGCCCCAGGCCTCAGTTTACCATGAGTAGTGCTTGCATATATTGAAGGACTATTTGTTAACATTACCAAGAGGCTGTGAAATCCTGGCAGGAAAGGTGCAGTTTTACAAGAGAACATCCTTATCAGGACTTCCATGACAGGACATTCTCTCCAAGTCAGCTTCTTTCTTTATTTCTTTTAACCATGAAAAATGAGGCCAAGTCATTTACACAGCAAAGTGAAAATGAATCTTTAAACCAGGGCAAGGGTTTCTTTGTCCTTCTTTACTGCAGCCATATGTTTCTGTCCATCCTTCATTACCTCAAAAAATAACATGAAAACCTTTTTTTTTTTTTTTTTAGCTCTCTATAAATAATTCCCAAGCATATCCACATTGGGTGTGTTTCTGAAGATACTAGCTATGTAGCTTTGGGTCAGTCATTTGTTTATGTCTTCACCAATAAAGGTGTCCCAAATACTATAGCTGTCTGGTCTGACTGCTTTAATGTTCAGATCACAGACTGGGCAAGGATGTTGTGGGTGAATCACTGCAGGTGAAGCATGAAATTTTTGCTCGGTTGGCCTTGGATCCAAACACTGAAGGGGAAAAAGAGTACAGAATCTCTGGCATGGCAAGGGAATCCTGAATTCCTTCTTGCTAGATTTCTAGATGTGCGTGTGTGGGATCTTTTGAGAGTTGTTGCATGCACATAAATCCAATGGCCTTTCCCAGCCTTAGCCAACCTGTGTTTCTGCCTCTGTTCCAGGAAGTGGTAGCTTTGAAAGACCATATCAAACTAGTACATTGTGTTTCCTGCACATCCTGCTTTATTGGAGGTTAATTCCTTCTGACGCATGCAGTCTGCTGCTGCCAATTAAGTCAAATGTATTTTACGCTTTACTTTTCTGTTGCCTTACAGGCTTTTGTTGGAAAATATTTAATAAATAAAACTTGCCAAACATTGTTAAATGATATGGCCTGATGATTTGGAATAAGCATCCAGACTTTAACACATCAGAAGGGTTGGGAGAGAGGAGGAGGAAATTCTGGACTGACACCCAGCTGGATGCCAACCACACAGTACCCAGCTGCTGACCACGGTGTTAATCTCCTGCTGGAGAACTGTTGCACAAGCAGAAAATGGGACCCCAGGTCAAGCAAGGCATATAGAGCAGTTTCTCGTGCAGTGACACTGCTGGGTGTTCTGCTTTGGTAAAGGAGGATAAAAACCAACCGTACTGGAAAAGAGGTACAGGTACAGGACCGGATGGACTCTGTGACCTTACATTTTCTGTCCATTTTGCCATGGTTCCTGTGTTTATTCCTGTTTTTTTATTTCTGTGTATGGTCTCCTAGAAATCTTTCAAGCTTTAGAGAAACAGCTTCTGCTGCTCAGGCTCAAGATCTGGTAAGGAAAGGTACATTCAGTCAGGGCCAGTTGAAACACCAGGGTATCCAAAATATGTGAAAAACTAGATCTTTGGAAATAATTAGATTTATTTTATTATTATTCTATGATCCCACCCAATAATAATTGTATGCTGTGATAGAGAATATTCAGAAAAGCTCCCGGATGAGATTATATTCTAACTAGAGAAAACAGGCAGCAGGTTAGAGGCAGCAGACATACAATCAGGATGATGAAGCATCCAGCATAGTTGACACTGCATATGAGTGGCATAGCTGGGTACACAATTTCAGTTTCCTGAATGGCTCCATGGTCCTTGGTCAACTGTCTTTGGTCCTTGGTCAACTATCACTCCATTATATTATTTTCCTGGCAAATTTTAGGGCAAATTTCAGACAAAAAATCCAGACCCGGGGAAGGGAAATCTCTGCTCCCTCGCTTGGGGAGACAAAGAAACTCACAACTGGCACTTCCTGTACAAGTATCATGTACCTGCAATGTACTTTACCCAAAACTGAACTTCTAGAGCTTGCCATGGCATAAGTCATGATTTCCAGAGGCACTAACCATCATGACCAAAACAGTTTGACTCAACAAAAGAACAACAGATAACTGCATTCTGCTTGCAAATCCATATAAAGATCCAATGGATGTTTATGGCAGGAATCTTCTTGAGAAAAGACCTGTCATGGATGAGAGAGGGATATATAATTATGGTAAAATCCTTGATGCAAGAAAAGCAGAATTTTCATTTGTAGCTGGAGACAGGGTTAATGCTCCAGTTAGAACTGGAGAGAAATTTCTTGGAGAAATTCAATGGAAATGCGTCGTGCATCATACTTGGATGAAATGGTGGCAGTATCAAAACAGTTCATCAGCATCAGCTTGGGAGTTCAGCATCATGGCTAAAGCTGATTTTTAAATTTAAACAAATTCTCTGCCGGGGAAGTACCTTCAGCAGTGGTCAGTACAGTTTTCTCTGTAACGATGAGAGAAAGAGGTACTCAGCACTCCTTTTATCCAAAAAGTTTCTCTTTAACTCTTTACAAAAGTGTATCAGAATGGGCTTGGAAGGAGCAAAAAGCAGGCCTGAGACACTGATTCAAAAGGCACATCTGTCCATTGCTTTCATGAAAAAAATATAAGATGATAGTAGCCATTGTATTGAATATTCTTAGCAATACTGGATTGCATGTTTATGATTACCACAGCAACAATAGTTACTGTAGATAATTTTTGAATTCATTGATGTTAACCCACTAAAACAAGGTGTCATTACTTCTAATTTATTTTCTAGTTGGTTCACTTTGTTAAGTGACTAGCAGTACATGATGAGATGGAAGCTCAAACTTGTGCTTGTTCTACCATAAAACTGTTTCTGGTGTTCATAGGCTGACTGAGGAATACATAAATCCTTCTTTTCCCTCAAACTCCCTTGGATGTTCGTTAACCTCTGTTACTGTTATATTAAAGGATCAGTATGGTAGTAGTTTCTGCCTGCTAGATTTCTGGTCTCTGATTTTCTATCAAATCTAAATAATTCCAGTGCAATGGACAGCACATATGTACAGTATGATCTAGCTATCTGCATAGTGAGCATGGTTAAATGACCCCAGGCTATACATCAAAAGCTGGCTCTGAAATCAGAAACGATGCAATTATGTATTTAATTATGTCACCTAAGGGACACAGTCATGCAGTCTGGCTGTATTGTTGTTATATAAACTAATATGTCTACACCAAGGTGTATCTGGGTTGACACTGGCTTCGAGATTCTTTGACCCTTGTTGTTCAACAAACACACATATGTAACTTGGAAGCTGACTTCAGAGTTGTATCTTTTTTTTTCATAGTATATATCTAACACTAAATTGGACCTACGAATAGAGGGTCATGATAAAAATATGTTTTTATAGCACACCACTGTTTCCCAATATTCTTATTTTCACTCCTTACCTCTTGTCTACCTTTATTCCACAAGTCCAGTCTTATCAATAGCTCTTTCCCCTTCTTTCCATTCCTCTTACCAGCTCTATTGTTTTGTTGAAATTATTCTCTTTAGTGTTGGTGAAACATGCTGCAAAACAAGAGCAATCAGTTGCTCCCTCGTTCTGGCCCACAGGGTGAGCTGCTTAAAGAAAGGTGTTTATCTGCTGTAGCTGATGCCAAAATTATCTTATTTGGTTCCTCTCTTCCATTTCTATAAGCAGGTTAGATTGGTAGCGGCATTTCTATAGGAAGAAACCTAATGCTATTTGGGGTAATAACTAGCAATGACCCTGGAGGTAAAGGCAGCTGCATACACAGAGCAACATTTTCCTACAGGTATAACACACAGAGATGTTCCAAGATATGTCATATAAGTCAAGGGAAAGAAAGAGCATTAAAACTTTTTTTGGTTAAATAAAATTTAAGACCACATGGTACGAGTGAAAAAGGAGCCAGTTTACCCACCTCATGTGTATCCCTTAAGGAGATCTGACAACATTCATTAGATCCTGAAATTAAATAATGGTGCTGAATCTGCAATTATATTTAAACCAGTAAATTAAATTAAAGAGAAGGAATATACTTTATTTGAATGGCTCGTTTGGTGGTTTTTTTGGTACATGTAAGTAAAAAGATAAGGAGAAAAAGCCAGTTAAATAGCTCTTTGTTCAGACTATGCTCTGTCAAGTGAAGAGCACGCACAGAAACTCGCACAGACTCACATAGCACAACAGAGCTGGTAAAGAAGGAACAAGCACTCAGAGAAGATCTATTTGTCCTCTAGATTCATAGCATTTTTCTTCATTTCTCTACTCTCATTTGCCTAATTTGTACTAGTCCTTCCCAAAACACTTAGCTTACAGTCTCATTAAACTGGACAATGTGTAAATACACAGTCCTCCAAAGGGCAGAGATAAACATAGGCATTCCGAGTAGCTGTATTTTAGAGGAGAAAAACTAAGGAAATAGGATGCCAGAACCTAGATTCCCCTCTTCACTTTCCCACTGGACAAATGATATAAATCTGGAGAAAATCTGGAGTAATCTTGGGAGAAGCCTAAGTCTTTGCCCAGGTACAACTTTTCAAATCTCTAACAAGCCACCACCTCACCCTAATTATGTAGTGGTGTCCTTTGAATTTAGAAGCCCCCTACATATGCAACGTTAAATTTCAGCACATCCCCACCTGGTTGGTCAGGCTCCATCGGGATTCACAGATGAGCCTTTTTTTCTCCCTGGTTTGTTGTAGTGGGATTTTTGGGTGGTGGTTTTATTGCACGTCTGTTAGAGATGTCTGTCAGAGGAAGTTTTGTCTATAGCTTTCTTTCAAAGCTTGGTAGAGGCTTGGATGTTCTCCGGCATGTCAAGAAACTGAGTGCGAGTCTGTCACTTCTCTTTCCTGGCGGAAGAGTCTAGCCAGTGAGCTGGTGTACAAACACATGGCATCAGCTGCAGCTGTTTTTCCTGCTTCCTTCCATTGTAAAGGAAAACAGTTCATTTTCTTGGCTTCTTTCCACTGGAGGCTCTGGGCTTTGATCAGAGAGCGGTGGGCGGTTTGTCCCTGAAGCTCCCACTAAGATAACTAAGTCGTAAAGAGCATGGTGTTTTTTTCAGACACACGGCAGCCCTTAGAGGGTGTGAAAGCTGTGCTCAGCAGGGTAACGCTAATCAGCTCCCCTCTCTGCTTTTTGCAGTCAGTCAGTCTGAGTTCCCATGCCTGCACAGGGAGCTTGGGTGCTCAATTTGAGATTGTAGAGTTGGCTTCAGGAGGCAGATACTTTAAAAACCTTTTGCATTCTTAGCATCTGCTTAGCCATTTGCAGCTGCCATTTTGCTGTGGGCCTGGAGGGTAGATCGAAAGGAAAAGAAAAATGGCTTTCAGGATGGATTAGTTTTGGGAAGAGGATTCTGTGCCAAGGGCAGCTCAGAAAGAAGTAAACATTCGAGCAGACAAGGATGACATCATTTATTCAGTGGAACGGACAGGGGCAATGTGAGAAGCTGTAAAAGCAGATAAGAGGACTGGAGTTTGAGGGCAAGGCATTAAAACTAGAGAAGGGAACACTAAGCACCAACATTTGACTTTCTGAACAGTCCTGTGTCTACATTACTCCTATCCAGGCTACACACTCTCACTATGAAGGGTGCACATGTGCCTCCATATACTTATGTGTATATATGTGTATTCATCCT
The DNA here is from genome assembly GCA_013399115.1 of Anseranas semipalmata. Classification (NCBI taxonomy): domain Eukaryota; kingdom Metazoa; phylum Chordata; class Aves; order Anseriformes; family Anseranatidae; genus Anseranas; species Anseranas semipalmata. The sequence continues at coordinate 267,350 of VXAA01000273.1, forward strand.
GGAATATTATCTGAACTGTGTTGTTTACAGGTTCCTTACTGGTTTCTCATGATACTATGAGTTTTCAGAACAGTGAAGCAGAAAGAAAAAATGTTCAGCTATAGTTTTAGGAATAAAAATGCATTGTAGGGATGTGGAACATCAAAGCACTGCTTTGTTATTTAAAATCAGAGATAGAAATAAGTTAGATAAAGTAGACTGAATTCAGACACCTGAGTTTGGATTTGAAGGGAGAAGTGACATTTTCAGAATATTACATGTCTAGGGCAAAAGAAGGATAACTGAAAATCCCACCATAGTCTGATAATGAGAAGGATTGTGGGACTGCACACAGAACTAGACTGTGGTGTTCTGAGGGTTTTACTTGTTATTTTACTTGTGGCCATAATAAGTTTCAAGTGCCAGCAAGATCAATAAGAAAGTCTGGAAAGAGACCAGCTGGAAGATGAGGCCTGAATATGGAAAACTGAGAACAGGACTAATTCTGTAAGTCATGGATAATAGCTGTCATGAGTAAAATTGATCTCCATGGAAGACTTGGTGTTTCTCATGGAAACAAGTTCACGCCAGTCTCTGCTGCTCTAAGTACTGATACCTCCTCTTTTATGTGCCCTGTTTGTGTTGCAGTATATGTGATCTGTAAATCTGGTTTTGTTTTCTTGTTTGGTCTTGATCTTTTTTCAGTAATAGGATTTCTTTTGTTTTTAAATTTTTGGTTGCTCAATTTATACCTTGTCTTGTTTTAAGTATGCATGTTTATTTTCAACATATGTTTTAAGTGAAATATCAGTGTTATTAATATACTATAGAAAATCCATTTAAAAGTTAATGATTTTGCTAGTCCTTAAAAGGGAAAAGAATTAGCCCTCATTTATTATTAGAGAGGTATCTTGCTAAACCACCAGTAGTAGTACGAATAGTATTAGTCTTGATTTCTCCTTAACTCTAGGTACAGAGGCATTCATGTAAAGAGTAAAGTTGGACGAGGAGATCTATAGAATGGAAAGAAGCTCCTCTGGATGCTGATTTAGAGTCTCAGTGATCTGGATTGCTTATCATTTTCATTGATTGTAGAAGTCCACTGGTCTACAGCTTCAGTCCAACATCACCCCCAAAAGGACAGTCGTGTAGAGTCTTGGTATTTCACAGTCCTGCACTGCCTTCCAAACACAAATAACTCTGACACTTTGCTGCCTTCTACGATCTAGACATATGCATCCAGTGCTGCAATTATTCATTAGTTTCCAGAGGAAAACAGTAACTTTTACAACACAAACCTAATCCACTACCTACTTTCTGTCTATAAAGTTTGATGTTTACACTGTGCAAGACAGAGAAAAAAAAAGACTTGCTGGACTTCTCACATGTTGAAGCACACTTAAGTCCTCTGAAAAGCCCCGAGAAGAGGGAGCAACGGTAAAACAGTACTTCTGCATGGAGGTTTCATCTGCTCTTTCGTTGTTAGAGACATTTTGTGTGTTTGGCCGAGTTCAAAACAGGTTATAAACACAGCTCATGAAATGAGCATGCCCTGATAGCTGTTGGCTGCACATAGACTTCTTCAGTCACACCATTGTATTTTTCTGCCAGATCTTTTTGTTCTTGTTCTGGTTGTTTGCTATTTTTTGGCTAAGATGAGAAAGCAAGAAGGGTGATGGTTCATAGGAATCTTGCACTGAGTTTTCATGAGAGGGCCTCCCATCAGTTTTGGACTTAGAAGTAGCTTTTGCTTATGGTGGAAACTGGATTTAAGGGTTAAAACAATCTTCTTAGGGACACAAGCCTTCTTAACCATGGCAGTAAAAACTGTTCCCTCTAGTGAAAAGAATGCACATACATAAACATGCAATCACACGGGTATACGAGACAGAAAACAGACACTGTATAAAAAAATGGAATTTATCTTCCCCAAATCTCACAGAAACATCCCCTTAAAGACCTGCTTTATCCAGAAATACCTTTGGGTGGAATGGACTGACTTATGTCAGTACACTGTGAACTAGTCTGTATATCACGGTTCACATTGCTGACAATTTAAGACTGTCATATCTACTGAGTCCTGTCAATGCATATATATACTTATGGAAGAAGTTTACATATATACTTGTGGAGGAAGATTCCAAAGGCTTGTGTGATCCAGATAGGAAAATGTATAGTTCAAATGCAAAACAGGCCAGGTATTAGACGGTCGTGCCCCAAAGATTTCAAGAGTTTTTATGAACAGATAGAGATGACTGCAAATTTCTCTGCAAGAATTAATAGTTGTGTCACTGTTATAACAATTTCACATGTTGGTGTTACACCTATAACCATTGCTTTCTGTTTCTTTTCCAATTTTAAGATTAACATCAATTTCAGTGAGTAAAAGATTCTCCAGGTTAAGGGATAAGACATTTTCTTGCTGAGCATGTTGACATGCAAGTACTTAGAGAAATATTGTGTAAGTGTGCAGTCAAACAGAATAGATGAGTCTGGGACATTTTCCTCAGTAGGCAAAAGTGGTGATTATCATTTAATTGTTTCCTATATAATCATTTTCCTAGAAATAAATAGTTGGGAAGAGAAGGATCAGTTTTTTAAAGGCTTGTATGACACAACTGCTTTTTTTATACATTATTGTATTAATGCAAGAGCCACCAAAAGCAGAAATGAAACAGTTTAGGATGTTGGTATACCTCTTAACTAGTAATATTTACTACTATATTTGCTAGCTTACCTCATCTATCTGTGGTGGCTAGTTCAGTATGTCTCTTACCACTGCAGTAAATATTCTTATCTGTGATTTAAAGAAACAGCCACAGCCTCTGTGTTTATTTAGATTTTATGGCCCATTTATTGTTTCTCATTTTCCTAGCTGAGGATAATTATTTTTTAATTAATCGTACATAAACAGTCTATATCATCCCTAAAACTGAGTTTAGAAAAAAACTGTTTATAATGGCAAATGTGTGTACGCTGCAAATTGCATACTCTGATTATTTAGTTATACTGACTTTATGTTTTTTTTGTTTTGGTTTGGTTTTTTTGCCTGATATTTGTTAGATGCATTGTCTTAAAGAGAGGAAAGGTGTGCAAGTTATGTATTCAAAATTTTTTGTCCCTGTAGAAAAGGCCAGGGAAAAAAAATGCCAACTTTCCTTGACATCAACAATCTGTAAATTTTTTGGCTCCCTAGGTAATTTAGTTTCAGCCAAAATGAGCATTCTCGATGTTGACAAATGGTCTTGCTACATTTCCCCAACAAAAGTAGTTTTGTAGGAGATTTGACCTCACGGAACTCCTGTTTCCCGTGAAATGACTAGAAGTACAAGAAAAAAAAATCTTTATGATTAATTGCTACTATTGCCACTTTTTCAGCTATTGGTTCAATTAGGAACAAGGCAATGGGCAGTTTCACAGCACTGCTATAGTTTTTGGTAGCTGATTCATAGCTCTAGAGAGTCTGAATATGCATTTTTATAGGAAAGCTTTTCGCTGGTGAGGACCAAACAAGATTTTCAGACATATTTCCTGGCTCTCTTATTAATATACGCATTACGTCTGTTCCATAACTTTGTCCCCTCCCCAAAATATCATAGGGTGACCAGCATATACATAGAGTCCTGGATCATATCCAGCTTCTATGATGTAGAGTCTCCATCTTAGATCTAATGTCACAAAGAAATTGTTAATGTCCACTAAACGGTTTCTCTCTTATAAAGCACCTGATTTCCTGTTTTGTTGTTATAATCATAGCGTTAAGGGTAAAAAAGACATCACAGAAAGACTGCATGGCACATTGTCATGCCTTAAACATTACTAAATCCATTATGTCGTTCATACAGATGTTTTCCTAACTTCTTTATGAACATTTTCACAACATCCCTAGGTAATATAATACAACAATAAATAACCTATTACTATTAGACTTAGAAAAATCCTGCTGCAATTTGAGCCCATTATTACTCATCCCACACCTAGGAAGCAGGAACAGCAGCTCTTACTTTGTTTCTTCTGCCTAACACAGTATTTTTTGTGTTTGAAAAAGGATATGATGTCTACTCTTGGTCTTTTAATAAATGGAAAAGTTTCAGTTGTTTCAGTCTTTCCCAGCTGTTCCAATTTTTAAACTTCAGATCATCACTGCTACCCTCTCCTGATTTTCTTCCAGCCTCCAATGGATTCCCAACTTTCTTCATCTGTGATGCTCAAAACAGGACAAAATTGTCCAGAAAAAGTTTCAACAATTCTCATTAGATATGCTCATTTTTTCTGTTAATACATGCTAATGGCAGTGTCTTTTTTATCACCAGTAGTGATGTTGATTTCTGTTCAGCTAGGTATTAGCTATAACATCACTTTTCTGAAGAGCTGGACCAGTCATTTTCCATCTTTTATATATATATATATATATATAATTTTTTTTCATCACAGTTGTTACATATTCTTTTTGTGGAATCTTATCCTGTTTTTTTTCAGGTCATTACATCAATTTTTACAAAAGAAACATGAATTCTAAACCTTGGGTAGACTTCAGCCTTCCATTTCTCATCAGCCTCACATCATTTGCAAGTTCAATGTGCGTGCCTTTACTTTTATCATGCAGATCATTAATCAAAATATCATAATATTGTGCATATCCCTGCAGAACTTCACTCTGTCCAGTTTGTCAATAAATCATTGATAATTTTTGGCTTTGCACTCACATCACTGAAGTTTTATTTGGGCTGTATATCTTTAGTAGCCTTGAAAATGTGTCTTAATATTATCAAAGGTACAATCACACCCCATTCCTGTCATATCCTGGTGCGTCTCGGCTGGTAACTGTAGATACACTCTAGGTCTCACACACAGAGACAACCTTTGGAAGATAAGAAATTTCCATTCATTTTACTCTAGGATTTGCAGCGTGGACGCAATTATAGACTGACATGGCTATTTCAAAGATGTCTTGCCTGATATTTGCTGGAATATTTTCCTACTCTCATACAGTGAAATGTATAGCAAAGTTAGCATTAAAATTATGGTTTAACACTCTCTCACTTTGCTGTTGATATATTTATAAAAGCTTGTTTTATTTTATTTTATTTTATTTTATTTTATTTTATTTTATGAAGAGAAATAACTCATTACAAANTCACCCTAATGTCAATTTTGAAGATCTTTAATGATATACCACAATGGATGTCTTTCATAAGGCTGCAAAGAGCCAAAGTTGGTCAAATTGATAGGGGTGGAGGGTCTGATTGAGCAGTTGAACCACAGAGCAGGAGAGAAGGAAAAGGAGGGTGAGAAAGGCAAAAGTCACTAAGCTTAAATGTAAACAAAGTACCTTTTGGAGAAAAAAAAAAAAAAAACAAAAAAAAACAAAACAAAACTCTAAAAATGCAATTTGATGGTAACCTGCAAGAGACCTTTTACATGAAACAATATTTTCCTTTCCATTTTACTTTTATCTATGTTAGAAAGGATAATATAAAAAAACTCTATTCTTCCAGTCTTCGATGATCCGTTTTTATGCATTTACTGTTGCCAAAGTAAAGGAAATAAAGATCCTTTCCAGATCAGCAGTGAATATGTGTCCCAACAGGAGGCAGGTTACTGCACATGCCTTGAAGATCTCTGCTATTTAATTCATCAGAGATTCATAAACTGACCTGAAAAACAAAATGAAAATGTTTAGTGGTAATTAAACAGAAAAGAAAATATACTTAAGCTCACCAAATAGAGAAGTGATAGCAAAGCATCACACAAGGATCTCATAACACTGAAAAGGTAAAAGGCAAGATAACAGGAAAGAGGTAACATACACAAGGATAGGACAATTAGCATGGTGGAGGGGAAAATAAGAATGGTTGATCATGGGTTCTACCTCTGTTCCTACCACTCACAGAAGAGTTACAAGGTCAATTGTGAGTTGATCACTGAAAATACCAGCCAATCACAAGAAAAATAAAATCTTCATATTCTGACCACTTCATGCACTTAAGTCTGTCCCATCTCAAAAAGATATCGTAAAACTGTAAAAGATACAGTGGCAGAAAGGATAATCATATGATGAAATGTATGAACTTATCAGACTATGAAGCATGAAATGACATTTTACTAGAAGAAACTAATGTTTTAGCTTGGAAAAGAGACAACTGAAGGAAGGATATGACAGAAATAATTTTTATAAAATTATAAACATGATGGAGAAAGTGAACATATATGCAATTATTACTTAACATCTGAGTGCTATTTCTCACTATTACTTAACATTTGAATGCCCTCTCTCAAAACAGAAGATCTAGGAAGCAGGTTTAAAGCCAACACACAAAAAAGAAAACATGTTATCAAAAGATTCACAATTTTAAGTGTGGAAGTCATTGCTACAGGGTCGCAGAGACCCAAGTCATAAAACTAAACCTATTCAAGTATTTTCAGCTGGGTGTTTTCATGAGGGACAGGTCCTTTGTTAGCTAGTAAACAAACTGGTCACAATGCTCAGAAAGTTCCTTAGTAAGTTGAATTGTTTTTGTTGGTTTTCATCGGTCCTACAATTTTTCTTTGGGAATCTGCAAGTAGATAGTGTTAGATAATCAGTGGTTCCCTCGATATCCAGATACAGTATGTGGATTTATAAACTGCTTTTCTCAGACTGCGCATTTCTTAATGTGGTACCTGTGTAGTTTCCAGCAGTAAACTGATTTTTCCAGCAATACAAAATTTCAGGAGAGAGTAAGCAACAGGGAATTTCCAAAGGGTTCTAATTTATAAATCTGTTTTCAATCTAAACAGGTTCCCTCTAACTAACCCTTGTAATTAGGTACTTGCTCATTTGGGCTGGGGAAATAGAAGTGTCCAAGTCTGAATACCATCACATCCTTCACTTTAGGGATGCAGATTAGCATACCTATCAGACCTCTTCCAAGCTAGTCATCGAGGCAGAGATGTGGCGTGGGTTCATTCCTCTGAACAATATCACTGAAAAAGCTATCTGATGGCAGGAAGACTAAACAGCATTTTACTTCAGCAAGAATACTGCATGTCACCTTAATCATTTCCAAAACCTTCACATTCCTTCTTCCAAGGGAACAATTGTTTACTTCAGATGCTTTTCTTGGTTACGGTTTCTTTTTGTTCTGCGCTTTTTTCATGCTATTCTTTGCCTACTCATACAACAATTTCCCTCTCAGCTGCTTTGAGAAGCCTGCTCTTGGCCCTTGTCTCCCTGATGGTGGTTGTGTCTGGCTCTCACCTCGGGTGGGTGGTGTGGAGCAGCAGCCTTGGCCAGCAAATGAAGGCGTAAGGCTTTTACATGCTGTCTGGCTCAGCTATACCTTTGTGTTCACCTCTGCCACTGAGAAGTCAGTTTAATAGTAAATGAAGCATATTTCTAAAACACCACACATTAGCTGCATAGTTAATGTTGCAAATCCACTTTCATCGTACACCTGGAAGAAATCAGTGCTATTAACTTATTTTCCCCAAGCATTAAAATTACACAAGACCAAATTAACATGAAATTCCTCTTCAAAAGACTCTGTAATAAATGAATGCGAAAGTGAAGTTAAAAATTTCCCCTTAACAACATTTTCACTGTTTACAAAGGTCAGTCTTCACCCACAGCATGTATAGGTAATTAACCACTGGAATACCTTGCCCAGAATGAAGGAGATTTTCCTCTGTTTTCAGTTATTTTGTCGAGATTTTGACAGCAGAATTTAGAGCGTGATATAAGAATTACTCACACAGCTCATGGTCTGCAGGAAGCAGATGAACCCCATCTTTCTGCATTGCACTGAAATTTATGACAATAGAACAGTTTTTAAAAGATAATAATCTTTGTCTAGTGCAACTTTTCCATTTTGTTCTGAGGAATTTATTATCCAGAATAAGGATCCTGAAACAGGGAGCAGAACACAAACAAGTACATAAATTTCTATACAGGCATTCCCCTTTGCATTATGAACATGCTAGCCACTTTTTTCTTTCTCAGTTCCTAGGATGTCTCTGTGCCAAATACCGTGAATGCTTCCAGCAGCAAATACCATTAAAAAGCTGTAGTAAGTGTTTTAGTTTTCCTTAAAACAGCCTTAGACGCTGGAAACAAGCAGAATACTAATCAGCATTCAATAAGTCACCACTCGATGGAGTAGACATGAATACTCCTCAGACTAGATTTCCACTGACTGCAGCCTAGAAAGTTGAAAAATGTCAAACATCATAAGATCATACCTTAGTTCACCAGTAATTTCAGGGCTGCAAGTTATTTGGTCCATGTATGAAAACATCTAATTGTAGCAGTCACCTGCATTAATCGCTATTAGCTGTGGATTTAACCCATTATCACCGATTTTCAGCCTTCTCCTTAAGTCAGTTAAAGGAAGAGCTTAGATATATGGGAACATTAAATCCTACTGCCTTATGTCCAAAGGAAAGAGTACCAGTTTTTGTTAAGGCTGACCTCTGCTCTGCAATAGCTCAGCTGCCATATCCCAATGGAAAAGAAGTGGCTCTGAAGTATGAGAAGCATCAAAGGAAAAATTCATTCAGCTCAACCAGAAAAAAAAAAAATAAAACAAAATACAACGCAAAAAACAAGGCAAGGTTTCCATCTGGGGAAGTAAGACCATTTAAAAAATGGGATTGGATAAGAAATAAAACTTTATCTAGTTTTAGTGTTGTTAACACAAAACCGTGATCCTGTGACACTGTTCTTGGGCTGCTTTCTGAGTTTGTACAACTCCACATTGGTTCTGGTGGAAATCAAAATAGGTGCAAGCTTCCCATTGGCAAAGACCAGATTCAGGGACAGAAAGGCATAGGAACACAGTTTCTCTGTAAACAGCTGGAGGTGTGAATATACTGGAGTTTACACTAGCAAGTGCATTGTGAACACGGTTCAGGAAGTCTATTTAGAAACAGCCATTAATAAAAATAGCTCAGGAAAATAAAACACAGCAATTTGATGTGAACCATGTGCCGGCCCTGGCCTGCGCTGCTGCTCGCCAGCGCGGAGTCCAAGGCCACGGCTGCTGAACTGCGTGAGGCTCTTCAGCGCTCAGCATGGGGCTCTCGCTCAGGTCTGAGCAGTCAGCGCTGTGCGGCTGCTGCCTGGAGGCGAACCAGGCAATGCAGAGGAAAGATCCAAAGAGACAGCCAGCAACACGCACGCAGGTGGCAGGGAGCGGTGCAGACAGAGCCGAGTGGAGCAAGGGAGGCAGCGGCATCGCAACGTCGCATCTCCAGGACAAGGGGAGCTGGTCCAGCCCCACTCTCTCCAGCACTGGACCTGGTAACCCAGTTGCAAGTAGCGTTGGAAAGTGAAACACAGCAGCCTCATGATTCGCCTCTGAGCTCAGCCAGTGGAATTAACACCGGCGTGAAACAAGCCATCCAGGCCTGGTGCACGTGTGCGAGTCCGGAGCCATCCTCATAAACCTCCCGTGCAGGACTCGGATCAGTGCTGCCCAGCCACACGTTAGAACCAGGGCTGTGAAACACAACAAGCTTGTTATTCCTGACTTGGCAAAGCAGTTAGCCGTGCACTTAAATTAGTTTGTGCTTTAACTTGTGCTTAACTGCTCTGCTGCGCCGCTGGCCCGGCGGTGCCGGGAGATGCAGCGTTTCCTCCAGAGGCCCTACACATGCATCTGGAAGGGCTGCAGGGTTTCTCCGAGCTCCTTGCTTGGAAGGGGCTCTCTTCCCCATCGCTACTACTGGGCCAGCCTCATGGCTGGAGCTGAGACACATTTGCGGGCTTGCATGGGAAAATATTTGTCTGGCTTATTCCCTTGCAATGTCTGTCCTAGGGACAGAGGCCATCACTCCCCAAAGCTATCACTTTGGCACTTTATATTCACGCTTCAAAAAGAGAGAGAGTGATAAGACAGGAGTCAAGTAGCAGGTTTTTTTCTGTTGTTGTTTTTACAGTAATTGCCTTAACAACATCTCTTACTCCCACTCTCTGCCCTCACCTTTCTCCCTCCATGAGTGTCCCCCCCAGTCCTTGCAGTGATGTCCCCAGAGAGCCTCAGTCCTCTGCAACCAGCCACAGTCCAGAGGTTCCTGTTGGTGACAGCGATGCAGCACTGCCCAAGGCTCCAAAGCTGCAGGCAATTTCTGGTGGTGCTGATCAGCTGCATGCTCCCAGGGGTGATTTTTTGTAATATTTCTGTTTCTCTGCTGCACTTAAAACATCTTGAGGGCGTATAGTCACCGGCATGGTAGTGAGACGTCAGGATGGAAGTGGGATTTACAGTGTGGGCTTTTCTAGGAGAAGATGGGGATGGAAAAAGATCTCCTGGGTCATGGCTCAAGCACTCAGTACAGTGCCAGGGACCAAGGGGTTGGAGAATTAGGAAGAGGACAGAAGGTTTAATTTACACCATCGCAATCAGCACTGACCTGGAACGCCAATACAGAGTCACCCCATCTACCTGATAAGAGAGACCCTTTGGCACATGGCAAGGTGCTCTCTGTTGACTTTTTGGCCATACCAGCATGACATCTAGCTTGCCTTGATGGTGTTCTTGGCTCCTCACTTTCACCTGTGTGATTTGGGTTTTGCACAGCATTATCAGAGGAAAAAGCCGATTTTCTTCCCTTTCCCATATGACTCATTTGAGAAGTTTACACATTAATGTGAGGTGTCTCTGAGCATATGGAAGCAGGTCCACAACCAAAAATAAGACAAACACATTTGAAGGCTTCAGTCTATTTTTTCTGTGCCGTATCCAATTAAAATAGAAATCCAAATGACTTGCCTCGTTTCCCATTGAGAGCCTGCAACTATACAGAGGCACAGTGAGCAAATTGTGTGATTATTGCTTTTCCCAGAGAAATTGTTCTCTGTTAAGATGAGATATTAAAGTCAGAGCCTGCTGTGCAGAAAACAGGCTGAAGCAAGCCAAGCTTTTGGATGTTCCGCAGTGGTTTGTACTGTTTCCCAGCAATATTGTCATTCTAGCTGTGATTGCTAGCTGACAGGAAAGAAACACTACCTACAAATATTTTTTGGAGGAAAAGTTAGGAGTTTTATTAGGTTCAACAAGAAAAGCAACATTGTAGTAAGAAATGAAACCCTTTGATCACTAGTTCATTGTATCTTTAAATTTTGTGGTGATTTTATTGTTCATGAAAGTGCCAAACTGGCACTGCAATCATTTCATTCTGGGCTCTCTGAAATACTTTTGCACCCAATGCATGTGCTGATGGGGAGGGACTCTCTCTACAAGAAAGGAGCCCAGGAGAGCCAGCTACCTTTGTGCTGGGGATGGGAATGAGCCGCACAAAGCTGCATGCCAGCACAGCAATACATTCTTGCCCTCCCTCTGCAGCCCCATGATGCGGCTGGTCGAGGGATGCTGAGAGAGGAACATGAAATGGTGATCAAATGAGTGAGTCTTATGCATAATTCATGAGGTGAGGCAAACCTTTGTACCAGACAAGATCACCCATTGACTTTCACTTCAATGGGCCATTGCTCGCTTACACCATGCAAGATCCATCTCACTCCATACTGTCTGAATGGGAGCAGTACCAGTCTTTCTTACATTATTCTGAAACAATGCACCAATCTTTCTTTTAGTAGCAAGTAGGCAATTTGGGCTACAAAGCCCAATCAATCCCTACTTCTTCTTCTAAGGATGCCAGCAGAGAAGCTAATTACCAGCTCTTCTTCAAGGGTAGGTTCATTGTCAGCTAGGGTTGAGGATGAGACCTCTATTCACTCCCCAATACATTATGTTCAAGGACTAACCAGACTGACGTTAGTCCTGATTTACAGAAACTCTTTAACAGGGCTGGATTTGAACCAAAGCAACTTCAGTGCAGGGGGGAAATGTTCCACCACCCACTAAAGAGGCCTGGTATGGTTCATTTCCCCAGCTCCCTCTCCAAAGCAAAATTTCTTTTATATATGTTTTTATCGTTCAAGGAGGGAAGAAGGAGAAAAAAAGCTTTATAAAAACTAACTAGAAAGAAATGCCATGATTTTATTCTAATGACTAAGTGAAAAGTTCAGTTCCAATTTCTAAAATAAACCACCTACCAAACTGTTGAAGACTTCAGTTAAGCCAAGTTTTCAATTTCACATGAAAATACATTTATTTTCTTTTTGTTTTATTTCCCCTTATCCTTCTTCCATCAATAAATAAATAAATAAAGAGATTCAGTGATCCTATGTTTTCTTCAGACCTTTGTGCTTGGGGGTCACCAGTGCCAACTGAAATCCAAGTCAAAATGATCTCATTAGAGACACCCGACATGGAGCACAGAATGGAGAGATGAAATCCTCCATACATGAAAAGAGCAGCCCCAAGCTGGTATACCAGAAGGAGGCACCTTAAAGGAGAAGAAAAGAAAACAACAACATCATCTTCAACCTGCCCTCCTGCCGTGCAGCTGTATCAGGGAATGAACAGTTTCCCTGACATGAGCCAATCTTGCCATAATGCAATCAGGTGGGGACAACTGAGTGTAGAGAAAAACAGCTGAGCTGTTAGTTATCTGGATTTACTTTATTTTTTTTCCCCAGGCAGAGAAAATAAACATTTTCTCACATTAGATCATGAACCCTACACATTTATCATCTGCTCACTGCTTGCAACAAAATGCCATTTATCTTTCCCTTTGTGCTCTGTTTGGGTTAAGAAAGGATTTGGAATCTGCAAGTCTACGTGCACTTTCATGTTGCTGTTGTCTTATTCTGTTTTCATTAATGTGAGTTCTTTAAAAGCTCCAGAGGCTAAAGGGCCAAGTCTCCTGTTGGGGCATGTTCAGAGAGGTTAGTGTAAATGTAATGCTGTGTAAAATGCTGCCTCTGGTTGACACCAGCAGGGGATTGGGTCCGCTCTACCTGAGCTGTGCATTAGTGTAGTGCTGGTTTTCAGGATCAAGCAGGAAGCTACTACAAAAGTTTCAGCAGCCTTCAGAAGTTCATTGGGAACTGCAGGTGAGGGAAGCAAGGGGATTTTTTCCATGCTGATGAAAGATGCTCCACTGGCAGCTCTGGACCTTGAAGTCCTGAGCTTAGCCGAAGAACATGCAGGGTCTGATCAGAGGCAAAGACATGACTCCTCACACCGGCCTGCCTGGCTTGGCCGGCCCCCAGACAAAGTGCCCTCATCCATGACCTGAACCCTTACACAGAGGAAGATTGCTTGGTCTCCACATTCATTTTCCTCTGGCCTCTTGTGTAAAAGCAGGCAGACGATGGGTTGAATCATGGAGGTGCTTTTTTGTGATGTGACAACTGCCCAGTGAGAGTTAAACAGAGAAAGCCAAACTTGTCCTGAGCTGTACCAGCCCATGAGCTTTGGTATGACAATAATGTCACCAACAATATTCTCACAAACAGCCGAGTGTCCCAGCTTCTCCTAAGGGCCCTTAGGGAGGTCTCAAGGACTCCCATTGAAAAGACTATCATTTTACTTTGGTTAGAAAAGACAGAAAATATTAGTTGACCATTGAGCATAGAATCCAAATATAATCACAAGCTGCCCGACTCAAAAATATCCTCCTGTCAGAAACTGGAATGTTTTTCATTCCCTCACCACTGTGATTATGCTGCTTCACTGGTTGAGAAACATATGAGAGCCTAGAGATCCAAATTTGTGTTCATACAAATCTCTTTTTCACCTTAAAAGTGAAGGACCTATCATGGTGTTTTTAAGCGTAGATGGAACCTGAATTTGCAGTATCAGAACCACATGGGAGGAAAATAAACCCTTAGAAACAAGATCTGGTAAAAAAATAAAAATAAAAATAAAAATTTGGAGTAGATGGGCTTGCCATTGCTGATCACCCCACATAGTCATTTACAAGGTTCTTGGAATAACTAAGACTGTAAAAATACTTGTCAAAGTGATATGAAGAAATGAGTTTCTTAACCTTAAAAAATGTGCATCTTTGATTCCATTAACCAAACTCTTCCTCTGAACATATAAATTTATCACTGAAACGTAAGGGGGATATATAGGAGCTGTTAGTAACACCGTCTACTTATCAGCACAACATGTCTTCTTTAAGGTGGTAGTTAATTTGCGTCTCCTAAATTTGGGACCATATATATATATGCCTCAAAACTGAAGACGTCTAGGGCCAGCTTATATCTTTAGCCTTGCTATACAAAGCCCTCATTTGTAACAGCCAACGCACTGTATATGGTGGGATATAGGTACTGCACATAGCAACAGCCTGGCAAAAGTATAGGGAGACGCTTGCATGACAGCTGGCTCTATCTAGTCACGTTTGACTCATTTCGTAACAACTGAAAAGCCTTATGTTGAAATGTTTGTAAGCAAACTCCCTGGTCTGTTAAAGCTAGTTAAAGAGGGTGGCTGAAAGATGAAGGAATAGCTCCACTGAGCAACTTAGAAAACCTCCTTGTTCTTTAATGGTTCTTGATATATCAGGTTGTGCCTTTGCACCCATTCTTCTTCCAGCTGGCAGAGGGCGCAGGCTGGATGTTGCCCTCCCTTATCACCCAGAGGTGCAACTATATGGCACAGTTGGTGCTGGGATCTCCCTGGCAAACAGTGGGGCCACACATGACTGTCTTCACAGTTGACAGAAAGTCTCTAACTTGGCTTTCTTCTAATGTGAAGCAAAACCATCACTGTCCTGACTCCTTTATCTTCTGTCTGTGACTAGATTGTTCCTGCGTACCTTATGGAAACCACAGGTTCAAAATTGTCTTATCCTCTTTGTGATTTGGAGACCCTGAGGTGTAATGCTGCTGCTCCTCTGAGACAGTGGGGGAATGCCAAATGGTGTTATGTCAGGCTCTGTCTCTGTAGGCCCCGCTTGCAGGGGAGCATGCTGAGGCAGCGTCCCCAAGGGCTTCTCTTTGCACCCTTTGTGGAGGCAGATCTCTGTGGAAATGGCAAGTGTTGAATACTATTGCAGCGCATAGAGAGGAATCCTGTCATGGAAGGGGCCGGAGGAAAAAATCTCACTCTTTAGCAAGTAAATAACTAAGAGAAAAAAGACAACATTACAGCCTCCTGTCAGGATGTTCTTCTTGCCATTGTTTACAAACTGCAGGCATCTTTACTGCTAGTTTTCTCCTTAGAGATGACACCCGGGGACCTAAAAGTGTCAGACTAGATATTTGGAAAATTTGCAGGCTGCTTCAGGACACTGATTTATATTCAATCTGGTCCTTTCCAAGAAATTCGTTCTTCTGAAAAGAATAAAGCTAAAGCTACCTCAACAACAACAAAAAATGTCATTGTCACTAAACCAGAAGGAATGTGACTGAAGCTCCATGTCAGTCTGGGAACTTTTGATGTATTGCAAGCTTCTGTGGAGAGCTAACTAGTTACTATTTCCCTCAGGCCACACAAAAATAGGTTACCACAAAAGAAGAAAAAGCAGATAAAATCATCATCACATCTTCTGTTTAGGAGTCAGGCGTACATTTTATTTGACTAATACCTTTTGCATATGATGCAAGGAAAAACTTGTATGACACCCAAATAGAGCAAGACTTTCTTCTGCTGTCTGAGCTCTGAAGCCAGTATTCAAAGGAAATTACAGAGAGAGGAGAGTGCTTGAGTACATCCATTGGCCTGATTTACTTCCTTGTGCCCCCTGATAGTGAGGTGTAGGGAGGACAGCTTTAAAAACTTTCCCAGTTCTACACTGTGGATATATGAAGCCATTTCTACACCATTAAATTCTGTCCCATATTCTGGAGAAATACTTCTTTTTAGAAGCCACATAAGCTTCAAAGCTTTTAGTAGGTGCCTCACAGTTTTTCTGCACTCTCTTGGACATGTGGGAGAAGCCATTTATGGCTCTCCAATCTGGGCCCTCAGAATCATGTTACAGTTGCGTTGGAGCCATTTTAACTCACAAAATTGTTTCTAAGTTTCCCCGAGAAACTTTCACTAGTAGAAGATCAAGACAAATGTACGGTTTCCAGCAGCATCTCTCCTTCTCCTTTAGCTGAAGGTAAGATCAGAGAAGTGCATCAATCTTGTCTTTTTCTAAATATGCACATATATATACATTTAAGCTGAAAAACACTCACTTTCAGAGAACTGGGATGTCTTTGTTTCTTTCTGAACCACTAACAACAACAACAAAAAAATCTCTTGATAATATACTGGTCAGTCTTCAGTTTTAACATTTCTAGCATCTTGAATTAGCTTTTGGGTAATTCTACCTGGACGAAATCAGACAGTGAAGCAGTTTAATTGCCTAAGTCCACCACAGCTTTTGGGAACTTCCTGTTAGTTATAGCTGCCCCACATTTCTGGGTAAAAACCATGAGCATCAGGAGTACTGTTCCCCCACGCCACTGCCCACCAACTAACCAGCGCAGCTGTGCCAAACCCAGCAATGTGCCACCCAGAGACCCCAAATACTCTCAGTAGACCCCACCTCAAGACCACCTTGCCCTATTCTCTCATGTCCTTTCCCTCCCATCCCTCCTTCCATGTCTGTACACCCAGCTCTGTTGGGAGAGAAGAAATTTGTGCTGCCTGGAAGCAGACAGCATCTCCGGATCATCCTCACAGTCACAGAAAATAACTCTTTCTCCCTGGTATTTTGCTAAGCTAGGCTGTGTCCGGACAGAGAGGTTGTGTCTGACTTCCCTTGCTGCAGAAAGAAGCTTTGTGAGAATTTAATATTGGCTTTTGTTCCCAAGGAGGTGATTGCCAATCTGACTCTCCATGCTTCTTCTAGGGGTACAGCTCACCTCCAGGTGCTGCCTGGTCCTTCCCCAAGGTCTCTGGCTCCACCGTGGAGATCACTTCCCTTGAACACACCTCTTCTACCAACACCGCTGTCTTTTTAGCAATATCTTTAAATCTGCTGGACTTTTTATTTCCACTCAGGGTCCTGTGTTTATATGCATATATAGAGAGTTGGGTTTTTATATAAAGAAATGTCTTTTATTGTTTCCTTTTGCTTTTCTATTACAAAGCCTCTAATGTGTTGTGCTAAAGGTGGGTGGTTTAAAAGAGGCTGGTTTCATTAGGTTTTTATTGTGTTTAAAATGTGGTTCCATTTATTGTGCTAAACACTTGGCAGCCTTTGTCACGCCATGTCTCATGAAGGCACTTGGAAATGAGCACACACATAGAAAGCTGCATCAATTTCCCCCCCGAGCAAGATATGCAGGAGATCATGAAAGCTTTGTTTCTTTAGCTGGCAGTTAATCCTTCCAAACTTGGCCCCCTTTCTGAAATTAACTCATCGAATAATGGACATGCTCCATTAAAGTGATGAAGATAAAAACTCTGCCAGTGTCTGACTTAGTGAGAAAACCATCTTAGTTGCAGGCCAAAAGAACACACTTGAGCTGTGACAAAGGATCTGTGTAATTGAGAGCCAAGACTCCCCTCCTGTTTATTTTGATGAGTTGGTATTTATTGACTCTCCACATTTCTTTTTGTACTTAGGAAACAGGTCATGCATTTCTGGTGGAAAGATTAAAAAAAAAAAAGTGCAGAAACTTCAAGATAGATTTTGCTTCATCCATCTTTAGACATGTATGTTTTTCACATCTATTGGTATTATTAAGATTTTAATTTACTGACAGTTGGTGCTTTGATTACAGATCCAGACAGGGACTCAAGTTCACGTATGCTTGGTTACCAGCTCTGTCACTGACTTAATGTATACTATGAGGCGAGACATTTATCCCTTGATTTCCATACAAACAAAACAAAAAAAGAATAGCACTTGTTCATGTCCCCTGGGAGCTGCAAAGAAAAAATTACTAATACCTGTCAGGAAACATTATTATTGGTATGCTACTGTGACAAGGCGCAAGTATATAACAAAATATGAAATTCAGTCCATGTTTAAAAAAAAAAAAAAAAAACTTTATGATTAAACATGTATTTTCTGGGTGGAAATGGAAATAACTTAAAAAGTCTCAGGGCAATGCTTCTCAGCCTTTTCCCTGTGACACAGTTGTTTCAGAACTGATCCTTCAGACTTCTTTGAACCATGACAGAGATGAAAACTCCTCCTTCTTATTAGTCCAAGACAGAAAAATGGACCTGATACCTATAAGTAAACCCTCTTCCAGAGAAGCCATGTATTAGAGCAATGGCCTCTGACCTGTGAGTTGCAGACTCACAGAACTTGCTGCCCAGGAGATGTTATGACATTCTTTATGGCCATAGAAAATTAAAACCCCTTAAAACTGAGGAGACTGTGGATATGGTCCAGGTTGGCAGGGAGAGCAAAGAAAGATGTTCACATTACTCATTCATTACTTCTGCCTATGAACCCATAAAGGCTGGGAGCTGCAAGGATAGAAAATCCAATAATGGAAGAGAAGTAACAACTCATGAATTAGATTGACCCCAAATACCAAAAGTCAGATAGAGCAGATATCTTGCTAGCCATCTAGAGGCACAAAAGTGTCTTCTGGATTCATTTTATCTGTTTTTATACACTTTAAGACCATAAGGGAGGATTATCTCATTGAATCTGACCTCTGGCATAATGCAGGTAATAAAAAATGTATTCAGTTACTGCTGCGTGGAGTCCGATAATTCATGTTTAACTAATGTAGTTCTTTCAGTAGAACCCTTGGCCTTGAAGATTCAGTACCGAGAGAGACCACATCTCTTCTGAACAGACAACAGATTTGCAGCTTGGCCAATATACAGCATGGAAGAAGTGCTCAGCTGCATTTGTTTCCCACTTCTCAACCCATATGATATAGGTGGAAGTGTAGTGCCCACTATTGGTGGATCTCTCTCTGCAGGTGACCTTCAGTCATAGTTTCATGTTCAACTTCAAGCCAGCATGAGCTAACGTAGCAGTAAAAGAGTGAGCCTTCATCCTCCTCTGTCCCTATGGCACCTCCTTCCATGTGCCAACACAAGCATTGTGCAACCACACACCAAACAGGTTAAGAGAGATGATTAAAACTAATCTATTCAGCGTTTGGGTTTTTGTTGGCTGGATTGTATGTCCTGGACAGGAATAAACGACAGGAGATGTGACTACCTCTTTCAACAGCAGTGTTGGTTTATGCCAGTTTAAACTGGCATATGTGAACCTACTGTTTCGCATTATTTGGCTGTTTTTAATGGCTTCAGGTTTTTTTGCAGCTCCTGAATGCAAAGAGCCTAAATATCCAGAGAAAATGCCACCCAATGTTCATAAAGTATTACACTGAAGAAAAGTGCTATCAGCTATTAGGGATTATTTATGACATTTAGAATAACACTTAATCTACATATAACACATGCTATATATTTTTATGGAACAAAATACAATTGTTTTGTCTAAATGACAGAAATAAGAACCAAATAATAATCTGTACACATGCTGAAAATCCACTCTGCTTCTTCACGTCATTTCAAAATCAAGTATGATCCTTTTCTTCCCCCTAGCCTCCCGCCTTGTGGATCTTATGCAGTAACACATTCTCAAATGTGTTAATAGCCACATTTCCATGATATTCATAATTCATGCCATGGAAATGGCCTCAAGAAATAAAAACTTCCTGCCTCATCAGATCCTCTTGAATAAAAAAAGCACCTAGGTTACCTGTTACTGAAAGCAGAGCTATTGCCTCCATTTTCTCTTGCAGACACAGCCCAAGGCAAAACAATACAAGTGTCAAACTCCGTGTTCTTGTAGCATTAAAAAAGGCAAGGAAAGAAAGACAAATATAAGATAAACTCTATTCTACTTTGGCTTCCAGGAGAAGGAGAAAATCAAAATGATAACCCATTAGCAACACATTAAAACAAAAAAGTAAGTCCCACTTTGTGTTTCCCTTTCTATAATACTTTTAATTGGGTACAGATGCTTTGGTTCCTGTCACCAGAGCACTCCATGACATGCCACTGCACCATCTCACAAGCCAATCGATGCCCCCATTGATCAGAAGAGGTGTGACTCACCTCATATCAGCATTTCGTCATACAGAAGTCCAAGATTTACTTAGCTTTAAACTAGTCATCTCAGCTACTTCCTCCATCAATAGGAAGAGACCAGCAAACACTGGTCCTTTATCCCAAGCTATTTACCTACAAATCCTCCACCAGGGATTTATCTGAAGTTATTGGTTATAGAAGACGATCATTTAGCTAACTCAGTTTAGACACCTGATTTTTTAGAGGGCTGAAGTTAGGTGAAACTAATCCCTTTTGATGAAACTAATGATAAGCTTAACCAGGTACAAAAGCCTCATCCCAAATCCATCAATACTATTGGAAGCTATTTGATAGGTTTAGTATCAGGCTATTGCAACAGAGGGTTTTTTTAGTGTCTTTTATTTATTTATTTAAAGTACAGATGGTTAAAATCCCATTCATTATTGAGTTTTAAATTGCATATTTCATCAGGTTTTCATGATGGGATGAAACTGGAATTGATAGCAAACAAATAAGCATGGATTTTGGTCAGCTGCACAAGACAGAAATTCTCAGAAATATAGGTTTTGTTTTTGTTTTTTGTTTTTGTTTTGCATTTAGTATCCATTTTGCCAAAATATATGGATTACTTTTTGTTTGTTTGTTTGATATTGATTTTCTTTACCCTTTTGTATGAATTTGAAGAAGAGAAATTAGCATCAGGAGCAGTGCCCTACCCGATGTTTTGCAGCCCTAAGACAGGAATTGTAATTATAGGATAAACTTTAAAATCCTATGGTACTTTTTCTATAGGAAAAGATATTAACACTTTGATCCTGTCAATCCCTAAATGAAGTGCCTAATCTATTTTGTTCAAGATAGGTTGTCTCATGATTAAACTTGTCACTAATTCTTCATGTCTCTCTCTTCTTCTCTGAAACGTTGATCTTAAAGGATTTTTGTTTTGGTGTCGAGTTGGTGATTTTGGTTTATGAACTATAAAGGTCTTTGGGAACTTGGGGAGGAAAATAATGTTATTTCAGCTTTTCTTTATTATTATTGAGGAATGTCTGTTGAAGCATTATTCTGTGTTATGTCAACCATCTGAATGTGACTTTTCTTGGATGAGAAATGTATTGCCCATTCAGTAATTACAGGTAAAGACTGATGTTGTAGGGCATTAAAGGGGATCTAAATCCTGTGTGTGTCGTGCCACGTTCACCCACCACAACTCTCTTCACTAATGCAAGCTGGCAGGAGTCAACTTCAAACACAGCACTTCTCCCGACACTTGGATGTCAGTGGGATTCCCAACGCTCACTTGGTTGCTCCCTCCGGAGCCTCGGTGCACCTTTTCTGCTGCGTTGTGAGCACTCAGCGTTCCTTTCACGGTGGAGAACGTGATGGGCTGTGACACCTATCATCTCAGTAAATTGTTGTCTCAAACAATATCAGAAGACGTCACTTAGAGCCTTCCAGCTGGAAGATAAACTGGATGGCACTGATGCAAAAGACTATTTATATCAGCCTGGCATAACTTCAGTTCTGTGAAGTGCAAGCTATGCTTTGGAGCATAATGAGGACTAATAAAATTAAATCTGTTCATAGTTAGGAGTATTTTCCCTTTCTTTCTAGTACAACAATATGATTGTACCCGATGGTGCTCTTCAGCTGCTGGAACATGGAGCGATACTTTGTGAAGTAAGGCTCTTTTGATTAGCACAAAATGCAATGTGTTTTTCATTTGTCATATGCCGTGCAGCCAGCCCCATCCCTGGTCCTCTTGAGTCTGTGGTAAAGAGGTTAAGCTGTTTAACACCTAATCGGATGACCTGACATATACGACCAAATGTGTCTGTTGCCCTGACTTTGTCTGCTTCCTCTTCCCTTGCATGCTTCAGCTGTTCTTCATAGCACATTAGAGGGTTGCTGTCTTTATTAGTCACCGATAACGCATTAATACATTCCTTCTCCTATTACCTCGGACGCTAATTTGGTGGAATTGGATACTGACAGTACATTGATGTTGTTAAGGTTAATGACCCAGAGATTTACAAGAGAAGTCGCATTAGAAGTCAAATTGATTGTAATAATTGTTTCACTGAACAGTGTCAACATTAAGTACAGTATGTTGTGCCATGCCATCCAGGGAGGCCCTGTGGCTGTTACGATAACTACAACACTATCTACACGTACTCCTTACAAGACAATTCACACAAATATATTTAGGTAAATGCAGCTCTAGTAACAGATGCCTAAGATGTTCTAAGGTATTGAAGCACTATGTTTCCAGTCTCTGCATGTCATTTTGCCTTCAAACATATTTTGTGCTTGCATCCAATTCTGAGGAAATCATTGCTTTCCTCTGCCAGGGACGAGCAGAAAGAAAAATTTGGTGGCTGTTGCCTCCTTTTGGCCTGAATTGTGAGACAATGCAGAATACCTCTGCTGTTAGTCTAAATTTTGCTCGGGTGAGGGGCTGTTTGGCAGTGCAGATGCTCTGCAGTTAGGCTGCTTTAAATATTCAAACTGTGATATATTTTGTGAAATAATGTTGCTATTAACATTGCATTCATCTCGACAGTGGAAGAAAGAAATTGCAGCTGAGATGTTGGAAATTTCCCAGAATTGTTGCCCTTGACCAAAAAGGTGTGTGATCAGCTCTGTGTAACTACTAGGAAAAAAAAAAAAAAAAAAAAGGTGGCATTTTCACTTTGTGGATTCCACTCCTTCACTTCCCTTCTCTGTCCGGCTATGCATTTCTGCTCTTTCTCTCTCTTGCATTCCTCCTCTCTCTGCCTCTTCTCTTTCAGTGTATTGATCTTGCAACGGAATAGGTCACTGCTGAGTGCTGAGTGGCACCATGAGCTGTGAAATAAAAGGTGCTTGTCATGCAGGAGTCCTGTACAGTCATCTGCACACCCACAAGACTTGACTCACCCATTTCTGCTATAACAGTGCTAGCTCTGACTGCAGGGTGCTCACGGCAATGCTGACGATGGTGAGTTATGACTAGAGCTGAAGGTCAGGAAATTAACCTCTCATACTTTTCACTGACGTTTTCTTCACACATCTTGAGTTGTTTCTCGATCTTTTTTGCAATATCTCAAGACTTCAACCAAACAATATATTTTCCAAGAAAATTCCAATTTTAGCAACAGCAACAAACGTTGAAAAAAAAACGAAAGAAAAATGCTCTCTGTAAAAAACGTCTGTTTGTTTTGGCTCTGATAATACACACTAATCATATCAACCCCTCTTCCTTTCTCCCAGTTCCAGCTTGTCTTCTTCCTCAACTAGTTGACATACTATATGTTTACTTGGAGAGCTAAAATTGCAAAAGGGAACACAGAAAATACAGAGGTATTTGTACACAGGTGGGGTTCATGTGACTAAGTGCAGATGCTTGCAATGTTGACATCTAAGCTAGTCACCTTTGGCTCCTCTTACAAGCAGTAGGAAAAATGAAACCTCTTGGCATGACTCTTCTCAGTCCAGGGTGGATGAACTGCTGCCTAAAAGTAAGGCAGATGCTAGATATCTGTATCCAGGCTCTGGCCAGGCTTTCTAGGCACCTGCAGTGTGGGACCTACAGCTTATAGCTACTGAGAAGGCAATTGGGGTGAAAAATCATGTATTTTGGGGCACATGAGTGTAATGAGTTTGTACTATAGCTTCTCTTTTGTGCCAGATCTACAGAAAAATGTGGTTGCACTCTGTTCCTGCCTGGAAAGGCTGCACTGTTCAGCTTGTGCTATGGCAGATTGTGCTTGTTAGTGCTGAAGGTCCACTGCTTAATCTTTCATCAAGGAGCCACACTGAAGGCTAGATGGGAAGAAATGGCCTATAGATTTGGTTCATCTGTGAATACCATCATATAGAAGAAGTCAAACCAAAAGTCATCATGTTCTGGATCTTACCACTGTTTATATAACACATCAATAACACACCAAACACTGTTTTTTGCTATATACAGCATGTTGTGCAGCTTGCTCTCTACACCACCGGCTTGTTTTGTGGCTGATGTATAAGCTGGG
Organism: Anseranas semipalmata; assembly: GCA_013399115.1. NCBI lineage: Eukaryota > Metazoa > Chordata > Aves > Anseriformes > Anseranatidae > Anseranas > Anseranas semipalmata. The sequence continues at coordinate 291,192 of VXAA01000273.1, forward strand.
ATATTACTTATAAAATGTATTTTAGTGGCATCATGTATTCTACAACAGGCCTGTCAAAATACAGTGTCAACCTCTCATATGTCACATAAAAACTGTTTGATGTTCTCCTCACTTGAACTCCTACTTTGCATTGTAATTAGGACAGATCTTGACTGGGTGAACTTGTTAGCTTTCTACATGCACAAGCCTAGGGACACTTTAATTAAAGTAAGAGGGAAACTTGAAAGCACAGACAGCAAGAAATAATAATAAGACTAAAAATAACCTGTTCAAAACTGTTGCAGAGAAGCCAAAGGGACAGGACATGTCACAGAAAGGGAACATTATGATCTGGGGGAATCTAGCTATTCTTTCCCCAACAGTAGCACATAATAATTATAATTAAAAATCATGCTTCACTTCTTGCCATATGACAGTACTGGCAAAACAGAATGACAAAATTACTGACCAGTAAAGTGGTCTGAGAAATAGAAAACTCTTTTTTGAAAGACTAAGTTCTTTAATTTTAATTCTTTTAGAGAGGAGAGGAGTTCCCCAAGTCTGTATGAAAAGCAAACAAACAAACAAACAAAAAATAACCATAACAGTTATCTTTCATTCAGTGGAAATAACCTTATGAAATTGTTCTGAAAGAATACTGTGATGTTTTATTTTCCTTATTTTAGTTTTCCCATGGAAAATCAAAGTTTTACAGCAAATCTGAAATTTTTTCATAGAAAATGTGACTTTTATTCCCTTTAAAGAATACTTTGATAGATAAAGCTGTAGATAATGGCTTTCTGTCTTTCTTCTTCTTCCTTTTTTTTTTTTTTTTTTTAACCAATATAAGCATTTTCCTTTCCCCTGATTTTTGGGCTGTCTTAATTATTTAGTTCTTGTCTAGCCACTTCTGTCCCCTAGAATGTCCATATCTCTCGATGTCTTTCTTTCTAAATAAATTAGAGAGTATCAATGCAAAACCCATTTTCCAAAACCACAGATACATACACCTCACACATTCTCTTTCTTCTGTTTTCTCTTGTACTACTTTGTATGACTCAGACGCTATTTGATATGAAAAGCATCATGTTGCAAGACCTAAATCTCTGTATGTTCCTGCTTGTAAAAGTCTTGCTTGCATGAGAAGTCCAGTTTTCTAATTAATCTCAGTGTAATTAATTATTTAAGATGGGATTCAGATCACAGATTGAGATGCCTACATTTAGGTGTCTACAAGTGAGATAATTATGTTATCTCTGTACAATCCAAACCTCAAAAGACTAAACGTAGGTACCAGGTGCTGAGATTTTCTAGAATATAACATAGTCTCTGTTTTTTGATTGAGAGCAATATGTGTCTCCTGTAGGTCCTGGGTCACATCTGCCAGCCCCAGGCAAATGTCTCAAATAATATAGGGCATCTCAGATGGCACAAAAGACCAGTGTTATGATAACTGAATCAAGTCTCTCATCGGTGAAAGAGGCTGAATGAGAACCAGAGCAGCCATACAATGAGCTGAATCTTACATCAGCCTCTGTTGACTGTCATTTGAAGGTACTGAGAGCTTATGCACCTAACTCACAGAGAGACACCTTCATCTGAACACCATTTTGTGAGCTGTTCTCTCTCCCTTGAGTACTCCTGAGCTGGTTACTCCTTCACTTCTTTCTATACTACTTTTAGCTTTTCAATTGCTAATGATTTTATTTTATTTCTAAGCCTACAGTCTTCAAAATTTTCACTTTTCCAAGATATTACAGTGAATCTATAACCTTGTCCTTATTCAGAAACAGCACTGACCTCGTAATTCCCTGAATTCCCAACTACTTCAGACTGTAGTATTGAATTTGACAGTTCTGTCTCCTCTCTGTGGTTGCACACCTCTTCGCAGAGCAGATATCTTTCTTTTACAGCTCATTCTTGTGCACCCTGGATGTAGTATGAGTTAGATCTGCTTACTTGCAGACTTCAGCACATACAGGTTGAGGTGTTTGTTTTCATTTGCCGTGTCCTGATTTGTTTAGGACTAATCTTGGTTTGCAAGTTCAGGATTCGTTTCCATTTTATTTTTCTAAAGTTCTCCTTGTGGACATATTTTAGCTCTTAGTCTCTTTGCTTTCTTTTGTCTGGAGGAAATAATGGGATATCACCTCACTGACAAGCAGTGCCAGAAGAAGCGAATGCATGCTTACATGAGCAGTATGATAAAGGGCTGCAGACCTCTACCCAGTATACCAGATATGTCTTCCTCAGCATCTTTTGCAATTAATAACATAAATACTTCCTTACCTTTCCTAGAGAAATCTTATACCTAAGTATAAGAGAAAACCATACCTAAGAGAAAACCATACCTAAGTTAACCTCCTACAACAGGTTGGTTCCTGCTTCTTCCCATGACTGCACAGGAAAACAGGCACTAGAAGCCCTGGTTAGGAGTTGGTCTGAATCACTCATCACTGCCTCTAGCTTAGCACTTATATATGTATGTAAAACCACCTACGGCCATGCACAGCCCACGGAGGCAACGTGACAGAAGCTGTGACAGGTCACAATCACAACCCCATCTGTTCACAAGAAAGAGTCACTGAATACATTTGAAAGTGAGTACAAGCAAAATGAAGACAAGGTTGCAACTGGTTGAAATATGATAGACTGAACACTTTGTCTGCTTTATCTGCTTTAATGATTTCCAATACTTTCAAAAATATAAAATTGCTATAGCAAATATCTGCACAGAAATATATTTAAATGATTATTACTGTTAGGGTTTATAAAGTAAATGTCTTCTAAGCTTCTCAAATGTCTTTTAATCCTTCATATGTCAACTGGGTAAGGGTCCTCAAAATGGTTACTTGATTCAGCTACCTTATGTCTCAAAAAAAACCCTGCTGGCCAGCTATCTATGCTGAGAAGATGACATAGAGAAGGACACTACACAGAGTGACATGAAAGAAGCATGGCTTACAACATCATTCCTACCAAGGAACATCTGGTAAGCTTTGCATGAATGTTACTGTGACTAACATGAAGGTGTGCTCTCTTTTCAGAGAAGGGGAACCATTTGAAGAAAATGGTTAAAACCCATTTTCAGCATGAGTTCAATGCATGTTACTGAGCCTGCTGTGTCACAAGCAATGACACGAGATGCATAAAGTTGGCTTCTTATCCAGAAAACCCTCCATATTGAAAATATGAAAATAAACTAGCATATGAGATTCTCAACTGAAGGAAACCAAAGAAAACATGAAAAGATATGGAAATCCTCAGCCAAGTTGGCTTGTTTATCATTTCCAAGGCAAGTAAAAGATTTGATGATTATCTACCAGGAAAATATCCAGCTGTCGATGTACAATTCTGTTAGAGTTGACAGTCACACAGAGGAAGGCTAAGTCAGCTTTCAGAAATGCTGGAAGCATCATGGTAGATGAATAAAAGATACACAGTGCCATCACAGATGTAGTCAGTTGAATTATAACACTGATCACTGAAAGCAGAAGCTATCTCAGGAATCCACAAGAGGAGTCTACAAAACCAGTATCCTAGCCAAATATGTCCAAGGACATCAGAGACCTGGTTAGCATGGACGACACATGGGCAAAAGCAGAGTAAGCAAAGAGATACACAAAGTGCAAAGCCTCCCCATAAGATGAACAGAAGCAGGATAGGAAGGGACTGTTTCATTCCAGCTTGTTCAAAGTATACTAATACTCAGACATCTGGGAAATAGATGAACTGCCAGACATTGCTACTGGGATACTGTAAGGCAAGCAATGTAGTACTTCAGAATCCAAAGCATCCCAAACTATTTAATTTCAGACAACAATCCCAGTTTACTGGCAGACTAATGTTATTTATCTGAGAGTGGGAATTTGGTCACATCACATCATCTCTGTATGTTAGCCATCAGCTTGACAGATCAAATTGCTAAGTTGCTCATAAAGAAACTTGCAGACGTCTTTAACAGAAGCCTGGTCCAACACTCAATATCGGATTGTAGAGACATTTCCATGCCTATAGCTGCAGATCTTGTTAGGATCAAGTTATTTCCCCAGGACAAACCACACATTGTGAAGCAAGTTAAATGCCTTGAACAGATAAAAACTGAAGCTTCTAACATGACAATGAGCAGTAAGATTATTTCATCTAAGCTTCCAATTATTTTGTTTCCACCAAACCCAAGACAAAACCATGGGAAGCGCAAACCAGTGAAATGTACTTTCCCATGAGACTTGATGAACAGGACATGGAAAGAACAGCAGTTATCCAGTGACTTCAGATTACCAGAAAAGACCACATATACCACCAAATGCATGAGGCATGTTGCAGTCACAGGAAAAATTCACATTAAACCCTGCTGCGAGGTGTGCCAGACAAGGCTTTGATACTGAGGAAGGAGAAAACAACCCTCCAAACCTTGGAGAACTGTCTTAGATTTGAAGTTAAAATTTATTAAAATGAATCGACACTTTATTATCATAAACATACACAAACACGTACCTAAACTGATAAAAAAAAAAAAATGACGCATTCTAAATGTAAATTTTGGGATGTTGTAATATTTTCCCAGTGTTCTCATTATAATATAACAGTCCGACAGGGAAAACCTCTGAAATCAGGACTTTGATGCACTGTCTTTGAAAAATCTCAGTCTGGTGGATTTGGATATTGGTGGCTCTTGGTTGTCCAATGCAGCTCTGCCCTAGAAATTATAACTTGGGAATTTCTCTGGGTCTGCACTGGGATGTGGTAATTATCCCTCTGCACAGTACTTATCTGTTGAAAATCCAAAGAAATATTAAAAAGCTTAAGGCAGCATGAAGATTGTGTTGCAAGTATAGTTTAAGGGACATTTGCATTTATTATGCCAAAACAAGGAGTGGGGACTGAGTAAATTAAAATTAGTTCCTCTCTTAGATAGTTAGTTTCTGGAATTTGCAAATATGAGTACGTGTAACTGTCTGCTTATACCCAGAACTTGAAATAAACACAAAATCAAATTCTGCCATTACTATGAGAATAATATTTTAGATCTGTGCTGCAAAGTTTATTGTGTCCAATATGAATAAGAACGCTATGTATGTTATCTGGTTCAAAGGTGAGGTACAATCCAGCCATTCATAATGTTACTAAAAAGGTTAAAACCCCCAAATAAATCTTCAATAAAGTTATCTGTTATGCTGTTATATATGTTATACTGTTAATACGTTGTTTTATTTTTTAAGGCATCTTCAAAAGTGCATTTTTTGTCCATCAGTTTAATCCTTCCCATTTTATTGTTATGACCTTATACCTATAGAAAAGAAAGCTAGAACTCTACTTTCCACAATAGCCTTCGGCTCCTTCTAGCACTGATTTCATTCCATCCTTTCATACTCTTGGTGACATGAAATTCTCTCCAGAATCCCATTGCAAAGGCTTTTGCATCAAAAATCATCATCAACCACAACTCTCCAAAGGAGCTCAGGAGAGAAACAAATAAATAAATGAACAGGAGACACTTTGGCAGATGAAAAAGTGATAAGGAAGAGATCGGGCTGTGTAGGTCAGAACATTGGCTGTGGTTTATTCTCCCTAAAGGAGCATCTAAGGGTGGAGAGGGAAGACAACATGATGTGACTGGCTTTTTCTAGCTTCCAGATTGCCACAGAAAGACAGTCCTGGGGAAAAGCAAACCAACTATCAAACAAAAACAAAACAAAACAAACAAAAAGAAAAACAACAAAAAAGCAACCAGAAAGAAACCTTAACACATGTGGTTGTCTGATTGAAACACATGGTTCAGAAATGTTAATCCTGCTCTGCCAGGAACATCTTGTCTCCCTAAATCAAGTACAACATCATGCTTCAAAAGCACACAAAGTAGATCATGACAGAAGCGAAAATGATGGTTGCATTCAAGAGAGACAAAAGGACTGGGGAACTATTTCCTCATCAAAAGCTCGCGATATTCTTATTTATTGAGCATGGTACAGCTTATCTGTTTCACTAATACTGATGGATACTGGATCCTTGTTTTCCTACATGTGCCCTTGTAAGAAACAGGTAGGCTTAAAAGAGGGGAATAATGATCAATAACCTTGGCACAAGTGAGCATCTGAAACTTGGATTCTTCTGAAAAGGAAGTCTCAGACTCAGAAGTTAGCGCATTGCATCTGTATCATTGATTTTCATTCCTTTCTCTGGAATTTCCGAATCTAATTTTTGTGATTTTATTTATAATTTCAATGCAAAATAGAAAGAGCCAAATATCAAATGCCAAATAACTAATTTCTCCTCATGTGTTTAAGAGGGTGGAAGTGGAGCTGTAACTTCTGAAGTCCAACACATCCTTGTCTAAAAACATGAATACTAACCCAGAAAGATTGCTGAGAACTCTTACCAGGTCACTATAGTAACAACAGTTTAGATTTTTATTTTCTCTGTGACTCAGAAGCCATCAGAACATTCCTTCTCTACTTTGAGAGCTGATGACAATTAGAAGCTATCCCTCAGTGATACCTGGTGAAAGAAAGGAGAAGCAGTCACATGCTCTGCTCACCAGACTGAGTATCAAAACACCAAAACACTTTGCCATGGTTTCACAGCATTACCATAGAGCAACCGACCTGCGTATGATCTTAGTCTATGCTGGTTTGAGATCCTCTGTCTCACATTGGACTACAGTGAAGAGCATGAAGTTAACTTGTGTTATCTTCCATTGGATGCAAGCTAAATGTATAAACACAGACAATAACCACAGCTCAGCTAACCCAAAGAAGCTTGTTAAACTGTGGTAGCTTCCTTAAATGTTTGAGTCATAGAATTTAACCAAGATATAAATTTCTTGGTTTTACCACAGGTTTCCCATATGACTAATAAAAATTTGACTCTAGTTTCCAAGTTTTTAAAATGACTGCACAACTATCCAGCTACAGTAAATGTTTTCTTGTACCTAAAGATGTTTATATATAGAGTATATTCCAATCGATTTTCAAAATATGATAGAAAAAAAAATAAATACATTGATGTCAGTGTATTATTTTCTTTCCAAATGGTCATCAAATACAGCACTGAGGCATGGTGGAGAAACAAACTCATTTTATCCCACAGTTCAATGCTAAACTAAATTCATCTTTATAATCTTTCCCTAATTAAGTAACAATAAGGAATTGGAAAAGGTTACGGTGCAATCCAGAAGTGTCCCTCTCTGTCTAGTTGTTCTCTCAAAAGAAAAGTTTCATTGAAGTTGTCCATCTGTTTCTTAGCCTCGATATTGAGTTCTCTTGCGAGGATGTTAAGTAGCGTGACTTGTGCAATGATGGAACTTGTGATACATTTTTGTATCTTATATAAGTCAGAGATTACCTTGTCCATTTCTCCTGGAATTTTATAGGGAAAAATATTGCTGTTTTTAGGGAGAAGTTGCATAAAAACATTTTATTAGTGAGCTTATTGGGTTTCCACACATAAGTAAAGAGAGAGGAAGAAAGAGAGAGAGAGAGATTAATTGTTTTGGCAGGAAATCCATAATTCCATAGCTGTACCTAAAGTGAGAGCAAGTTCAGCAAGTCAAAGGCTTTTATCAAAGTCAATAAAGCTTGAGAAATGGGATCTCAGTATCAGGGACCTGCAACAACAGAAATGGAACTAGAGAGCAATTATCCATCCCCTTTCTCCCCCTTCTTCCAAGGAAATGAAATCTTCAAGGCAAAAGGATTAAAGTGAAAACTACTGGTAGAGAAATGGAAATTTCTTCCTGAGGATGATTTGCATATTTTCCACATACCTTTTATCACATCCAGAGCTTTTGGTACCCGTGTTCAAGGCTTTGATGTGGGTCTGCAAGTGGCAGGGGCCAAAAGAGAACAGCACTGAAGATACTTTGACTCCTTGCAAGTGCATCAGACCAACATAAATGACCGTAGTCTTATTATAGCATGGTGACACTGAAACGGTCACAGTCAGGTAAGTGTAGGGAAGTCACTGAGCCTAAGATTTCATCAACTGCTTTATAGTCATGATTTCTACTTTCCAGCTTCCTTCACCTGTGGCAGAAGGCCAAGTTTTCATGATTACATATTTGCCACTATGTCTCTATGTTTTAACTAAATGATTAGTTCAATTTAAATCATTAGAATAACTTTCAAAGTTTGAGGCTATGTCAATAAATGTTTGCAATATCTGCTTCTTTTTAACAATGGCTACAGATGCAAAATTCATGCCTGAATCTGCGTCTGAAGTAGCCAGCCCTAAAATGCTTCCATGTCATTCCTCTCCAATACTAATATTCTAGTGAGGTGATTATCCCTTTGTAACATTACGTATTAAATATTATCATGTTGTTGTTTAGATTATAAGTCATCCCTTACTTGAATTCTCTTCAGATCTTGTGCCATGTCAAATGTCCTGAAGGACAATGTGTTTATTATCTATAAGACTTTCAGTTTTTTTTTTTGTCAGTTCTTTCAAGCTGTAAGGCTAGGAAGGGCTGTCAGCTGAGAAGATCCCAAATTGTCCCACGTACATAGAGCAGGACTGAATCTCCTTAAAGTACTTAGTGGAATATAAAAACATTTTGACATCTGTTTTCCATAGTATTAGCTTTTTTTTTTTTNTTTTTTTTTTTTTTTTATGTGTACCCCATAGAACTGATGTGAAATGGGTCAAACTCTGCTTCTGAATCCATTAATTCATATACCCGTTTGGACACCCAGCATTGTCACACAGCCATAACACAGATTAATCTGTCCAGAGATGACTCAGTGATTTCACCCACCTACAAAGCAGAGATGAATGGGAAGAGAAAGTAGCTTAGGACAAAAAAAAAAAAAAAAAAAAAAAAAAAAAAAACAAATATCCAGGGTAAGTGTTATGCTTTGCTTATGTTAGATAATACCACACTGATAACACTTAATTGCATTTGGTTCTGAACAAATGCACTTGGCTACTTTGAGCCATACATAAAAGCTTGCTGGCAATTCAATTTCAGCAGTGCCAAATATTGCTATTTTCCTCTGATTTTAATGTGCTCCTCAGAGTTATACTTTGTTAATCCAGTTTAAATGTAGGCATCTCATTGAGAAACAGTAAGAGATTCATTCACGCATTTACCACAAACTTTACAGGATAAGATGGTTTAATCATCACAACATAAGACATAACCAAGGAAAAAGAAGCTCCTTATCAGCGAACCTCTGTGAAGCATCAAGGCTTGCAGCTGTAAGTTGAAATCTTGTTAGTAGGTATGCAGGTGTGAAGGCTGTGGGGAGGAACACAGTTTCTCCTGAGTCTCTCCACTGAAGCTGACCTCCCTCCCCCAAAAGAAAAGAAATACATGATAAATATAAACTGAATTGGAGTTCCACACTGAATTTCTGTATCATGTGCTAAACAGGAGAAAAAAGGATGCACAAGGCCCACACAGCCCTCAAAGTAGAGGGCTTTTTGTCACGCCAGTAGTGTCCTTCCCTTTTGCTCTGCATATTTTAATAAGGTAAGTGATTTTTATCTTTTTATTTTTTATCCTGTCTGTGTGTTGTACGCTTGTCTGTGCTAAACTGTACTAATAACTTACTTGACTTTCTTTTTAATTACAGTAGTGCAGATATGTATTTGAGGCATAACAGTGTCTTTTCCAAGGTTGTGTACACCTATTTTGTATTATCTTAGGTGAGGGAAGGACATGGCACTGTCACGTGTCATTCTCCCATCAAACATTTGGCAAGCAATACTAAATTTTCAGGGAAGAGGTCATCTTAATTTCTAGATAGATTCACTTGAGAGAGTTGAGTGCAGAAACAAATATGGGCCAGATTATGTCCCTGATACAATCTTCCACAATGTATAATATATGAAAAGTTATTTTTGATTAGCTGGGGGAAAAAAAAAAAAAGGCACCTAATGCTTATCTAAAATTAAAATTTAGACATCCAGTTTTCTTTTTTGTTTTTTGTTTTTAGTTGGGTATCTTTCTTTGCTTATTTTATAATCTGAGGAAAGTGGTTAGCAGTCAATGTAGGAAGTTAATTCTTCACATGGGGCAATTTTACTGTAAAATGTATTGCACAGGAGACAGAATTCAATACATCACCTGAAACTGGAAAAGCCTTGACAGAAAAGTTCCCAGACTTGCAAAACACTTGCACGTCTGTTATGCATTTACAGATCAACCTCAGCAAAACATTGCAAATTTAAGCACCTGCACAGTCAAGGCCTAAGTAGTAGATATAAATGTTTAGCTAAACGATTTACAAATCTCAAATTTCAGGACATAAGATGAGCTTCTTAGGAGGGAGATATGAATCATATCTATGTAACAGCACTTTCAGACACTGTAATCGTTGTTCCTAGTAGAAAAATGCTTCTTAATTAGAGGCAGATGTTGAAAATTTTGAGTTATATGAAAATGTCACAGGCCAAGTCTCTCAAAGAAAATAATAGGTTACTTGTTGGACTCACTTTAGAAATAAAGAAATATAGAATTGATAAAATTACACTGAAAATGTGTATGTCTTTTCTGTATTCAGCAATTTTGTTGCTTTAAGCTAGGCTGAAATAGAAGTCAAGAGCACAAGATTAAGTGTAGTTTTGGGATAGCTCTCCTGAAAACATTAGGTTTATAACCAACTGAAAAACTGAAATGGACACTCACAACAAGCGGTTTCTCTCTAATGCCTTACTCTTCCACCACATTAAATCTGTGCCATGTGCTCCCCTTTGCAAGACAAAAAGAAAAAAAAAATCATTTCTATAGATCTCTCTCACGTGGTCTTTGCAGACCTGGCCACTTCTGTTTGGATGCAGTAAAGTGCTGCAGCCCTGGAACAGTCCCTTTGGAAGAGATTGTTCAGGTGTCTCTGGCCTCCCTCTTATCAGTAAATATCTTTAGCCCCTTTGTTTTCCCTCTCTTTTCCCCAAGGAAATAACCTCCTAGTTTTTAGAGTTCTTTAGCTCTATTTTACAGAATATCAGAGAAACCCTTCTAGGGTCCTATTGAGATAATGTGTAATGCAAACAATACATACAGTGATGTCGTTCTCTTTGCAGCATGACATCCTTATGTGTCAGAATCTCTTAAACTATAGCCTAATGCAAATGTCATGGTTTATCCTACAGGGTGGTGTTTAAACCTACTTTACAACAATTAGATGTTCATGTACAGCAGTTCTTTGCTCTGAAAGATTATGTTTTCCCCTGCACCTGCATTAGCAGAATAGCAATGCCTTGTTCCTGCTTCTTGCCATCAGAAGATGTATGGCCATCTCCAGATTTCCTATATAAATGAACAGCATGGGAGATCACGCTCTGTTCCCTTTCAAATTTTAAGGAAACTCCTTTCTGAAGCATGTATATGTAACACAGAGGGAGAATTTGTTCCAGTGTGGGAACAAATCCTTTCTACTCATTTTGTGTCAGCTGGGTGTGGTTACACTCCCAGTGAATACACATCAGTGTCAGGGAAAGAGACTGTTGTTTGTGCAATAGGTTAATGAAAGAATCTTCTATTAAAAAAAAAAAAAAAAAGGCATTATAGATATGTTCTGAACGATTGGCCTAGAAATCAAATTAAATTGCAAAACTTTTTTTTTTTTTCTTTTTACTCTGTGAGACAGTGAGAATGCATGGAAACATGGAGATGTTGTTAGCTGTTAAACTGCAATGGAATTTCACCCCATAAATGGTAATTTGAGTATTTGAGTGTGCTTAAATGTATAAATATACACAGGAACATTTATAACTGGTAGTGTAATCCATGAAGGAAAGTCACTGGTGACCAAGATTGACTTGTAGTGGGAACTGGGCATCTAAATACACTTGGCGACCTCTGCCATCACCACTTGGAGCAGTGATGTCTGCATTTGGATTCAGTACAATTTATATTCAGAGAGCTTTTTCTAGGAGCAGAGATGTGCTTGCAACTACAAAGCTTTCTTCTTGTTTTAGGAGTAAAATACAACTTTTGGAAGATGTACATATGCCATAATGTTTCTTGTTATATGAGTACTGCTCATGCTGAACTGTGTGATAGATGGCGACAGGTTACTGTTCACCATTTATTGCCCATCCTGCCTGCCAGGGGTGTCCAGCCAAGCCACTGGGAGGAAGCCTACCTGCTTGCCTGGTCTGGGCTGCTGCCCTCCTGTTCAAACAGAGAGATGACTTCTTTCTGGAGAGCAGCAGAGGGCAGTGGGGGGGTTAAGGGAAAGGTCCTGTAGGCAAGGAGCCAGCGGGGTCTTTGAGGTAGGAAGAGAAGCTCAGGAAGCAGGCACACAGTCAGGTGTACAATGGCTGAAGGAAACTTTCCCGTGGGTCCTCGTGAGGACGGTGCAGTTTCTTGCAGTCCAAGAAGCCACAACTGCATTGAGACGCTTCAGGAGAGTTGCTGATCTTCACAGACCCTGTAGATATGTAAAAGCTGCTTTCCGTCCCAGTAAATCTGAGTTGTGCTTGTTTAAAAAGCTTGGTCTAGTCAAACATAGTATGGGAGACTCAAAACCTTTAGATGCCCCATTTCAGCTTGCTCAAGGAAAGATAAAGGCAATTCCACCTCCATGTTCTGCTGGATTTGTGATTCATGTTCATTCTTTATTTGTTGGGGTTGTTAAAAGATCCAGTTACCCAGTTATTTTGACTACCTAAGGAATGCAGTTGTTGCTGGAGGCTGATAGTTATCCAAGTTATCCATGTGTTATCCTCATGTTATCCAAAGTGGTCTTATTTATAAAAAGATGCTTAGTTCAAGGCACCTGGGCAGATATATGCCCTAGATGGCTGCTCTAGGGAGGAAAGTCTTTGGAAGAACCTCTGGGAAGGTGTGAGGGAATGATGAAGAATTATTTTAATGTTGAAAGGAAAAAAAAAAAAAGATTAATTTAAGTATCAAATTAAATATTCCTCATTGAATGCTGGTGATGCATCCTGGCAAATTAGTGATAATTACTGAACAATTTTTAGCCTAGTTTCTTCAGGAAATGAGGCTTAGATGATCATTCTGTCTGTCAGTCCCACTTAATAACTGTTGGATCCATTCATCAGCCGCAAACCTGACAGAGGAGTGATGCTTTCAGACATACACGGTCCTCATAGAGTTCTCAAAAAGAGGTGGTTGCCAGGTGGAAAGTGCCTGATTAATAACGCCACAAACAGAAAGTCTTTAACAGATTAAACATCCAAACTTAAGAGAATTATTAAACAATAATAATAATAATAATAAAAACATGGGAGAAACAGAAATGCTGTAACCCCACAACAGCAAAGAGGCTTTTTCTCAGTCAAGGGGATTGTGTGGATTCTCTGGTGTCTAGTAAGGGATGCATTCAGTACTCAGTATTATTTTAACCCAGTGTTCAGGAGATAAATAATTTGGAAGCTGAAATTCATGAGTTCTGACACTCAAATTATTCCTCATTCTTCTTAAACTGTGTGGTATTTTCGCAGGCATGTTATATCACAGATCACCTGTCACTGACATGCAAGAAGGGTGTTGTATATCTCAGCCACGTTTTCATTAATTCCACCATGCTTTCAGAAAATAATACAAACTAAGAAAGGAATAGCTTCAGTTCTGGCACTTTAATTTATATTTCTCTGTCAAAAAAAAAGCATCCTTTGCAATCTCTAGCTAATAAGAAGGAAACCAATGCTTTGATGTAATGACAGGATCCAGCACCTTCTGTCGGCCGCAGTTTTCTAACATGAGTCCTGGTATTGTCCTGGCTGTTAAATGTTATACACACTAAAGTGAGTCATAAAGGAGCATGGGCTAGCTAGTTGGTAAAACCAACACCACGGAAAGTCAGTTAGCTGATTAATGTCTTTTGCGCCTGATTTTTGAGGTTTCCATTAATTAAAATGAATTTCATCTCTTGCAGGAGCGTGTATGTTACACATTCCTTCCCCCCAGAGCAGATATAATAAGCTTTCTTCACATGGGAGTGTGAAGCATCTCTCGTTTCACTTTTTGGAGAGCTCCATGCAGACACATACCTTCATGGCATTTTCCAAACACTTTTGAAAGGTTCCAGACCAAGCAGAAAAACCATGAGAGATTTTCAGGGAATTCATTTTCTGCAACTTGCTCTGAGCTGAAATAGCACTGCACCAAGCAACTTCAGAGGCTTAATTTTCAGGAAAAAAAATAATCCCCCTTCTCTCTCTTTATTCATATATATTATTATTATCTCTCACTATGTACGTACACACACAAATAAAATAATGCCTGTGATCTATCAGACAAAGCCACATTGGATGAAGTAATCTGGGGATGGGTTGATGAAAGTAATCACGGGTTTTTGGCATGCTGATTTCTAATAGCAAAAGGGAAGAACTCATCATACTTTTGAGTGACTCCAATACTCACAGGAACGATGATCCTGGTTGGGTAAGACTCACCAAACTGCTGTTCTGCTCTTATACCAGCTAGCCCATGGTCCTGCAGGACCACACCAGCACGATCCATTGCTATTGATTTGCTTAAACTATGTACACTCTGTCTCCAAACTATGTGCAAAAGGCTGTACTATGTGTCAATTTCTGTATCTGTAGGAACTGTTTCTTACAAGCATCTTATTTATGTGTAATTGCATACAAATAGTGTCTATGAATTGAGCTGGACAGAGCAGGGGCTGCTTGAGCTGGGGTATCTCCAGGACCATCTAAAATCCCCAGCTGGAGAGCTGCTGCACCAATTAGTCAAATACTTTGCAGTGAAGGTGACTAAGAGCTCAATCAACAACCTTGTCCCAGGTCAGTCCATCACCTCAAACCAGTCTGCTGTCCACCTACGCAAAGACAAGCTGGGGACCTTCAGGACCAGGCAGATGATTCATGACAAAGTACATGTGGTGTGCTCAGAGGCACACCCCTGACGCCCAGTTATAATTACAGGGCAATGCAAGACCTTTTCCTTCACTTTTTTTTTTCTATGGAGCTCTTCTCCCTAGGTTAGTATTTAACATACAAAAGATGGAAATCACTACTGACTTTTGCAATCTATTTGCCTCCCATTCAGGCCGCATTTCTGAGCACAGCATTCTGTTTTGGCAATAAATGGGGAAATCTTCTCAGTAATCTTCTTCTCTAACATCTAACAAATTAACCAGGCTCATGAGTGCCGCACAGGCAGTGGGAAACCTTTGTTTAGGTACTGAGATTGCTATCTTGTACAAGTGCTAGCCAAATATTTCCTTTGCCACTTCTGTGTCTAGACCAAAAGATTATTATGTTCCAAGAGGAAGTATTTGTGGTAAATTCAAGTAAATCCTTCAAGTCCTTTAAAGTCTTGCTAGCAAGGTTGCCAACATCAGCTAGTGAAATATCACCTTATGCCTGACATCTGATACTCAAATAAGAAGTGCTCTGATTCCCTGATGGCATTATCTCCAAGGAAATTAAGCCTAGGGACAGACCAATGTGTTACTTACAGGAAGCAAAGTGACACAAGACTTCCCAAGATGACCTAGTCCATCTCTCTCCACATACCTACCAAGTAGTTGCCAGAAATGTCCATACTTGTGAAAGCTTCTTATTGATCCTATTTTTCTATTGGTTTAATTTGCAACAAGTTAAACAAAAGATCACATCACAGTGTTTCTGATATGCCCTGGTGGTCTCCACAGAGGTACAGGTTAGAGCATAAGGATCTGCAAAGATGTGTGTGGCTGAATAGCTGTGTGCACTTTGATTCAAAAAAGCCTTGAGGGGAGTGGAGGATGCAACAGAGTGAAAGCTGTGCGTGAACTATTGCATGTTTTACTTCTGACTCTGAAACCATATATCTATTATTTACTCCTCTTACTAGTAGGAGGTCATGTGGCTACTTTTTAAAAAAAATAAAAATAGAAAAGTTTTTCTTAATTCATCAAAATTGAAGACTTCTTCAGGAACAGGAAGGCAGTGATACAAGTCCTCCTGTTCCCAAAAGACAGAGATGGGCTCCATTAAAGAAGGCCTGAATCTGAAGTGGCTTCTCAAAGCTTTATGTGAAAAAAAGGATACTCCCTGCTGTTCTCTGAGGACTGTAACAGCAACACAACAAAAATCTCTCTGAGTGCAGGAGCTATTCTAAAGGGAGTAAATAAGCATCTTCTACAGCGTACACAATGTAAACAGCAGCTCCAAAGGAAACATAACCTCCACTTCAGTGCTCTCTCAGCTGTTTATTTCCTTTGCCTACTGATCTGAATGATCTCACTTGAAGTGAGAAGGCAGCTGCATTCCTGTTTTTCTCAGGAGCCTCTGTAGTTAGTGGACACAGGAACAGAGTGGCAAATAGAAAAAAAATGTGTTTGTTCTAACTTTCTGCAAGGTGCTTGTACGGATTTCCTGACTGCAGTCTCTTGCTCTAATTGATAGCTCTTCTCCAGCTTAATGATGATAGCTACATCTCTCTTGTTTTACAGACAGAAAATGTGGGCAGAGGGAAGCAAGCCCTCACAGTAGTATCCACATAACAAGTACCTGTGATGTGGCAAGGTCCCAGGGCCCTCTGCTATAAACTCTCCCTCCTTCCTCAGAGTCAAGAATAATACACCAGTCCCCGAAGTCAAAGCTGCTAAAATAGTCAATAAGGATTCTGCTGGAGGCTGAGCAGAAAACAAAACGTTGCTGGTGCCAGACTCCTGGCCATGCAGCTGAGACAGACACCAGCCAGATTCATCAAATTGTGAACTGACAGTTTTAAATCTGAAAAGCCTTTGGTTAAAGGCAGACAGTGAGTTGCTTGTCTTAGGGCAGGTGAAGTCAGATTTTGTTCCTTAGAATCCTCTATTCCTGCATGCATGTAATGGGGGTACTATGGAAGACTGAATGAAAAGTAGAGGAAAAAGAGCTGGAGAGACATTTATCTGATCACCAAAATAAAATATTTTTTCCAGAAAATTGCAGACAACTGGTGGAATTTAGTTCACCACCATATTTTAGCAAAGCCTATTTCAATCACCACACATATTTATTTTCTATCAATGTTTCATGAGGAGGTAATATTTGTACTGATGTTTCACATGGAAAAGAAAGTTTTTTTATTTAAAATATGTTTTGAAAAAAAAATATCGTTTCCTTGGTGAAGGTTAAAAAAAAAAAAAAAAAAAAAGGAATCATTTGAAAGAAGCAATGTTTCACCCAATATATTCACCCAATATATTTCACTCAATATATTGATACTACTTTTGCCTATTTTCAGCTGAAAAATCACTGAGAAATACTGAAATGCACACTCATGGGTGGCTCCCAGAAAAGCAGGCTGTTTTTTGTTACAGTGGTAGGGTTCGTGTCTTTAAGGCTCATATTTCAGCAAAAGGATTTTGGTGCTGGAAGTGGAATTGCAACGTGAGGAGGTCCACTGTGAAGCTGCTGGAAACCAGAGATCCATTAACTTTGTGTTCCTAGATTTAGGCTACTTCCTAGCTGTAAGACTTGTGTTAAACTCTTTGAACTTAGACACAGGGCAGCTAGAAAACTTGCATGAAAAATAGCAAGCCGGGTGGATAAAACCTTGTCACAGCAAGAGCAGAACAAATTGTCTAATGCAGACTCCTCTTCTTCAAACAGCAATATTTCCACAGAAAGAAAGACGTGCAGTGAGAGATGCAAGGAACATTTCACTTGCAGGGGCAGTGATTTGGAGATGATCCCTTGCTGCAGGGACCCTGTTGCTGAGAGGCAGGAGGAGGTATTTAATGTCTCCTGGCCCTGTCTACTGATCCCACAATGAACCTTGTTTCACTTTGTTTTATACAGAATAAAGGAATCCCTCTCACAGGAGGCATAGGAGTGTTACATTTCTTCCGGTTCAGAGCTGCCTCTCTGCCTGCCGGTAGTCTGCAGAACTGAAAAACCTGCGATTTCCTCTGCTGCCCGCAACCTTCTCCCCAAGGTCTCTCACTGCCCAGAAGAAACAGATGTGTGCATTTTGTTTCTTTTCCCTGGCACTGATTGGCCCCAATGAATGGAGATACAGAGACCAAGCTTCTAACCTGAGTCTCAGTGTGACTCATCTCACTTGGCTTCCTCTAGTCCATCCAGCATACGCCTACCACTGCAGCTTTAGGCCTGGCTGTGGGGGATTTGGACAAGATTAAGGTCATGGCAGCCCAGTAGTTCAGGGTATTCAGACTGTGTGTGCTGAAGTCCTGAGGGACCATGAATCCGTTGCAATCACTGAAAACTGCCCCCGAGGCTGTCCTCACTGGACATCCCTTCTGCTCGCTGGACAGTGTCTTGCAGCTTGTCACAGATAGCATCCTTGGCTTCTTTCAGCCTTGTCAGATTGGGCCTGAGAGGAGCCATGTGAGATCTACAGGCTGGTCCTCCTGCAGAAATTGAGGGCTGGACTCTTGCAGGTGAGAATGTAGATACAGGGAGTTGCTTTGAGGTGAAAAAAAAAAAAAAAGGCTCAAGGAGCTCAGGAAGGATTTGAGTCTTCTTTTCACATAGACATGATCTAAAATTCCTGACCTCCAGGAAGGGACCTAAGGAATCCCATCCAGTCATAGGCTCAGGTAAGAATGATTCACTGTCTTTATATTCCAGCAAACCATTTCTTTCCATCTCCTTTTCCACAATGTGTAAATGCAGCCACCAGTCTGATAGTCTTTGTGTCCCAAGCTCTATAACAGCTTTCAGCATTTTTCAAAAATGGTACACACTTCTTCCCTTCCATCAGGCAGGGTGGATGGTAGAAAGACCTTGTCCATGTCTTTTTTCCATGGCATGGGCAACATCAGACCCAGGAACATGTCTCATGTCGCTTGCTGAAAGAGCTCATAGGGATGCTGGCATTTGATGAGGTGGACACTGTTTGGGCCTCTGAGACAGAGAGCTCTGCTGCAATACATACTTCTATGTTTTGTTTTGTTTTGTTTTTCCCCAAAGTTAAAGACCTAGCTCCATAGCTGAAGTGAAATGCATGATGAATATATCTTTTGCATATAAAATTAACAAGCTGGATGAGAGTTTTGGTTCTTTTGTGCACCATAATGCAGGAATCAAAGTGGGTTTTCATCTTGAATTCAAGTTATCTGTGTGTCTGTCTTGTGAAGTCAGTCATATCTGATGTTGGTCAAATTTGTGTACAGGATCTTGAAAAGAAGTAGGGTATAAAGTCAGGTTGATTTCAGAGGTGACAGGTCTCCTTTAGGTGCCAATAGATTTTGGGGTAGACAAGATCAAAAGTTCTACAACAGCCAGAAATAAGCCAGCTGAAAGTCAAATTTGCCTACTTCTGAGTTGCCACAGTGGGGTAATCCTGACTTCAGGTCTGTGGCCAGGTTTGAAGGATGCTGGTCTCAGATTTTTTCTGGTCTTCTAAACAAACTGCTGTGTGGCCTCACTTCCTTTCCCTGTCCCTCTTTTTAATATCCCATCCCTAAGAATACTAGACCATTGTGTGAATTAATCTCTAGGATATGTGCAATGCTGTCGTACCTTAAAAAGAATGGACCTGCAGAGATTTGAAAGCCTACTCCTGCTGGAAGCATTCTCTGTTGGAGAAGTTCTTTCTTTTACAATGTCTGTGTATATATGTGTAATTAGAGGATCAGATATGCATGACAAGCCCATGATTTTTCTTCTCAGCAGATAGTTTGTCACTGCAGATACTGTGTACTTCACCATGTCTGCAGCCCTAATAGAGATGTCACTCACCATCTCTCCCACAGAAATGTTAAACTACTGGCCATACCTCTTCTAAGTCAGTAGATATTCAAAGCTGACAGCAAATTATAAGGCAAATTCTAGAATTTTTTCCTGGTTCCTTCTTTGCATAGTACAGAATTTAAACTTGGACAATATCAAGCTGGCTTGTATGTCAATACCTTGCCTTGATACTGTATTCACTTGAGCTATAGCCATGAATACTTAAGGTCTGTACTTCATCCACAATTTTGTCACATGATAATGAGCAAATTACCATTGTTTTAAAATAAAAAGACATATTTTTAAAGCCAAACCTGGGGGGGAAATAATATGGACATTAAATGAACAATATGTTCTGTTGCTCAGTATTCCTTTCCCTAAAGAATAATTCCTTATATTAAAGACACTCAGTTTAGAGTTATGCATGATCAAGTAATCTCATCACAACTCGGTTGTATCTGCTTGCTTTCTATCCTGTCCGCTTTTTATGTCCTTAATGTAAGCTTTTCCAGATGATAATCCTTTTACCACATTCTGATACTGCTGTGTCCATTTACATCCCTGCAAAATTAAATTGTAGCAAATCATCTAGTAGAAGACAACATTAGCGTGCTGTAAGTTCCTGGGAGGCTCAAGCCTGGACAACAACTCACATCATCAGGAGTCTTAGAGAGAGCAAATGAACCCACTGACCAACCCTGGCTTACTTGCAGTCTCACACTTAGCCATTGATTAGTTTTATACTGACAGGCTCTAAGGTCTCCTATTTTGTGAGGATCTGTAATGCGTTATAGAAAATTGTTGTTTCCAACATCTGTGTTTTACCTATATTGTGGGATTTCTGCACTCTTCCTCTCACCTAGGGCTGTTTTTTCTGTTACGTAACTGCAGTCCTAGAGTGGTTTCAGAATCATACCATTTGGTTATATTTACACAGTGACTAGCTCAGCCATCACTGCCAAAGCGCATCCCCTTCAACTGTACCATCTCCTCTCTTTGTCCCTCTTCTTCCTTCCCCTTCATGGCTTCAGCCTCACCTTCTCTCTTCTGGACTATTGTCTTATCACTGAAGAAAACTCAAGTCCAGTTTAGTCATACCTCTTGGCACTGCTCACAGCCAAGGAGGTTCGCATTTGTCACCCATCTTTCTTATAGTAGTTGGTTTACCAATTTTCCCTAGCTACTTTGGTAAGATGTTAGCTTAGTGTTTGCTTAGTATGTTCTTCGTGTTGTGAGACTGTAATGCAAATACCTTGTAAAAGCTAATTGCATTGTGATTCTGTTTGTATTTATGCCATAATTTTGACTCTGGATCTCTGACTTTAGGAACATTTATTTCAAGTATATAAGTTACAAATCAACAAAAAAGGAAGAAAGGAAAAGTTATTTTACATTCAGGTTATGAGAGTATAACTAGGGAAATCTACCAAGATTTTTGTTTTAGCTGTTCCACCTTTAAAGAGTTTTGAAGTCTGACTGTGTTTATTTCCAGGGGCAGGTATTAGAGCTCCGAGAACCCACTTCAATCTGGTGACCTGTGTAGCCTTTCCAAAGAGTTTGGGAAGTTCAGATGGGCATTCAGAGAAGGTCTAGGTGTGACAATGCTTCTGACTTCTCAGAAAGAATAAAAATGTAGCCAGGATGGTTTAAGAGCCTACCAAGAGTGGTTCGGAGGTCTGTCATTAGATGATTTAGAAACCAGTAGACCATGCTCACATCTGTCGTGCTTGTTTCATACCCTGTTGTGAAAAGAAGTTTTGCTGTGAAGTCACAAGAGATTGGCAGCAAGACATGCCCACCAAACATAAAGTAGCTGCTTCTTTCCACAGGCATAAAAAACCTCCCTAAGTACAGCTGACATATTTTGTCCCAGATCTGAATTTCTCCTTCTTCTGCTTTCCCTTTGACTATAATTTGAGCTAATCTACAAGCATCTGAGGCAGTATACTGCACTTTTTCCTTGTTAGGGGTGGTGGGAGGTCAAGATCTATTTTTCATGCTAGGAAAGCAAGATGCGTGAGCTCTTATCTCCTATCAGATGTGTAAGCCCTCATAAATTATTTCTGAGTACACAAAGTTTGTAAAATTTTAACCTCTCTGAAATGAGTTTCCTCCTTTCTCACAATAAAGAAGGGACTTAGGATCGCCCAGGTAGAACTTCAACTTATACCTGAAACCAGGTAGATTCAGATATAGAAAACTAGGACTAGATTCCTAGCTGATGTAAGTTATCCTGGCTGTACGTGCATCAGCAAGCTCTGCTCTTGCATTCCCACTGAAAATATGATCTAGCTGTAGTGAAGTACTCTGGCATTGTGAAAAATGCCTATCAATTAACTTAATGGGCATAGAAGATTTTCACAAAGAACAACCTCTGGCTTATTAACATCCAGGCTGTTATCTGTTTGTTCAAGTAGAACAAGATGTTAACACCAGCATTATGCAATCTGATATGAATGTATTTGAAATCCACTGTTTATGAGATTGTTTGCATCTGATTGCAAAACTTCATTTATTTCATATCTGTAACAGCAACAATAACAACAACAAAAAATGATAGTTATCTTATTTCAATGGGTTGATCAAGAAACAGCCATCTCATGCAGACGTTTGTCTCTGTCTGCATATGTATATATACACACAAAAGCTACTTCATGACTCTCTCTTGAAGCGTAGTAAGCTGGATCTGAGGTAAGACGCATGTCTAACAATTTCATCTCTAATTTGCAGACATTTGAAAATGTAAACCTTTTTCTTGTCCTTTCTGCAATAAAGATGGAAGAGAGTTAGTGTTTATTTGTAATATTTAAAATAAATTTCCAAATGTGTATACAACATTCTTCATGACCAATAACAATTTTGACAGAACTTGTTTTAAAACTAGGGACTTTAACTTTTACCCTACTTGTTATTACTTTATTAAATTTGTTTTTTATTAACTTCATTGTTTCAAGATCTTTTTGGTCTGTCACGCAGTTTTGTTGTGGCAAAACTTATTTTTTAACCTGAATATGTTAGTTCTCTTTTTTCTTTCATTTTTTTTTTCAGTCTATAGGGCTTCCTTGAAAAAAAAGTAACAAAACCTCTGAGAAAAATAAATATTTCGCTTATGCATACAGATTATGTAGTTCTGAATATAAGATTTTGAGGGGAGGTTTTTGTCTTTGTTTTTTCTCATCAAAGAGAACGAGTGTGTCAGACAGTCTAACACATGAATTTGTAACTTGGTGCTCTCGTATGCCAGCGGTGTGGTTGTTTAGTGCATGCTTTGAGAGTTGATTTTAAAGGTCTTAAAGAGCCTGTTTTAATAATTCATATTGATTCAGTAGGGGATGAAGATGCTTGACATGTTAAATGATTAGCATTTACATTATGAACATGTTAATTACTGTATTTTCAATGCTGCTAGCTTCTATAAACCAAGAACCAAGATAAGAACATTCTTAAAGGGACACCAGTAGATTTGGAAGATGCTGGAAAACGGTTATAAAAAACAGTGCTAGAAATATTTCCCCCTCTTTCTTTTCACTTTTCTGTCTTTCCTTTTACATTTCAGTATGGAAGTTTTATTTGTTTGGCTTTTGCACAGCACCCCAACCCCACGCTAAAATAGAAGACCCAGGAAGCTAAGGAGACTAGAAAGTATTTGGTCATTCGGTTTGCATTGATCTGTGGTGATCCAGTGCTGAAGGGGGTTGCTGCTTCCCCTACCTCCCCCAGCCGCACAGCAGAGGATGTTCTTGCAGCCCCAGTCATGTTGCTTTGGTTTTCAGCTGAAGTTAGAAACCTTTATCTGCTGCAGTGCCTGATTCATAACGGTGCCCATCAAAATAGCAGAGTTAAACAATTCACAGATATGCACTAAAGCAAAAGGGAATTTACTTTTGAGTAATGCAGCTTGATATAACATCGTGTTGCAGACCACAGCACTAACTTTTTCCTGTATCTCAGGGCCATTCCAGCCACACCTGGGCATGCATGTGTCCTGGCACATATTGCCTTTAGGAATCTTTGTGGTGCTAGGGGAGGATGAAAACTTGCAGAGAGTTTTGAATAAATGAGGCTGTGTGGTGGTTTCACACTATGGCCAACTGAACTCCACCACACAGCCCTCTCACTCCTCCTCCTCAAAGGAAGAGTGGGAGAAAATACAATGGAAAAGGGCTTGAGGGTTGAGATAAGGACGGGGAGATCACTCACCAGTTACCATCATGGACAAAATAGACCCAACAAAGGAGGTTAATATAGAATCATGGAATCATAGAATGCTTTGGGTTGGAAGCGACCTTAAAGATCATCTAATTCCAACCACACTGCCATGGGCAGGGACACCTTCCACTAGAATATAATGTATTGCCTATCACTAGCAGACTGGAGCAGTGAGAAACTACAAGCAAACTAAAACACCTTCCCCCATCCACCCTCTTCTACCTCCTCCCCCCAAGTGGTGCAGGGGAACGGGGAACGGGGGCTGCGGTCAGTCCCTAACGCTGCGTCTCCGCTGCTCCTTCACGGTCACTCTCTGCCCCTGCTCCATGTGGGGTCCTTCCCATGGGATGCCGTCCTTCCCGAGCTGGTCCTGCCTAGGCTTCCCACAGGCTGCAGCTCTTCACGAACTGCTCCAGTATGGGTCCATACCACGGGGCCATCCTGCAGGAGTAACCTGCTTCAGCATGGGTCCCTCACAGGCAGCAGCTCCTGCCAGATCACCTGCTCCTGCAGGAACAAAGCCCTGCAGGAACTCTATTCAGAGGTTGGATAGGAGAGGGAATGCTATTGAAGACAGAATTGAATCTGAGCTTTTTCTGCAGTTAGTCTTCTTCAATGTATTTGGGATGCTAAAGAGCACTAACAAGGGCACAGATTTCATTTAAGAAGTCTGCAATGGCTTTTCTATATGTCCATATATTTTTAAAGAAATCCTGACATAAAAAAGTAATCATGGTTCTTGCTTCTTCAGAGTGTTCCTGTACATTGGCTGAACAGGGTCTTTAACTGTAGTCAAGGTACATAATGGCCTCATTAATTAAAAATGCAGTAGTCAGGCAGCAAGGGAAGAGGCACAGGGGAGCAAGCCTGTGAGCTTGGAAGTTAAGGGAAGATTTCTCAACTGGGCATTATACATAAGCTTGGGTCTACACCCTCTAACAGCATGGGTACACGTTTGTCTGGAGTCTCTTCTCTTGGAGTTTGAAAGCCTGAGGCCTTAAGATGTGTTTCTGCATTTTCTTCCTTTTGGCCAGTCTTGGTATATTATACCATGTTTTAATCTGTAGGAAGGTGGAAAGGAGGAGGTGCTGAAAAGCCCCAGGAAAGCAGTACGTTTTTAATTTCTTCAATCCAACCAAGTAATGAAAAATTCACCAAAAACATTGTAACATGATTTTCAAGCTTTCAGAAAAATACCAGATATCCCAATAATTTCAAAAATCCTGAAAAGAAGTTCAGATCATAAAGTACTTTTTAAGGAAGAACAGCTTTGGGTCTGCCATGTCCTCTGCTAGCATAATTGTAAGGCCTGTTATTTCAATTTTTTTTTCTTGCAACCACTATCATTAATACCATAATTACTTTTATTTGGAGTTTCTTTGTTTTTGTTGTTGTTGTTGTTCTTCTTCTTCTTCTTGTCATTCTTGTTGTTGTTGTTCTTGTCAAAAATAAAAATAGATATTGTGTTATCACCTGAATCCAAGTCTGTATGACAGGCACCAAGCATCCTGAAAGTGGCAAATATAGAAAATACTATTCGTGGGATATTTCTGCCTTGTTTCTTGGATTCATGGAACTCCATGAAATAGAAACACTGAACTTTCTGAAACTGCTATTGCCTACTTCGATAATAAAATGTTAATAACCAAGTTTCCCCTCCTGTTGGTTGTATGCTACAGCCTAGCATGTGCATCCTCAGTCTATCCAGCCAATAATCCAGCACAGGGTTGCAATTCCAGCTCAGTAAGCATTTGTACAGCCCAAGACGTCCTTTGGTTAGAAACCTTACATAAGGAGATTGCAGGCTGCTTGGTGCAGTTTTACGTGAGCAGATTAGCAGCCTTCCTGGTGGGTTTTTATTTCTTCAACCAGTATTTTAGCCTAACACCTTTATTCTTGTCATCTTTTGCATTTCTAAAGGACATTTCTCACACATCTTGAGCAGTCTATGAGTCAGTATTTTTAAACATGAAATTAGGCTCCTAAAACTATATCCAGGAATATAAATACCGTCACAGTTTTGGAAAGTGTTAAATATCCTGTAAATGTCACCAAACCAGAGTTTTAAAATTAAATTAGCTTATAATATATAGCTACTTTCCAGAAGGCATTTCTCTGAAAATATATTGCAGAGGAATTAAAAAGGCAGGAATCAGTAATCAAAAATGAAATTTCCAGTTTCCCAAATCTTCTACATCATCACTGCTGTTTTTGTGGTCAATGATTGTGCATTATTTTCTTTTAATCAAAACTAAAAACCATGTGAAGGCTCTGACAAACAGTAAAAATGAATTTGCATTCCTTTTCCCGTTTTTTTCTTTACAGGAAGTGCTTACCCTTTATAAATGTTTTTGATATTTTGAATACAAATAATAATAATATACCTAAAATTTTCAAAATGAGCCTTGCAAATTAGCAACATATGTCCCAGTGATGGGGTTTAAAAGAGGAGCTTTGGCCACAAAGGTGTTTATGTGCTTTTCAATAATAAGCTATTACTTTAATTTTTGCTTAGGAGTTTTGGTTTCTTCTGAAGCCCAGGTCAGGAAGTTTCTGTGCCCTGGACAACAGTTCTTAAATGTGTACTTACACCAGACGTGGTTTTAAATCACCTCTAAATGAACAGAAGCACAGTATTAAAGCCTGTATTAAACGTTGCTGCTGGAGAAATTTCTGACCAGTGATGGATTTAAATACGCACACAAGCCATGTATTCACCCTGCATCAGACCACACATTGTATGTGAAATTGTAATTCCCTTTTCCAAAACCCTTGGACACATGGGAAGTAGTACATAAAAATTTTAACCTTGAATATAAACTAATGTGAAATAAATACATATAACACAACTTGGCAACATAATGCATCTGCTCTTTTCACTTAGGTCCAAGCAGCTGTTCCCAGAGCAGTTTCCTGGGCTGAGTTTCTTATCACTGCCACCAACCACCATCTGAACCTCCACACCATTCTGTCATAAAAACAAGAGCTCCAACTAGTCTGTAAGTAGGTGATAGAAATAGATTTACTGAGTAGATGGCCATGGCATAACCCCAGTGACCAGCAGAAGCTGCTGTAGATAATCTGGGTTCTTGCAGAGCCAAAATGATGGATATGGGGCTAAGGCTGTGTCTGGAGTTGAAAGTGTTTTGATGTCTTTATATATTTCCCTAATCATCAAGTAACTTTTATCCCACAAAAACAAAACAAAACAAAACAAAATAAACAAAATACTGAACAGGAGGGCAACTCTTTCCTAGTGATGTTTCTGCTCTCGGTTACAGCCTCTGTTCCTCTTGTCTTATTTAGTTCAGAAAGAAAGGAGCTGAAAAGGAATGTTGAAAATGTCTAGAGTAGAAACTGCTCAGTGAGTGTTCTCTAACCTGTCCTGCCAGAGGAGCTGCACGCTGGGTGAGACAAGGGAGCAGAGAGGGTTCAGGACAACAGTCCACAGCCAGGGAAAAGGCAATGTCAAGGTGCACCAAGCTTCTGGTTTGTGCAGTTACACTTGAGATCAAAGGTTTATTCAGGATGTATATTTTGGGCAATGCCTGCAGCAATTATAATAAATTCCCCAGGTCACTGATGGTAACTGAGCAGAGCCGGACTCAGTGTGCAGCACAAGGGCTGTTGTGTGTTGCTCTGCAATCTGGTAATATTTTCACACATTATTCTAACAAATGCCCGTTTTGCTGAAGTCCTGACTGATGCCACAGGCACAGAGAGGCATGGACGTAGGCCACCCCTGCAGAAAACATATCCTCTCATGTCTCAATCCTCACTTTTTAAAATCCTGTATGTTAAGTAGTCACCTAACTTTAGACTCACCAAACATAGCATTTTTTTTTTTTTTGACAAACTGATCCCTTATAGCATATTTTAATATAACAATTTTTTTGTGTCAACTGTTGATATAACTCCTGGCCATAATAATTTTTTTTTATTTTCCCTTTTGTCTTTTTCTAAATAAGGATAAACTTGTTAAATCCTGCAAGGTACTAAGAAGTCATAGGTGCCCTCACTCACATCAGAGTATTATCAGTTACCTCAGGGATACCAACTGTTCCAGAACCAGCAAATAAGATTTAATAGAAAATTATGATCCTTCCCTTTGAGTACAACGTAGCCACTGTCTAGCATTCAGGTCTTCTTTTCAGAGATGAGGCACCTACGCTGTAAACCTAGTCAGGGGGTTGTTCCAGTGTCTCTAGAAAGTATAGACTTGCCAAGTGATTTGTCATTTGGCTTTTCTCTTAAACCCCACAAAGCTTTTCCAGAAGAGAAAACCTTAAATGCAAATGTTTTCAGATATGCCTCTTGCTTGCCTGTAAGTTTGTCAAGATAATTTGTTTTGTTTATCATTTAGTGGAAACAAGTACTTTTTGACTTTTTTTGCTTTTTGATCTAAACTTCATTTCAGAATGATGTTTTGAACCATGTTTTTTTCTCAGGTCACAGTCTTTATAGCTAACCCTTTTCTGGTAGCAAGTGTTGTGTATGTTTGCTTGTACAATTAGGCTCTGGGTTCAGGGTGGTATTCGGCAGACCTTGATTTGTGTTCATAGATGTGGATTTTTACCTAGGAAGAGTATTGTGGGAACAAAAACACAGGTGTAGACCTGTATATTGCAGCTATAACAGCCCATGCTGCAAGTAACTGCAGAGGTGGGATCTGGTGCTGCTTCTCTGTGTGCACATTTGCATGACTTGAACACTACAGATTTGACCTGTGCACATACTCGCAAAGCCTTTTTCTTTTCCTCTTTCTTTCAAAAAGCCTTATGTGTCCTTGTCTTTATCTTCTGTATCAATCTCTCCCTATACCGAGACAGTAAAGTTAAGACACAGGATCGCTTTGTCTCCAGGAGCACACTCAGACTAGTCTTCCAGACTAATTTTCTGCTTGGGTTACTTTCCTAATTATAATTTGTGTTCTCATCATGTCGTGGAAGAGTACATTTTAAATGAGCTTGCAATAAACAGTGTAGAATACCAGCTCTATATCACTGTCCATAACCTAGAATACCAATTTTTAATTTGTCATAATGCAAATGCCATAATGATTACAAGTGTGCAGCCTGAGATCTATTTTTTTCCCAGCTATTTGTAAACTGAAGCCTCAAGTTTTACTTTCCCACTCCATATATAAGACTGTTGGTGCAGGATGTTGATCTACCTTTGAACAATCAGAGCTGTGTACAGTATACACCATGTTGCAAAACACTTAAATATGTGAGAGGGAAAAAAAAAATACAAGAATTATGCCTTCGTTAACCTTTGTGTACTTGCTAATAGGTTTTAAATGGACTGTTTGGGTTTTTGTACTAATAACCACACACACAAAAAATTATTAATTCTCTAAATTAATACTAGAAATATTTCCTGGGCATGGAGTACTCATTTTTATTGAGTGATAGAAATATGATACCTGATTCTGGTGAGACAAGAATAATCTAAGGTTTCAACTCTGATTTAACCACCTACTTGTGTGAAACAGTCTCAAGCAAAATTTTCAGGGGCATCTCATTCAAACCAATTCTTGAGAGACTATTAAGTCTGGAGAGACACTCAAAAAGAGCAGGGTTGTTCACAAAAGTATGTATGTGTGATATGGAGTGCTATACAAATTTGCTTTAATATCCTTGTATGTACACCTTGCCTAGCATGATTAACCTTATGTTAGGTTGTATCTGCAGGTACATCATTGAGCCAGGGTTTTATAATAAGCAGGCCAATGTTGGCTATGTGGTGATGCTCACATGAATGCTGACTTGTTTCCTAATCTAAGGGGTCATATCCTGCTGTTTGCCTACACCAGGACAAATGGCAATTGCCTCTCGACTCTGTTGGGCAAGCTTGTGGTGTTGTTAGTGAGAGAAGGAGCCCAGCTTCCACCTCTCCCTCGCCCCACTTTGTGTCTGCTGATCTGAGCATGCGTGCTTGGTCCTAGTTAGTCCCTGCACAGCAATATTTGTTCCTCACCCTTTGTAGCCATCTAGGCGAAATCTTAACACAGCCCTGGTGGATGATAGTTATAGTTCATTAGTTGCAAGTTTAATTCACTATGAATGTGCGAGGTAGAGTGAGTGCCTCTTGTCCTGGTGCAGCCATATTCCTTTGAGGATTTTTCATGACAAATATGAGTATTTTAGAGCTGGATATGGATGATTTGTTTTGTGTTATGAAAGATTTGGCTATTTCAACCCCATGCATGTGCCCTGGGCATGGCTTTCTCCCCCATGGATGCTGTAGGGGTGCTCCCCACTTTTGCAGTGGGCTCAGGAGAAGGATGGTGGAGACCTTCCCAACCTGCCCGCTGCACGTAGCCCAAAGGAAGGACAACCAGTGCTGGTGTCCTACTGCTGTCTCTTCGTTCTCTCTGTAAAGATAGGCTTTTGCCCCTGGTACAGGTTGCCAAAATACAGCCAACTGATCCCAGAAATGAACTTGTCTGAGAGAATCCATATGAGATCTCCCACGCCCAGGCACAGCAGGAGAGGGGTAGGCACAGGTCCCCGGGAAAGTGTAGCTCAGCGCTTCAATCATCTCCCCAGCCTTGAGCAGCTGAGCTGTGGAAATCACTTTGACGTAAATCTCTCAACAGCTTTTTTGTCTGAAATAAATGGTGCATAAAGGAAATGCAAAATTGTTTGGTGGACAGGATTATCTATGTGTTTACTGCTCTCAGCACTTTTCTTTTGTCTTTTGACTGTGTAGTTCCTATTGGTGTGAATAGCTGTGCATGAAGTTAAAGCTTTTGAACATGAGCAGGGTGTAAGAGAGCTCTCTAAACCTGTGACAGCTCTGCACTTTCAGTTGCAAGAAATGTCAAGTTAGAAGAATTACTAGCAGCAGAAAATAATTATTTTTCATTTTCAAGGTTCCCCGCTCAGTGTTAATGCAAATGTAAACTTTCTATAATTCTGCATTGTTATCATCCCCCCTGGATGTATTACTTTCATTTAAATTTTCTATTTTACATATACACCCCCCCACACACACACAGAGTACACAGTCATGGCATATCATAATGTTTTTTGTATTATTCCATCCATTCTGGTCTATCTTGTTATGTATTATTCTGTTGCCATAATCTGCTGATGATATACAATATTTGTATAAAGATTCAAATCAATGTTTATCACATCAGAGCACTATCACTCAAAAGGAAAGTACAAATCAATAATTCATTAAGCAAGAGAGAAATGAATGATTTCAAATTGTTGTTCTTTTCTCCTTTAATATTTGCAAAAGGAGTTGCACTGTTTTAGTGAAGTTTCTTAATTTTTAGACTGAGATTGAAGTAATGCATCTGATGGTATTCAGGATAGTATACACCATGGGATAGGTAACAGAACTGCAAAATTAACATAGATTTCAGTTTGCTAAAACTTCTGATTCATGAAAAATATTCCATGGCATAAAAAGATTTTAAAAACATTGGTGGGGAAGGGTGTGCTATATGGTTTTCCAGGTTGAACAAATCAGCATTTTCAGACATAAATAAAATGATTCATTTCAAGTTAGAATGATCTGTTTTTAAAAGGCTTGTCTCACAAAAATAAATAAATAAATAAATAAATAAATAAATAAAAGATTAGAGCTATTTAGAAATTGAGAATTTTGATCTTTAAAAAAGGAAATATTCAATCTAGGAAATGTTAGGAAGTGTAATACTTCTTGAAAAAATGTAGAAGTTTTGTTTTGGGTTTGGATTTCTGACTGAAACAGTCAGAGGAATAAACATAAATGTGTGACATAAATGACTGAGCAGATCAGCTTGGTCCTTCATTTTTTTTGCTGGTAATCAGCCTTACTTTGCTTTGCTGTAGTGGAAAGAGCAGAAAACATCCTACTCTGATATCATGGATAAGTTGAAGCTCAAGAAAGACCCCGTTTTTCTTTTCTGCATCCCTCCAAACCCAGGAGATAACCGGGTGATCTCCCTCACTGGAAGACAGACTAAATGAATGAGTCTGTGGAATTCAAATGCACCTTTAGCCCTGCTCATTTCCTAATTCACCAGCACTAAAGTGGTCATTGCTGATGACACAGGGAATTCCTTGTGGTTTTAAAATACAATGACAGAGTATCCACCAGGAACCGCAGAGCATTAGCTGTTGCTTTCACTGGGGATGAGTGTCCTCTATTGATTGGTTTTCATTGCCTGAGCTCAGTAAAGCTTTTATTTATGATGGCATAGTTTATGATTGCTTATTTATCTGCCGTGCGTAAAACCAGCTTAGAATCAGATTGTCATATTTACCAAAAAGATATCTGGATTCTTGATGAAGCTGTTTTATCCCCACTCATATGCCAAAATTGGATGGAGAAGGAAAACTATCCACACTGGCCTTGAAATTAACAGATCTCCTTTCTCCCATCCTGAGATGTTCAATTCTCTCAGCTCAGTACTTTTGATCCATTATGGTGGTCCCGTGAGAAATTTTATTTTCCAACATGAAATTACAGCAGAGTCTGAAATCAGTACAACCCGCAAGTCATTCGCTTGAAAGCCATCTCAGCATCATTCATGTTTAGTCTACACTGGGCTCAAGCAGTGATTAGGCAAGTGCAGGGGAGAAAAATCCAGCAAATGTTCTTAAAGACAGAGATGTGCAGCGCTGGGTCAAGAGGTCCCCGAGCCACATCACTGAGATCATACCCGGGAAGGATGACTTTACACTTCCCCTGTTATTATCGTCTTCCCTGGGGCTTTGCTGCTGGCCACTGTCAGATATGGGATGCTGAGCTGGACTGACCTGTGGTCTGACCTAGTGCAACTGTTTTTTTGTTCCTGATAAAAAAGGACTTACCTGAGTATTCACATAAGCAGAATAGAAGTGGCAACATTGTGACAATATTTGCTGAATGATTATGCTTTTAGGATGATCATGAGTAATCCATACTAATGGCAGCGACACAAGACAGTATCTCTGTTTGTACTGGTAGCCTCTTTACAGGACTTTAGATAGGATCACAATAACTGCTCTATAAATTAAGCAACTGGTAATAACTAAAACTGGAAAAAAACTTTTAATTTTCTGATTCATATCTTTAATCAATTGCAACATGGTGCAATTGCATTTTAGCTGTAGCTTTCGAATTGTTTGCTCAATAGAGATTGCTCAGTTGCTTTTGATTGACACAATGTTATTGCATTTTTATTGACTTTTACAGTAGTTTTTACAACATTCAAGGTGCATAAGTTAAACAGAAAAGTAACATAGTAACATTTCAAGATGGAAGGAGGCCATAAAGATGCAGAGTAGGTATAATTTACAATAACAGGAAATTACAAATTAAGGATAACTCCCTTGCCCTCATGCCTAGTTAGTCCTTCTGTACATGTTTTTGGAATATGTCAGTAAAACATGAAATGTTTGCCTACTGTAAAAAGTTAATGGATGATAGAGTTGGCAAATACTTTAGGATTATTGTCCAGATTATTTTAGATACGATTCAGCTGAAATTCAACTGAAAACAAGTGCCTATACAGGATTTCTTAGTTGTAAAAATGTTAATAATGTGAAGAACTGGGTTTGGTCTAAATCAAGCAAAGCCAGTAAAAAAGATGTGGAGATTTAAGTACATGTAAGGAACATAAACATAAATATAATCTTGAACACAGTCAAATGCTGCCTGAAAGCTCTCTGAATGCAAGTTGTTTCAGACAAGCCATTAGGGTTCAATAGAGTGTGTGCATTGCCTCTCTGTGTGAAAGAGTAGTTATGTGGAAAACTTCAAAGCATGTATTCACCATGTTTTTTTTTCTTTTAACTGTATATATAGTTATATGCACTCTCTGACTACTTGTAACTGTGCCTTTTCATTCAATGAATCCTATTAAGACTTCTTTTTAGGAGTCTCTCTTCCTCCTTTTGGAGAGCACTTACCTACCTTTTTACATCGATAACCTTCTAACTGATGAGACCCTGCAGAAGAATTTCTTAATAATTATTACCAATGATTTTGCAGTGCTCACAATGTCATCTTTTGATGTCTAAGATTCTCCATATATAAAATGTAAGAAATACATTACTGGGCCTTTCCAACTTCAGCTGGCTAATATTTTAAGAGTTATGATGTTAATAAAACTTTGCACAATTTTTTTTTCTCAAGCAAAGACTGACTTTCTTATCAAATAAGGAGCTTCTGTGAGAATGTCTCATTTCACGTAGAGATTCAAAAGAGATTTTGCAACCAGAAACCTGAAGTATTTTTATTTTCTGATAGAACCCCTACAATTTTGCTAGCAACATCAATCACATTGATCAGTTCTACCTATCATATCAGGAAAAAGGGGTAAAGTTGTACTACAGAACAGTCCTTCATTATCACCTGAATAAATACAGTTGGCTTTTTGATATAGTTCCTCTGTTCCACTTTATTCTCTAGTTCTCTAGTTCCACTTTATTGTAAGAAAGAAGGATGTTTCTAAGCTTGAGTCATATCATCCTAAATTAATCTTGCAATGTTGGTGAAATGAATTAATGCAGAATAACCACAAAGAGGACTCAGGGTGACCAGCTCATGTGTAGGTGAGATGACTATCACCCTGAGACCAGGGTGGACCATGTTAGACCTCTCTATAACACACATCCTTTAGGTGTTTCCCAAGGAATTTCTCCTGGGGATGACACCAGGGGACCAGGTGTGTGTTAGTCTCACCAGCCTAGGGTACAGAGGTCTGTCCAAAGTCCTCAGGGGACTAAGCCTTACAGTTCCAAACTAAGCTCACAGAGTGAGAGGAAAAAGCCCATGATATGCAGATATTAAAAGCCCTCAGGAAAGAGCATCCCTGTGGCCAAAGGGAGCACATAATGTAGATCTGCCTCCCTGCTAAATGTGCTACATGTTATATGCAGTAGCAAATAAAATTACTTGGAAGGGTGTTTAGATATATAAAAACCTTTGCCATGGAGACAGTGTTTCCATTAGCTGGACTAGTCAGAAAGTAGAATAATAATAGAAGGAAGATTACAGTTGTCTATTAAATTCTGTAGAGCTTTCCCATAAAATGATAGCAAAGGCTTCTCTTCACAACACGGCATTTTGCCAATTAAGCATTATTATGTTGTCTTTACACATGGGACTCACTGCAGTTGTTGTGACCACTGAACTTTCTCTCAGGCATCAACCCACATCTTATTATGATCAAAAATCCTCATCATTAATCCTATTACATTGTTCTTGGTCATGGGATAAATTCGTCAATGGATGATCTCACCCTGTTTAATCTCGTTAGTTTAGCATATTTCTTTTCTAGATATTCTTACCATAATCTTATCATCACAACCCTTGGGAAGTTTGGCCCCAACAGTGCTGCCATGGGTGTTTGTTTAATATTTCACTATTTGATATGAAAGTTAGCATTTAACCCTCAGTTACCTCTGATGAGACAAGCAAAAGCTCCAGAAACAAAACTGCAGATCACTGCATATTATGGACCTCATTAGCCTCCCCTTGGTAGGACCTTGATTTTTGCAGTTCTGCTTCTGCATACCTCTGTTTCTCATAGGCATCTGGATAGAGGCATAATTTGCAGTCTACTGAACACTGACTATATTCCTGACTATATCACTTTATTTTGATAGAACCTGCTCAATTATATTGATTTGTGGCTTTCTTCATAGCAGGGTCAAAATCTCAGATCTGAAAAATAGTATCTGATCTGCCACCTAATATTGGATAAGCCTAAATTTCATCATTTTTTTTTTTTNAACTTCCCTGACTTTAATTTTCTCTTTCTGCAGGTGTTCTAAGTACAGCAATGCTGTCTCACACATGAGTTCTTTATTTCTGTAGCTAATGTTTAAAAGGCAGGTAAAGGAGGAAAAGCTGTTTATCCTTTATAAGTAAAATTAACAGCCCTAGTCATTGGAGTATTGGGTCTTTGAGAAGCCTAGGTTCAAGTTCACTTTTACCTGAACAGATTCAAAATAAGACCTCACAGCTTCTACAGGGAGCTTTACCAGATCATCCTGTAGTAAATGTACGTCCCCCCTACCCCCCACCAAGATTTTTTTGAGTCTGAAAGAGATATCAACTGACTGTAGAGCTCTCAAACCTACTGTGGTGGATACTTGCTTTAGAGAGGAGATGGATCTGTGCTCTCATCTGTGTTTCAAAGACTGTTTATGCATTTTATCTAATGACTCTTTCATGTAAATTCTGCTCTCCCTCTGGGTTAGATTAGAGCTCTTGTAATAACAAAATGAGGTTAGGCACAAATGAATATGTGGATTTACTTCTATTCTCCTCTGAGGTCTCATAAAGTTATTCATGAGTATATGAATGACCAGAGTCTACTTCTGTATCTGTTTTCAGATCCTTTGTATTCCTCAAATGAAGCTTTTCTGAATATTTATATGTTATTCATGACTCAGTATTAGCCATTACACTTTAGTCATCCAGTCACTAGTTACATTGTCGTTGACCAATCCAGGAACAGGAGCAATACCACATGACTGAAGTAACACATCATGCATAATGTGCAGTTCGAGGTGAGTAGGCGCCATTCATGAATACCTCCTAGTCCGCAAGCTGTTTGTCAAAGATGCTTAGTGAATGTTTATGAATAAATCAATTTTCAGAAATCAATACTAGCTTCTGAACAATTTCTGAGAATAAAAACAGCTACACAAAGTATTGATAATGACAATTCAGATTGCTCCACGGAGAAGATTCTCCATGGAATTACAAATTTGTTTGAACAAACATACAAATCATTCATGAGCTCAGTCACCCCCAACAATTCAAATAAGCTGATCACAGGCAACATGTGCAGCTGTATGAGAATAACTTAATGTGTTTTATTGTTTGGTATAGTTGAACAGACCATTTACCGTACATTTCCAGGCCTCTTTTGGTTTCATGTAGTCCAAAGAATACCGCTACTGAGTCATTGCAGTAATAAATCTGGTCTCCTTGTCCTCATGGTTTCGCCAGTTTTTGTCTTCACTACTTTTAAGCCAATGAATTCAGCTATCAACTATTACACTTTTGTAATACGTCCTCCCATACCTCATGTTTCTGCTTTTATTTCCTCAGACATACATCTTTTTCTTTTTCTTCTTATTTGCTTGTATTGTAACAGTACTCAGTCACAGTCATAGTGCGAAGTCCTTCAGTTGTAGTCCACAGCTTCTTATGAAGCAATGTCACCAATGTTCTCCTCAGTCCCGTCTTCCTTCCTTTTATCATATACCACCTATCAGTAAGAACCTCTTATTACTTCTTCACAATGCCTGTAAACATTTATATAAAACTCTTCTTCTTCTCCTCCTATGAAATTTGACACATTCCAGAAAATCAATAGAGTGACCATACACCATCTAAAATCTTAATCAAATTTAACTTGAGGAACTGATGTGGTCCATATGCTTTTGGTGACCAACCAGTAACTCTCCAGTGTTGCACAATAAGTTTACAACAGGCAGATGCTAGTCCAAACAAGGTGAAGTGTCAACATTCCAGACATCTGTCAAAACCTTATCCAGCTTCAGTTGCATCCAAGAACCTTGTCCAAGAATTAAGAACAAACCACACACATGAAGTCTCACTTGCATGCATGCATACAGGTCAGCTGTCAGTGTATATGAAATAGAGATTTTGGGAAAACAAAAGTTATGTACGAATGGTTGAGTTTCTCTCTGGCAAGAAAAAAACATTTTTCCTTTCAGTGAGTGAACTAATTTCTAAGTATTATGTTGTGGGCAAGGAGATATTTCTAATTTGCTGTGCTCAGGAGTCTGCATTTCTGAAGTCCTCAGAAATCCTCTTGAAGGAAGAGAGTTTTAAATTTTAATTACAAAGAGAGATTAGGAATTTAAAGGGATATATCCCCAAATCAGGATCCTCTTCAGTGAGAGAAGTCATACCTACTTTCCTTGGGAATGGAAGATGAGAGGTGGGGGCAGTAAAGATATGCACACTAGTCATTTATTTGGGGGCATCTGTTTCTGAATCAAATGTCAAAAAAAATATAGTAGTAAATATCCCTTTTCCCTTTAATGTTTACCTTCTGTTAAGGATAATTAGGGGATATCTGGTGAATAAAAGAATTCTATTCTTACAGGAGAGGTCTATAATTACAACAAAGGGTCTTTCCCCTGTCACCCAGCACCTCAATGCAAGTTTCAAGGGTATCCAGAGAAGAGTAGCATTGTACCTCTGTGGTGTTTCCAGGAGTAACCAACACAGCGTGTCATTGTGAAAGAAACATCTCCAATGGTGCCTTGTCATACTGCAGGACAGTAGAGAAAGCGCCTGGCCTTTGAGGGTCTCATATGAATTTGTTACAGAAGTAAGCATACTATCTCAACCTATGCATCTCTTTTGGAAAAGGAACAAAAAACAGAAAAATGCTGTAGCTAGTTCCATCAGCCATTCATCCAACAGTCAACAAAAATGGACAATATTGGTACATTTTTTTTATCTCTAAGCATCTCCACAAATGGAACCGCATGGAACAAATGAAAGTTTGTGTAAATTATCTTACTCTGAAAAAAAAAATGTTGGGTGGCCATTTGTTAATTAGCTATATTAATTACACTTTCACTGAGCAAAAACAGATCAGTCAGGATTTAGGCTGAAATAGAGCGGTGTTCAATAAATGCACTCTCTGACCCCTGCGGCAGTCTGATGCATTCCTGGAAGCTGTTTATCCTGTAAAAGGCAGGAGTGTAACTTGTTCTCAGGAACAAGCCCAGCAAAGATTAAAGGAATAATTAAAGACCAAAACTTCATGCTATATACTATAAAAACTTCTTAACGACATTGGCTATAACGAAAGTTAATATTATAAATAGATTGAAATGCTAGGTTGGCTTTCCGAGCACTCTATTTTCAGATATATTGCTGAACTGAGAGTTTTCATTGGATAATTAGTTGTGGTAGAACAAATTTCTGCACCTTATGTTGATTTAGTCCTTAGAGTCTCTGTCTGAGTTTCTGAAAACAGCAAATATGTATATAATTGCTCAGCAATCTGGCTGGAGAGTTGTAAGGAACTGCAAGTTAATACCCATTAAGTGCATTTGAAAAACCTTCTGTGTAGGTAAGCTAAACACAGGGAGATCAGTACACAATGTCAGAAAATGGCATATTCACACATTTGTTCACTCGTGCAGGACAGACCACCATGCAAATAGTGTGACCCTGGGAGGTGGAAAAATGCATTTTGTTCTGCTGCTAGCTGATGATTCAGGGCAAGAAATGTATCTCCTTTGTGCCAGGATTCCTCTGTGTATATAATGCTCATCTCCTGTCCCTGTGGGATATTGGGGTGGGAAACATGAAGAAATATCTGACACCCCAACCCATGCGCAAGGCTCCCAGTATCCAGCTCATGGGGGTATGCACTGGCCTAAATCTCTGCTAACTAGAAGTTTTTCCTTGTTTAACTTTTGGGAAAACAAATCATTTGTGAATTCTATGGCTTTAAAAATAGTATACACAGACTTGAGCAAACCCATCAACTGTACCGTCTTACTTGTATGGGCACAGGTACTGAGCTAGCGCATCATCCACATCTGCAGTGATCCATGCACAGACCTGGGTTTCAGAGGAAATGCTTGCAGCGTGTGAGATTCACCATGGGTGTGAAGCTTGGCATGGTCATTGCCTTTGTTTGCAATCTCTCAAAGTCAGGGAGGGAGAGGGAAAGGCAATCTCTGTTTTACTAAAAAGGCACAACTGGGGGCAGTGCCATAATATACAATAAATAAGAATAATAATAGTGCCAAAGTAGAAGTCTTCTATCTAACAGTCTGTTTCGTGTATGAAATATTTAATTTAAGCATTTGTCTTCTTTCCTGTGTCTTTGAAAAGCTATTTTTAACATGAAATCTGACAGCAGTCATTCATCTTCTCTGATTTAATTTTACCATTTCAGGGCTTACAATGCAAAATTTTAAGGCTTATTTTATTCAGGAGGTCAAACTAGAGAAGACTAGTGATCCCTTTTGGCCCTACAATGTGGGAAAGAGAACATTCTATATACTCACATTGACTTTTGTGTTTAACACAAAACAGAAGCAAAGCCCTATCTCTATCGCATATAACAGTACACCAAAAGTACTGATCTGTTAATTTAGGGGTACAAACTGTATTTTCTAAATAGTTGTCAGTAAGGAGCCAAACAGTGCTGTTGGACTATGTACAGTAAAGCCATTGTTAATGGGGATGTTGTTACTATTGAAGAGATTAATGCTCTTGGGAAACTGCAATGAGTGGTGACCACCTTAATTCCCATTAATATTGGTAAATTATTAAAAAGGACATTGCTAAATCCCTGCTAGATGAAAAGTGTAATCCCAGCACAGAAACAGTGATAACTACCACTCTGAGACCATCAGATTCTGGTAACTTGTTACGGAGGAGGACTTGTGTCTTTCCAGCTCACTCCTTATTTTCATGTAATTTTATTTTAGAAGGGTGCAAATAGCTGGAAAGCCATCCTCACGCAAGAAGAATGTGTCTGAAATGGCCAAGGTGAGAGGAACAAGCAGGGCCAATTTGAAAGTTCACGCAGGAGTTCATGTATTCATTTTCATATCAGCTACATGGAGCATTGTGGGAGGCATGTGAATGCGGGAGGGCGAGGTAGCCCCTAGCAAGCACCTCAGCATGCCTCTTGTTCTCTTGGATTCTGTGTAGAAAACTTGCCTGTACAACTATTTCTTTTGGCTTGAGGCTCTGCAGTTCTGAAACTTCTTATGAAAAAAAAAAAAAGAGAGAGAAAAAGAAAAGAAAAAAAAATGAAAAAGAAAAGAAAGTATCCCTAAAGGCCTAGTTCCATGATTTGAAAGCCAATTTTTAACAGCACACATAGCTTTCAAGATTAGATGCCCCGAGGCAAAGTAGAGTTCAGAAAGTTTGTTTTTTTGCTCCACAGGAAATGTTTGGAAGTTCCATGAAATTGTGTGCGGCGAGTCCCAGCGAGGGGCGGGTGGGGCAAACCCCAAAATGCTGAAGCGCGAAGGGAGGAATGCTTTAAAAAATAGTGTCGGACAGCTGCCTTGGAGGAGAAACATGCTTCAGGTCTGAAAGGTCTGAGTGTCCAATCATTTTAATCACTGAAAGGCTTCAACTGACAGACCCCTTGCAGTGATATTGTGCCTCGTTCAGATCTGTTTTACAGCTGTTTGGACCAATGTAAGTCAATTCATTTAATGAAGCTCCTCCTGATTTACATCATGATAAGCACAGTTGGAAGGAACCAGGGAGTGTAATTCTGGCAAAAGCAATTCCACATGAAATTTCATTAACCTACATTCATGCAATGATGTTGTCCCTTCCTTTTCTCCCTTTAATTTCTATTATGTTCAGTTCTGAATTATGAGGCTGGAAGTTGGTCCATTCCTGTCTTCACACTTAAGATAAACAACATAACAGATGTGTCACTGTGAAGCCCTACATGGATAGCTATTTTTCTCCCACTGAATTGCAGCTTGGAAACAATGTTAGATGGCAGTTGTGGACATTGAAAATTGCTTGAAATGCGAGGGGAATATTAAATTCTGAACCCAGTCCAGTCTTTAATAACGTGCCAGCCTTTGTCATCAGTTACTTAACAATAGATATGCATTCTACTAGAGAAAAATACCCCATGGTATTATCTCAATATACATGTATTGCAAATTATCATATGGCACTTCAGAACAATTACACATGGGTGCAACATGGCCCCTTATGATCCTTTGGTTTTTGTCTGCTGGAGCGTTCTTTGTCTAACAAAACACAATTTGGCATCCAGCAGGGAACATGAGTTGCAAGGCACCCTGCACTTTACAGGTGATTGTTGTCATTACTCATGCGGTGCTATTGTGTGAATTGTGTGGTTGTTGTTTTTTTTTTTTTTTTTTTTTTTTTTTCCCCATCTATCTGTATTATGGTAAGGCTGAACATCATGGTTGCTTTGTGCTGGATGCTGCAAAATTCTTCCACAGCTATTGTGGCTCTCGATGGGGTTTCTCCTTGCATGTAAATATATGGCCAACAGGTCATTAGAGATAGGAAGAACACAAAGAAACTGTGAGGGTACCAGTATCACTGAATTAAAGCTGGTTTGTGGTAAGCATCACAGATGGAAATAGGACTTCTCCCTGAGTGTATGAAAGGCACAAGAGAAGGAGGTGATATAAAGATTCAAGAGGGTGGGAATGCTTAAAGGCAGCTAGACAAGAAGAAATGCAGCTGCTAAAAACAATTTCAATATAATTTCAATAACAACTACTTCCATAGGAGAAATTCACCATTTAAACACATGCAGATGACAGCAGAAAGTCTCTCTTGACAAGGACATGTCTCTTAAGTCCTCAGGTCCTTGGCAAACTGGGTTAAACTGGTTTTCTGTGACACGACAACCCCTAACAGAGGAGAATTTCTCTAGGTGCAAAAAAGGCAAGCATTTTAATTTGTAGAAACCATAGTGGTATTTTTGAAGCCTTTCCACACCAGGAGGCTTATTGCTGACTTCAGTGGGAGCAGAGGTAGGCATTTGCTGAAAGCAAAACAAAATTGTCTAAATGTTTTATAGCCAGTACATTGCCTTACTCGCACTGCAGGCTTCTTAAAATATTGAAACAATGACATTCTAATGTTGAACTTATATTTTATAATTTATACTGCTTGATTACTTTTGGCATCTCATTCAGTGAGGACAATGAGAAGGAGGCCAGTCAATTCTATGTTTGTTTCTATTGATTGCTATTATTTATTCATTAGCTCGTTTATTTGTACCATGCTGGCAATATGTATGATGCTATACAGACAGATAAGAAAGCATTGACAATCAATATGCAAATGCAGAAAGGAAGCTGAAATTCAACATGAGTGAACTGACTAAACGCAGTCTCGCTAACTGTAGTATTTTTAAGAATTTGGGGTTCTGGCAATTTTTATCATCCTTTTTCTGACCAACGTCAGCAAGACCCAGCTGGAGTTTCTGCACTGATTCCGACATGACTCAGTGACAATCTACGGGCGGCTGGGGAGAAGTATGGCTTAATAGGGGTATTATGAAAAAAGGTTTGATGGACTGGAAAGGGAATACAGAATCCTCTCAGTCCCTTGAGGACTGGTAAAACAAGCAAGCAGCACAAAGAATATAAAATTTTATAGAACTATAATAAATATTTAATGTTTAGACTTTGGGAATACCTCAAAGTCATGTCTGTGAGTCACCACTGTCATAGGTAGATCTTCAGGAATACCTTCTTATTCTTTGGGTCAGCCACAGCACAAAATGTGATTACACAGAAGCATAACATGGCTTTCTATCA
Organism: Anseranas semipalmata; assembly: GCA_013399115.1. NCBI lineage: Eukaryota > Metazoa > Chordata > Aves > Anseriformes > Anseranatidae > Anseranas > Anseranas semipalmata. The sequence goes on from VXAA01000273.1 coordinate 334,277, forward strand.
CTCTGGAAATATGACTTTTTTAAGGGGGTTGCGTTGTTTTTTTATTATTATTTTAAAACGATTACTCAACACATATTTAACATTTGGAAGGGAGCACTAAAATCACCAGAGAACTGGGTTCACAAGCCTAGCCTTGTGCAGCCCTTCCAGGTTCCACAGTCCATTGTTTAAGACACAATTTTCTAAAGGTGTTGGAGACTTAAATTCAAGTTCATACTTTCAAGCAGAGAGGAAATTTAAACTCTAATTTCCTTCTTCCCAGGTGATTACCCTGCTCATTTGGGCTGACATGGAAAAATACAAATTTCTTTGCCACTTCTTTCTCAGACATTGTGGATGTCATCTAAATTCCTTTGTGTGTCTAGCTCCCTAAATTTGAAATATTGTACTTAGTAATGTGTATTTTGGGCATTTCCAATTGTCCTTCACCCCTGCTTCCCAACTGACTCACTAAGTATAACACAAATATGTGAAAACTTTAGGCTGAAATGGTGCCTTCAGGAAATAAATACTTTCCTGAAGAGAAACTATTCACCACGCTGTACTCTAGGCTCAGCCCTGCAATGATTTATGTCTACACTTAATTTTGCACCGGGGGTAGATATGCTGAAGTCAGTGGGACTGCTCAGAGTTCAGAAAGTTAAGCACATACATAAGATTTTGCAGGATTGATCTGATGAAGAAGGACTCTGTCATTAACAGGAATTGCAAAGAGATGAGCAGTATGTGAAGGAGCATAACAAATGTATACAGTCATACAGCATCCCTTAGCCCAGCTATTAAACCTTGGCTATTTCTTGCTTTGCTTATGAGATCCATAACAGAAGTAGTCCTTAAAGATTTGAAGTCCTTGAGATCCTCATGGCTTCTGATTGATTGGATTTACATTACAGCTACTATTTCCCTCTGAGTTACCTATGTGCACACTCTGTGTTTGCATGTGCATCCTGACATGGCAGAGACCACACTGCTGGAGAGGCTCAGCAGCTGATTTCTGAGAACCATGGCTTGGGTGCAGTACCGCAGCAAGGAGAGATGACTCCAAATCCATTAACTTCCAAACTTTGCCAATATTCCTAGATGTCTTTCAAAAGGCATCCATGCAAAAATATATGCACTTACACTGGTGTTAGGAATTCATATATTAAATGAAAAGGAAACTATCTATGTTATTCCCTACTGCTGCAGATTACTGTTGTGATACTTTTGACTTAAGAACAGAGGATATAAGTCTGGAAGCAAGCTCCTAGACCAGGAAAACAATGCCTGCTGTTGCCTTCAGTCATGACCATCCAAACCTTCCCTCTATATGGAAGCCTGAAAGAGACTTAATATTGTCTGATATTTGCTTATTCCATCCCTGAACTTCCAATGTATAACTGTTTCACACTTAAAAAAAAAAAAANTATTTCCCTCCATTGAGACTTTGGTCCTTAGAGAAAGGGATTACTCAACAGTCAGGAGAAGGATCATCCTGAGATTAGGAAATGGTAGCTTCAGGTCAGCTGTTTCCCTGCCATGCATTTCCTCTGTGATTGCACAAATCACCAAGGCCCAACACCTCAACCCTACTTTGTGTATACCACTTACTGAGATCTAAGGGATTTAAGTATCAAAATGGTCTTGAGGAGCTGGACTTCAGTCTGTTTGAGGTTTTGTTTCCTATAGATAAAGATGGGGACAATAATTCTTCAATACTCTTCAGAGTTCATGTCAGATTAGAAGAGTGTACTTTTCAATACTGTAAGAAACTTAGGGTAGGAAATAGTAAAAGTGATGTTAAAAATTCTTTATATATCTAAAAAAAATGAAACTTGAATTTGGGCATTAGAATGTAACAGGGACAAATTGGTCACATTTAATTACCCAAATGTCTCCCTTAAAACTAGCTGAATAGATATTATTTGGCCACTTACCTATTAAAAATCTGCTTAAAAGTATGGTTAAATTACTACCTAGTGTTTGTTTCCTAATGCTTTATACCAAGTGAAGAACAAAGATGGAAATCCATAATATGAAATCAATTCTTTTCAAAGCCAGTAAGCACAAATAGCATTAGGATATTTGAATTATTTCCCCCTGCCCCCCACCATCTTATATTTATTAAATAGAAATCAAACTGAGGCTTTATAGAATCTTTTGGGAATAAAAATGATCTGATGATTTTTCTTAATAAACCGTAACACCTAGAAATTTGATTTCTGGCTGAATCTTGTATTTGGCAGGGATGTTGTTTGTCATGGAGCACTGCTTGCAGACTGATTCATTATAAGCTTTGATTTCACAGGTAAGAAATTAAATCAATATGTTTCCCACAAAACCAACTTTCTGTGCTTTGGGGATGAACCAGCTGATGGGGGGCGGGGGGGATGTCAGGGAAAGAGGATGAAGGAAAGAAACCATTGCAAACAGATGTGCATTTGTAGAAAACAGCTTTGATTTCTAAACTGATGGTTGTGTGGTTTATCTCAAGGCACTTATATAGTGCTTTGTATAAGCACAGTATCATTAGAGTTACTACCCTCCACCCCCCAAGAAACAGAAAGCACAGTGCAGAGGTGATGTTTTTCTAAAATATATCTATGGTAAATCCAGAGAAACTGTTGTACCTGCAGTAATGTTACCCTAGCAATGAATATATAATCCAAGGGAAAGGTTTACTGGCTGGGTACTGATGATGAAGTGTCCTCAAAAGTAGTCATCTCTGAATACAGAGAACAGGTAATATAACCTCTGTAAAGCCTCCAAAGAAGTTTTCCTCTTGCGGTTCTAAACCACGTAATTTTTCTAGACTTGCTGATTTGAATTATTGTATGCATTCTAGTTAGAAGCCAGGGTCCACCTAACCTATGGCTGCATTTCAGGAGTAGAGTGAGTTCTCTCTCTGATAGTTCTCTCTTTTGTGTATGTGCCTATAAATATATAGTTTTATCTTCATTTGTTGCAAATATAAGAATGAGAACATAAAACCAAAAAGTCTGAAAAGTACATAAAGAAGCCTTAGGCATCTCTGAAAGTCAGTCTCATCTCTCCAAGAGAATCAGTAGGTGTGGTGATATGACGTACTATTTATGGGTAAGAAAATATCAGTATGGGACTTAGAGAAATGACTAGTGATTCATAGTGCTGAAAAAATCTCTGAAACTTTTGAGCATGCTTCTGACAGTAAAATCCCACAAGTCCTTAAGTCTATGATGAAACTTTTGGCTAAAGCCTTTCTAAATCTCCCTATTTCAGTTCCCGTTTAGAGACTTCAGTTACCATTTGGAGACTTATGATAAACAATGGCATGCAAATATATACCTTATGAATTACTGTTATTGATCTTTGTTTTCCATCCCATGGCCTTTAAAACCCTTTGGCCATATATGGGTAGAGAACCACTACTCAGAAGAAATATATGAAGGGAGATATGCAGCAGCAGTTCTCTTCCAGAGAGGCTGTGTGGCCGTCTAGCCATGTGCATATCATGTCCTGCAGTCTCCCCATCCTACAATAACCAGCCTTAGCAAGGAGACTCCTTTACACTTGTCTACACTGCAATAAAACCACACACATTCATTGTGTACTTGCTAGAGGCTGTATTATGTGAAATATAAGGTCTTTTGAAGCAAAGATTTAATCAGCTTGTTCTTAAGCTTCTCACAATAAGGAATCATGTGCTTGGCACTGCAATACCAATTATTCGATGTTGTGCTCACTAACAGCACAAGAAACCTGGGTTAGGTGATCAGCCCAGATACACATAGACCAGAATGAAAAATCCACTCTACAATAGACATCTAATTGGTACACCCAGTAGAAAAGTTACTTAAAGCTTCTTCTGTAACCAGTGGAGAAAGAAGTAGGTACCCATTAAGTGCTGAATGTCCCTTTATCAGTGCCTATCCCCTGTTACTGAAGATGTAACAAACCTTGGTTTGCAGCCCAAAGGTTAGGCAGGAAGAATCTTGGTTTTATCATCAATGGATAAGAGTTACAGAAGCTATCAAACTGGGCATGAGATAGCTCTTAGAAAATGTGAGGATATGTCATGAAGCTGAATGGCCAGCACGGGTGTGGATTACCTTAGTGGGAAAGGAAACGTAGGTCTTCTCTTTTACCCTGTAGCTCACGATTTATGCATTTGTACAGAAAAACTGGAATTCTGCATCCAGATCAGTGTTTTAAATTGCATGTTGAAAAACTGCAATTGCAGAAGAAAGTCAAGCAGTTATTTAAAAGCTAGCAAAAATGTCTCTTAGACACTTAGGGAGTACAATCTGCTTAATTTATCAAAAAGTGTACTGAGAGTTAATTGAGTACCTTGAGAGGGAGAAAATGCCAAAAGTCTTAAAAAACAGTGCAAAAGGTTTAACAAGCCTAGAAGCTGATGCCAGACAGATTCAAATGAGAAATTAGGCACAAAAGGTTTTTTGTTGTTGTTGCTTTGTTTGTTTGTTTTTTAAATTCTCACTTGCTTGGTTACTTTCAGATTTTGTTTTTTTTTCAGCTAGGAAAATAAAACTAACAAACGAAACATTGACTCCTCCAGCTTTTAACCTGTAGATTACAGCTGGACTTGTCTCTGGAAGGCGTGTTTTCATCAAACACAAATTATGCATTAGGCTAAACACAAGTTACACGGTTCAGCTCCAGTAATATCGCTGAAGTGCGTGGTAGACCAGTGGAGGTCAGCAGCAGTGACCTTCTGCTGTCTCCTGCAGACAACCTCTGGCTCCTCCAGCAGACCTTTTCCATCTGTGATAGCTATGGCACAGTACCAACCCAGATGAACAGGAGCAGGTTTTTTAGAGACAGCTATGCTGGATATATTCCACCTGAGGCAGTCTCCTGAGACTTGGGAAATCTTTGGCCAGCCATCAAGGGACCAAAGGAGTAGGCCAAGATCTTCAGGAAAAAAAAATAAAAAGTGAAGAAAATCCTATAGAGATTGGAAAAAAAGATCTCAAGCCACTTTCTTTTATTTCCTCCTCTTCTTTCTTCTCTCCCTTCACTCCTTCCTGCAGTGTGAAGCTTCACAAAGTGGAAGTTAGAGGAGGAACGCAGGAGCAATATTTAGGGGGTGAAGCTGGAGAGTTAGGATAGAAAGAAGAGCTGGAGGGAAGTGAAAAAACAACAACAAAAAAAGCCAACGTTTTACAAAATATGCTGGAGCCACTGGTTCTTACAGCAGGGTAGTTCCAGGCCAGGCATACATTATAGCTAGGGAAAGTAAATAATAGCGATAAAGCCATAATTCCTGCAGTAATTGGAAGTGGTGCACAGGAACTTATTTTCAATTTGGTGACTACGTGAGACTTTCGATAGCTATTAGGAGGATAATTAGGGGTGAAATGAACATTAAATCAATGTTTGCAAGCAAAAGCTCTATGTGTGTGCGTATGAGCATGTGTATTTTTGTCTTCATTCAAAAACAGAGAAAAACTTTTCCGTTAAAGTCTTTTTTTCCTGCAAAAGCATATTTTGTCTCATTTTCTGCACTAAAAACACATTATTTCCCTTTCAAAGCATTTTTCTAATGTTCCTTAATTCCTTATGGCTACACTTGTGTAGGAAGGGAGCTCTGCTAGATGGCAAAAGGAGAACAAGTCACACTGTCGAGATGAAATCTCGGGGGTAAATCAGGTACTGATCCAAATCAAAAACCTCCCAGGTCCAAACTGGAGCAAACAAGGGTTTGGAGGCAGGGAACCACATATACATATGCGTCTGCTTAAAATCAGCTCTGGCTTCACGTTTGGATAGACTGCCTTTCACTGGGCAGGCGTTTTCTAATAATGACCCTGGGCTCACTGAGCTTTCAAAACACCCTTTCAGACAGCACCATCATCTACTGCATACATTTCAATACTGCCTTTAAAAGAAACCCCCTTTTATAACAAGCAGAGAAACCGGGTAACGCAGAGGTGCTTGGCTAAATGGAGCAGCTGCTTTTGGCCTGAATAGCTGTTCAGTGTAAATAAGCCATGGCAGTTTTTCAATTGGGTTCTGAGCCGATGCAATAAGGCAAGAGAAGAACAAAACTAACCGGGTAATTAAGAAAAAAAAAAAATCAGGGAGGGGAGAAAGGGTTGTGATCTGTGAAATATCATAAAATAAAACCAATAGTCCCTCCTGGGCTTTCATTTGAGCAGGGTGGAGCGCACTTCCCCCCAGCCCCTCCAAACCGATGGTCTAAAGAAGATGTCTGTGCTGTCAGGGCCTGATGAAGTGCTTCCAAGCCACAGGGCAGGGCTTCACGCTGCCTTCACATGGGGAAAGTTTTCTGCGCTTGTCTGTGCAGCAACACACATTCTTGCAGATTAATTCCAGCTGTGCAGTGCCTTGCTGGCAGAGTCGTTATGTATTAGTAATGCTATCCGATTTGAGCAAATGGGCTCCCCTCGCACAGATCTCTCTCTTACCGACGCTCTTCCTCTTGCACATACATGGATACACACAAGCCTTGATTATCCTCTTTTCTCCATCTTTTTTTTTTTTTTTTTTTTTAACAGAAGATGCCTTATTTATTCCCTAGCTGCTTTCTTCAAGGAAAGGGTTTAAAACTCAGCTGTCTTTCTATTCATGCAAAATCCTCACTTGCTTCACCTGGAAATAGTGCTGAGCAGGGCTTTGCTGGCAGCTTGGTCATTTACAGGCAGGAGGCTGTAAGCACCATCCTGATGGTGTAAAACAGGAATAACTCCACCACCAGGGGCTCTTCTGAGTGGAAATCCAAATGAGACTAGCGTCATCCTGAGAGCACACGAAGCTTCAGGATGAAGCCCTTATCCTTTATTTGTCAGCATGCTCAGACCAAGTGTCAATTTACCCCAAACTGGTATCTTCAAATATTTACGCTTTGCCTTTTTTAGACATGTCATTTTTAGCATTTTCTTCTGATCTGGGAGTTCTGTAGCAACCACTTCTTCAGGATCACAGACTTATTGTCCGTAGTGGTAGCAAGTGGTGGGTCACATCTTGGTCACTTCATTTCCACGACAGACATTCCACAGGTCTGAGACTGTCTTCCCCTGAGAACTTTACAAATACTTGTGGTTTCAGCCATACACTCTCACATATATATGTACACACACATATAAGGAAATTCCAGCAACCTCATCACTAACACAACTGTCAGCCCATCATCTTCCTCTCCTTTGCATTCACAGAGAGACAGAGGGATTGCAGTGACTCAATTTCTTCTGAAAATTTAAGCTGAAGTCCTCTCAGTTCCAGACTCAGCTTTATTGTTTGTCAATATATATTACGGCACTCCTTCCGCTTTACATGCATGTGTGTACTCATACGTGTTCTTCTCCTATGCAATGGTAGTAATAATACACACTAAATGCTATCCCTACATCCCAAGGCACTTTGCCATGCCCTGTAGGAACCTACATATTAAACCAAGGCATATATCAGATGCATCTTGCCACAGGGTATTCCTCAAAGTAGTCTCCCCGACAGCTTCCCAGCTTCCTTCTTTTCTGAGTGCTATATCAGTCTGCAAGCTCGTACTTGGAGAAGGTGTTTGTTTCAATCGAAGAAGGTATGGCAAAATCCACTGAAAATATAGTAAACTTCTAAGGTACTAATTTGTTATGTTACAGAATCATCTTTCAGCTGATTTCATCCTTTCCCCTTTCAGCAAAGAGGAACAGGGGCTTAACATTTAAAGAAAGTTTGTTCCAACTTGCTTCAAACTGTCCATGCTCACTGTTTCATTTATTTTGTTCTCATTCCTTTGCTCATCCAGCTTTCTCCATTTCCTCCCCACCTTAAAACTGCCAAAAATCTGTTAAAATGTATATTTGAAAGCAGATCAGAAATAAGGTTGAAAAATGGGAAAATACGTTGCAATGCCCTAGCTACATGTCCTGGCACTATTTTATGACCCCGCATATAAGCTGTTCTCCCCAGGCTTGGGAAGCCAACTTTGCTGCCATAGATTTTAGGAGTGATCTTGGGCAAAACACTTGGATCTGGATCCCCAAAGACATTCATAGCAAAATACTATCCAGCTTTATGTGTTGGTTCTTCATTGTATCTGACTTCAGCGAGCACTATACTGGAATAAAAGTTCACAGAAAAGCTGTGCTTGTCATGGTGAGAGTCTTGTTGCTCCAAGGGCACCTGTGTGTGGTTCAGAAATGCTGTAAGCATGCTCTAACTTTTCGAATAGGCGTGTATCCTGTATCAGAGTTAAAATTCACCTCTTTTTGAATTTGTATAGTAGCAACAAACTGCTCAGGAAACCAGAAACATCGGAGCACAGCCATTGTGTAATGTACTCGTATCCTGCCTCCTGCAAGCTCCTTGTGAAGACTCAGTTTGGAGTCAACATAGCTTCAGGCTGTACGGAGAAACCTTATCGTACTGCAGGGAATACAATAGAGGTGGTGGTGCTTTTGTGGGGTTCCTGTGGCTCACATAGCTGTGACTTGCCAGCCATGTGGTTCTGGTTAACATTTAGGAAAGCTCTCCAAAGTGGAAAAATGCTATAAAAACACAGAATATTACTGAAGAGCTGCCCAGCTATTCTATCTTGTCTGTGTGACTGCTCTGGGCTCTCTCATTGTTTTGGTGTACGCATCCCCATCGGGGAAGTCAGCTTGCACATTTTATATCTGATGCTGGATGAGGAACTGCAGCACATCTGTTTGGCTGCAGAGGCTTCTCAGGTGCTGTGTTTTGAGATAAGATGCCCACTCAGACTCTGAAGTGAAGTATGTTTGCTCTAGCCTCTTGTCTTGATTCATAATCTTCAGATCTCCAGGTATTTTAATATTTGTCTGACAATATTTATCCTCCTTGCCTGGTAGGCCTGGTCTGTATGAGTAGGTTGTTAAAGTCCAATGCTAAAGATCTGATTGCATTTATTATGTTATTTTCCCTGACTGGAGAGAGTTAATCTCCTTCCCCTGCCATAAGACGTGATATAAAGTATGTTCATAACTGATTTGGGGCGGAGCAATCAGGAAGAAATATTTTATCCTTGATCCATCAATAGCTCCTTGCCTTCTTTGGAGCACATTATAATGTATCTTTGCTATTTAATTCTAGAAACATCCCTGATACTTATTTCTTATGAGGATAAGAGAGTCCCTTGTGAATGGTTTTGTTTCTGTGATACAGCTTTTGAAGAAATCAGAGCCAGAGAACTCTGTACCTCCAGCAAGAGCCAATGTACCTTCCTCCAGGAATGCATTTGAGCCAAAGCAATAGCATATGGAATACATAAACAAACAAACAAACAAACAAATAAATAAATAAATCAGCAGTTCTGCATAGTGTGAGAAAAGGGGAAAAATAGGTTTCTGTAGAATACCATAACGTTATTGCATGCCAGAATGGTGAGGTTGTACTGCCTAAAGATAGATGGAGTGAAAATGTTGATAAAAGTAGTGGCAAAATAAAGTGTTCCAACTTTGTGACATTGTATTTGGCCAGAAATAATTTAGAATATCATAAGAGGAGGAAGCACAAAGAGAACTAAAGGTGAAGAGTAAAGATAAGAATGATTCATAAATTGAAAGATGATATTTTTTTTCCTTCTTCTTCCAAGGAATAATGCATCCAGTAATCTAACAAGTACTTCTTCAAGGGCACTGAAGGAGTGCTGCTCTTTAGATATTGAAAATAGAAAAACCAAGAAGAATGTGGCCAAAATGCTTGAAGTTGGGGGTAATATTTTATTTCTTTAGTAATTGGAATGCATTGAAGCTCGAATTGACTCTGAAGATGTATTCTTGGAAAAAGGAACAAAAGAATAAATAGAAGTAATCTGCAGAAATGGGCTGAAGAGGAGTTTGCTCATAACCGTAGGAAAAGAAGAATGAAAATAGGAGGAATGGAGGAACATTTCTCTCACCTTCATTCTCTCTAAGCAGACTCTGGATACTTCCACCTCTTTGAAAGATATGCAGTGTAAAAAAGCAATATAAAGGCTGTTGAAGGCAGTCATGAACTGCCAGTCAAAATGTGTTTTATTGAGTAGATTTAATATTTCTACATTCATTATAAATGTACATCCTGTCCAGATCTTTGCAAGAGAAAGAAAATAAAATTGACACTTGGTTGATCTTGAGTGTAAAAGGTCTCAAACTTTGCAAAAGGGTTGGATCTAGAATGATTTTTGCAAAACATTGAAGGACAGAATCAGTGCTTTTGTACTTGAGGCTTGGGCTAAGAGTCAAGCTTCCAGGATTTAGCTCACCCCTTCTATGTGAATCTACATTGGCTTGTCCAGAGTCCTCCTCACCTTTCAAGTTTTGGCTTCTGTCCTGTCAAACAAGCTATGTCACCCTGCAGGGCTTTGGCATCTCAAGAGTCACTTCTTCACCATGTTACAAACAACCAACACTCTGTAAGTTCACTATCGTTCATAAGATCAAGGAGTATAATTTCATTAATGAGTTAACATTATTTATCATCTTCTAAAGGAGAACCTTAATTTTCCCACTTTTTAATTTATAAACTCCATAGATAATGTTCAGGAGAGTGCAACATGCTAGGAAGGGAACAGGAGGGACAGCTTTTCAAAAGCACAAGCATACATGTCTCCTTATAAGCAAGTGGGAGACAAACATTTTCAAGTTCAGGGAGTATGAGACCTGAGATGGCTCCAGAGATACTGCCTCAGGATCAGAAACAGAAAGTAAGAGACCTGTATCATTTTGTATGTTTTTCCATTGTCTGCTTTTACCCTGATTCACTGAAGCTCACAGAGACTTGACTGTACTCCAGTTTGCCTCTTTGAAAGACTTGTTCCCCTTCCAGAATTAAATGTATAGAAATAGTAAACATATTTTTTCTTAATTATCCATACAAACTTGAGCATATTGGTTTGAACACAAAATACTGGCATAGGGCCAAACCTTTCCTTTCCTCAAGAACTTAAACAATAACATTCAATTTGGCCCCTGACAACAATTTCCCATTGACTATTCGTGCTATGACCATGACAGCATCAGTTTTTGTGTTTCCTCACCCACAAAAATGTAATTTTCATGACTTTTGTTCCCTAGTACAGTAGTCACAAACAGTAATGGTGAAATACCAGTTCTTGGAGTGCTCTTCAAGAGACAATTAGAAAACTTTGTTGAGAAGTGTTGGTAAAGCTGTTGAAATAATTGAACCTGTAAGTTCAATGCCCTGCTCTGTTACAGGCAGACCTTACTCCTTGTACGAGTGCAAATGGAAATGTTATTTCCTTTTCTTCCTGAGATATTTTGAATAATAATTATGAGATCCTGTAACATTGTGCAAATTGGGACCATTGCCAGAGAAATCTGTGTTTTCTTTATGAATAAAAAAATACGTGTCCATTTCTAATCTAATCATTCAAGTTTGATTAGAGTTTGAGGAAGCAACACAATTTAGCAGCTAGAGCTGCAAATTAGGAGGCGAAGGAAAGAAACATGTTATCCAATTGGCTCATGAGATAGGTGGATAGATGAAAGTCATTTATTTTGAAAAAAATATTTTTTATGATCAAGTGACTTCTAAAATGTAAGTTTGAGATAAGTGCCAAAAGGAGTTTTGAAAGAAGTGATAGGACGTCTGAAATAAAAAAAACATACAGTGGAGAGGATAACATGTATGAGTGCAAGGCATGTATTTTAAAACCTTTTTTGATTGATAGGAAAAAGTAAAGGAATCATTTTAATGCAAATGGTCAGTAGGGTTAAAAACAATAAAAATGAAATTAGAAAATGTAGTAGGGACAAAAACATCAATCTTTGCCGTTCAATACTAAATGTTCATACAGTCATGCCAGAAAGTGTTTTCTAGGATATGTCAAATATATTTTAAGTATAAAATACATATTAAAATATATAGTTCTGTCCTGGGAGTGATGTGAAGCAGAAGGGCTATCATCTGAGATAAAGAAGTGAATGGAATAGAGCAATGGCCATCTGCTGTAGAGGTAAACATGAGTCACTGTGAGATATGTATTATAATATAGATAATATATAACTGATGTCCAGAGATCTAAAAGGGACTAGGTGATTGTCCTCTGAACCAGATTTTAACAAGTTTTTGGAAAGCTGAAGAAACTTCCTAAAGATTGGATAACTGCCAGTAAAATCCCAGCTTTTGAAAGAAGCAGAAGAGATGACTCAGTAAACTGGTTAGTCAGATGTCAGTCTGGCCAAACTAATGGAACAGTTAATTCAGGACTCTGTCAACAAAGAATTAGAGGCTAAAAATATAATTAATGCTAGTCAACATGTTTGCATGGTAAGTAGGTCTTGTCAAACAAATGTGTTATATTTTTTTTGACAACATTACAGGTCTGGTTGATAAAGACAATGCTGTTGACATAATATACTTGGATTTCTCCAATGAGTTTGATTTAGTACCACATGACATTTAGATTAAAAAACCTACATTATATGGAATTAACAGGGCACGCATTAGATGGATTAAAACTCCCTGTCTGACAGGTCTTGAAACAGAGTTTTTAATGGGGAGAAATCAATGAGTTGAGTTGTTACTAATGCAGTCTCCAAGGGATTAGGGTCTTAATCCAGCTCTCTTCAGCATTTTTATCAATGAGATAAATCTTGGTCAGTAAAGTCTGAAGATGCCACATTGGTTTTCAGTTGATCAGTATGGAGCACAGTGATTATTGTGTTTGGAATTGCCTGAGCAAAGATTCAGAATATAACAGAGTGAATTCATAAACTAAATCAAATGTGCAACACCCCTCAACAGAGGTTACAGATCAGACTTACAAGATAGAAGCAAATAAAAGCAACTGCAAATTAGTTTTAAAAGTAGGAAATACAAGGTGATAACTATATAAATGTGGGATTTTTCTCTGATGTTCTAACAAATATGGTCCTAGAAAATAGGGAAATATTGGGGAAAATATGCAATACTGTCACCATACTATAATTATAAGAAAAACAAATGTTTTTCAAATTTCCAAACAAAATGACACTTGGAAGCAAAAATGGAAATCTTTTCTGCAGAAAATGTCAACACAAAATATTAGATATTTCCACATGTTCTTTCAGCTCTTTTGGCCACAAAGATTTATACTGATTTTGACCACACTTCATGAATAACTCTCATCCCTCTGGAACTGCTTTCTTTTTTTTTTCCCCCTAACTAATGTATTCATTCAAAAAAACACAGCCATTCAGCTCTGTTCATTACTCAGCATTAGTAGAAAAGCTACTAAATTTCTTGTAGTTGCTTAAAATAAAATGGAATAAGAAAAAAAAGGTTTCTGCAGATGGAAGGAAAGTATTATCAATTTGTATTTGAAAAAAAAAAAGTCTCTATGTGATCTGAGCACTGTACATGGCTGCTGACACATGGAAAACTTGTATAGCAGGGTATTGGGCAGAAAAGTGTATTTTAATTTTCAAGACACAAGTACAAGACTGTCCAGGAGCTAAAACTAAGAGAAAATCAAACAAAAAACACTATCCAGTTTGTCTACTAGTGGCTGTATATTGGATCAGCTCATCAACATTGTGGATTCCCTGTTATATGGAGTGTTTAAGGCAGGATTAGATACCTTTCTAAAAGATATGTGATTTACTTCACCTTCAGAAAAATAAATAAATAAATAAATAAATAATTCAGGCAACATACTGTGTATACAATAGATCATCTTTGCTTTCCCTTCCACCCACAGAAGTTAGACAATCAAATCAAACCAAACCATGCTAAATCAATCTTATCATTAAAAGAAGAAGGAGGAAAAAAATCCTCATGGAAATGATGGACCTTTTATTAAAAGATTTGAATTTCATCTTTCATACACTCCAAAGTCATGCTCAGATAACTCAGAATGCTTCAGATTTCTTCTCAAAGATGAAATAGCACAATTCCTGACAAACTCTGAACCTCCATCTTGAGCACCAATGATATTACACTGCCATCTCCCTCCCAATGGCCAGTGTAGACCCCTTCTTTTCTGCCTGTCAGACCCCCGCAAGTGCTGCTCTGCTGGCACATGGTCCCCTCCACCCTCATAGCACTCCTCTATATTTACGTTATCTCTCATTTCTGGGCACTGTCTGTGTTTAATTCCAAGTCATTTTTCTAAATGTATCCATGAGCACATGCACTGTGCATCCAATTTGGTCATCTTATTATGTATGCCCATTGCATTTGTATACATTCCTTTAACTTGGATCCCAACATGCAGCTCATTACTTCACTCTCCCTGCACCTGACACGTTCACTTATTTTCTCTCTCCAGAAGTCAGCATGCTATGTGGATAACAAGCGATCTACTGAAACAGGGCATTTTTTTCCTTTTTTTTTTTTTTTGTTTTTAAATACCAAACATCACAATGTAAAAGGACTTGGACACATTGCAATTTCCTGTTCCAATATTCTTTCAAACCAAAGTGTTACTGCTACTATCTGAAAGTATGTTGTGAATACTTGGCAGGTACTTCTTTCTCCTTTTCCCTGTTGCATACACAGTGAGTCATGGACTCAGAGGATGAAATTCTTGACAGATGAAACTCCCATCAGACTCTGGCTTGTGTTAATACACAGCATTGTCATGATATTAATGTTTAGAGATAGAGTCTGTGTGAAAAAAATTGTAACGGTAAGCTACAGACCTGAAAAATTAAAATTACAGTTCCCCAGATAACTCCTAATTCAGTGTAGATCTAAATACCTATGTACTCCCATGATGTCTTAGTAAATCAGAGAAGTGAGGAACTTTTCTACTGTACTCCTGTTTTCATACTATGTACATATTGAATTCTGTTGAAAATCAAGACAAATTTCCAAAAAGGATGGAAATTAACCATTTCCATTCTTCCTTTATGATGTTATTTTGTACTGTTTTTTGGCTATTACCAAATCAGTTGATCCACCTGCAAAACAAGATGTAAAGCAGCAAAGACTGAGGTGAGTTGTTGTTTCTGAAAAGTTCCTAAAATGCTTATTGAAAAGATGAAATCTTGAAGTTCTTGAGGAAGAACTAAATTTCAATAGCTGGAAGACTTAATGTTTGTTGTTTTTGTTGTTGTTGTTGTTTGTTTGTTTGTTTTTCTCCCAAACCTTTTCACATCTGTGGTGCAAATGCTGTCACCCTTCAGGGATGCTTTTGTCTTGGGCAGGACTATGCTCTGCAGCAGGATTCTGCATCTGCAGCACCTGTCTGTGACAGCAGAAGTCCCCACGGCTTCTATTGCAAGTTACACTATTTTCTTGAAAACTGAACTCACCACACAGTTCATAAGAGGTCCATGGTGCCTGGCTGAATCTGTCCTTCCAAGTGAATAAACCTTTCACTTATAAACAGACATATTCCTTGCTGAGCATCTGAGACTAATCCTGCCCCTTTTTTGCCAGTCAGTGTTTCCAATACATTTAGGCTGTAGGCTACATCTTATGGGGATGGTGAAGGTGCCCATTATTGGAGGAAGTGGTGATGGAAACTTCTGATGATAAATAAGTTCACTTGACATTTCCTTGATTCCTTCCATCCCCAGTGAAGTGTGTGATCTGGGTTGGGAATAGTCCAAGCTGTTTGCACGAGCCACCTTTTTAAGTTTTGCTAATTTTAACTGACCATTTCCTAAGTGAGAGTCCCACTCTTTCTTTTTATTTCTTTGATCATCAAGTGGCTCTTCTCCAGATTTACATCAGCCAGCTCATGTCAGTAACCCACTTACTGGTGCTGGACTGGTGCAGTGCACAGGAAAGTAAGAGAAGGCTGAGCAAGATCCTAGCACAGGGCTCTGCTCTGATGACAAGGTAGCTGGAATTCCTCCTTTCAAAGCAAGATCAGAATCTGATTCAAAAATAGCAAAATAAATTTTCCCTTTAATTACCCCAGAGACTAGAGTCTGTATCAGTTAGACAAGAATATTTCCCACTGAAATCAATAAGAGTGTTTGAGAGGTGAGGAAAACACGTCTGGTACCCAATCTAACCTGTATATGATTGCTAGGATATGTGTGTACCTTTGTGCTAATACTCCTCTGTGGTTTTTAGGTTTCTTTTTTTTTTTTTCCCCAGCAAGGACAAGGATCATCACATGGTACCATGTGTGCTATGTTATATAACGATGGTTCACCCCCAAGAGATAGTATAGGATTCGAGATGATGAAAAAGGTATGCCAAGTTAACAAACACTGTGCATGCATTATAATGTGGCTGTGAGTTTCCACATAGATACCTGGGAAAAAAAAAATGATAGATGCGTGTTGATTTATTGAACAGGTTGTCCAGCCTATGTGTAAAATCTTTGTGACAGCAGAGTACATCATGGCATCCTGCAGCTATCCCTCTGCTTACTCATCACCTACTGGGAAATGCACTGTCCTTGTTCATTACCGCCTCCTCTTTCCGGAGATATACATTTGCAAGTTGTCTTCCTTTTGTAAAAAAATCAGGCATAAAATCCTTTGTCAGGTTTATTCCCTTGAATATAGCTTAATATATTCTTTCTTTGCACGTGCTCTGAGCTGTTTTCTCTCCTCTGTGCATCATAGCAGCTGTGTGCAAGCATTCAAAACTTGAAGTCGGGAATATATCTTTTTCTGATAATGGGTTTCTTTTCTGGCTAAATAAGGATGCTTTGGTCTTTGAACACTATATAACCAAAAATGTTGCCTGCTGTATAAAGGGTCTTCTCATGGCAATAACAGTGACCCCAGCCAAACTTATCAGATTTGCTTCACCTGACAAAGAGAAAGCTACTGGCAATTAAACAGTCAGTCCTTACCATCAGAGGGGTATCTCCAGATTTGCTGAGAGCCTTGCTAAAAGTGATTTCATTCAAAACAAGATTAGAAAAAAAAGAATGAAAGTGGCTTTCAGCCATATGGAAATGTATTTTGGAAATGTCTGTTTATGACAATATTTTCCCAGTTTTCATCAGCTTTCGTCATCTGTTTAGTTTATTTGTTGTCTGAAAACCTTTGAAAGAAAGTGTTTTTGAAAGTGTGAAAACTTTCCATCTCTAGTTTTCCTTGTCTTTCAGAAGAAAAATAAAAGATCTATTCCTTCTGTGATCTAGATGTTGTCCTGCTCCTTAAATCACTTTCATTGAACAAGTTGCCCAGCTCTCTATGGATTCAAGCAACAAGTTAATTCTATCACAAGGAATTGAAAAGGAGGGGATTACTGGAGAAAGAGACAGAGACAGAGAGAGAGAGTAATACTTCATAAAAAAAGCAGAAAATCAATCTGTTTGCCCACTGCTGCCTCCCACATCCTCAGCCAGCCACTTCCTTGGTCCTGAGGGCTCCTGTAAGATGCAAGTGGCCTTACTATAGCATGTGTGCACAGGTACAACTCATCAAAACTCTTTTCATGTCCTCCAGCCCAATCACATGTGTGGGCCTAGCTGCAAGTTTTAACTGGCACATCAAGTGTAATGTTGCAAATAGGAGCTAAAGTCACAGCAAAGCTGCAGTTTATTTGCATGGTAATTCCTCATGAAGATCCCATATCAAAGGGCAGGATGTTTTCCATACCAGGGATCTTGTCCAGAGTGATGTTCTCATCATAACCTAGTGGTGACTGCAAAGACAGTCATGTGAAAAATAGTGATACAGATGTGGACCAATTGCTTACCAGAGGAGCAGGAAGTCAGCAACCAGACTACAGCAGGCAGCTCAACTCACTGCTTCACAAGTGATGAAGTGATGGTGAAACTGCTTCAACAGTGAATCCATCCTTATTCCATGCCAGGGTAAAGCAATGACAAGACAGGCCTTTGTTTTTGAAGCAGAGATGCTTGTTGAATAGGAGAAGAAAGAAAGAAAGAAAGAAAGAAAGAAAGAAAGAAAGAAAGAAAGAAAGAAAGAAAGAAAGAAAGAAAGAAAGAAAAAGAAAGAAAGAAAGAGAAAGAAAGAAAGGAAGGAAGAAAGGAAGGAAGGAAAGAACGAAGGAAGGAAGAAAAGAAATTGAAAGAAAGAAAGAAAACAATGTTCTTTCTAACAGCTTTGAGATTCTTTCAGCAGCTGAGCTCTCAAATCCAGAGCTCTCTTTCACCCAGGAATCCCCATTCCTGCTTTCATGACCAAGGCTGAAACAAATGCTGGAAGCTAGACTACATTTATAATAGGATTAATGGAGTTTTTAATGGATAATTTATGGCTGATCAAATGCTGTTCAGATGGGATGTTGAGCCAAAATGTTCTAGCAGACATATTTAAAGGAAAATAATAATGACAAAAAACTTTCATTTCCATTTATAATCTACCTTTGCTTGACCTTAATTCAGTTAGTTTATGCAATATTCATACCAGCAAAAAATCTTTCCTATATCTTCTTAAATAGTTCCACTGTAAGCTTGAGTGGATAGTAAAAAAGAAATAGTAATAATGAATAGAATCTTTTAAAATATTCATAGGGAAATTCAAAGGGCTCAGAATATGATCTTTTTCCATTGCTTCGACTTTGCAAAATTGTACTGATTTTGCAAATTTTCCCATTATATATCACATATTTTTTTTCACTCAAAAAAATAAGACAACTTGCATTCTCAGTACTGTTTTTTGGGCTGAATTTGATCATGACCAGTTTTCACACTAGTACATAGTAAGTATGACTCTAAATACACATTTTTTTTATTTAATGGTAACATTATAAAAACAAGTATTCTAGGGATGCAGAGTTCATGAGTCTGATGCACTTCAGGAATATACTTATTCCTATGCAAAAAAAAAATAAAGAGAGAGAGAGAGAGATAAAACCTAGTGCCACATAAAAGCTACAGTCTGCAGAGTCTTTACAAACAAACAGTAAACACTTTGGATTATACAGAATGTAACTAAAGTTTCCTCTTATCTCTTATTCTTGAACCCATCACAATATTTTATTAATATCCTCAACTTCATTTAAATAATTGCAGCCTAGATGAAGCCTGTGAAAATGAGACAGTTTACATCAACTGAAAATCTGGCCTTGAGCCTTTGGTAAACATCATATATCTTCAGTCAACCTAACCTTTGCTATACTGGTATTTAGAGTGTAGTTATGACCACAACGCTGAGCATGGCCATCTCTGTGAAAAGCAATCAGTTTGCAAGGCAAATATTATCTTCAGTGCTCTGTTTTGCCAAGAAAGAGGGTAGATTCAAAATGGTGGTGGTTGTTTTAAGGTTGTTGTCATTAGGTAAATCAACATGGGATGTGGATACAGAACAAATAATTTTATATTTTCATCATCCTCCTATGTTAAAAGATTATCATATTGGAGAACTGTCACACTGTCCACAAGTCAGTCTCCTGAAAACTTTGGCTGGCGTTAGACAAAAGAGGAAAAAACGTGTTTTGAGGACAATCAAATTTATGTAGAAAATGGTTAAAACCAAGAGCTGGAGAAATAATAATAATAATAATAATAAAAAACTGAGTTGCCCTTGTTGGGTAGAAGAAAGCAGACCCTAATGACCCTGCAGTTGGTTCCTGCGCTCACACTGACACATGGCTATGTTGTGCCTCTCTAAGCTGGGCACCCCATGCCCTGGCTTTTGTTGGGGGAAGGAAGCCTCTGGAAAAGTGTAAAACACTGGATTATGGATGGGTAGGGGAAGTTTGGGGGATAACCTACCTGACTGAGTAGGAAACTGAACTCGTGCTTTTCATGAAATATGTTGTTGGCCAAAAGTTTCCGCAAGAGGAAAGAGTAATCCTCCCGGTCTTGCTCCCAGGGAGAGGCTGGGGAGGGTCCCGCCTGGCTCGCACTGGGAACAAGAGACTTTGTTTTGATTTTTGCAGATTTTTAATTAAAGTGTTTATCATTCCACAGGAGATAAGAAGATGTACATAGAGTGAGGGGATTTTTTTTTTCCTTATTCTTATTTATTTTTCTTCAGTGCTTCCTCCCTTGTGAATAGCACCACTTCAAGTGAAATAAAATTCCCCCCTTGGTCAAACACACTGGAATTTTGTTGGAAACAAAGCATCTTAAGTTGTTTCCATTTTATTTCTTTCTCTTTAAATGGTTTGCCCATACACTTTAGGAAGGCAATCCCTTTCATGTCGCATAGCACATCCTCACTGGCAGCTACAGCGTGTGCACTTTATTAGAGCATTTTTTCCCCCTAGATATAATGGCACCAATTAAATTACCTTGCAGCCTGACCTTAATCTGGCAGGAACGATTATTCCATGAAACAGTTAGGGCTCTAATTGACATGAAGTGCCTGCAAAATATGTCTTTTGCAGCAGACCCTGTCAAAGTCACATTGATATGCTAATACCTATAGCTGGCAGAATCACTTCATAAAGAGAGACACTGAAAATTGAATTATTTCAATTTCAGTACCTAGGAATCTAGTGATCTGTCTGTATATGTAACTAAGTAGGTGCAGTACTTTATATGGGTAAACAGCTGTACTAGGGCGTTGCTATGGAAACTGCTTGACTCATGACAATTGTGTTAGTGATGAAGTCATTAGTGGTGTGAAATGTACTTTGAGGTTGTCAAGTGTACACTCCAGGAATATTTCAACAGTATTAGTGGAGCCTTTTCATTTGCATAATTTAGGCTTTCACATATGATCTCGTTATGGTGTGGGGAAGTGGCATGCCACAGCCACAGCACGGTCGTGCTCAACACGAGAGCATTGCTTTTGCGTGGTTCTGCAATGAAATGCAATTGGTTCCTGCATGCAAAATAAAACTCTTTATAGATGAACCTTCCTTTCCTTGTCTTCTACTTTTTTTTTTTTTTTAATAAAAAAGGGTTTGAGGTATAGCACTGTTCAAATGATTAACTATGTAACTTTTATGGTGCCAAGTTGACTTTGGAGGTCTGGATCTCTGTTTTTTGTTTTTTGTTTTTTTTTTTTTTGGGGGGGTGGGGGTGTTGTTGTTGTTGTTGTTTTATTTTTTTTTTATTTTTTAATATTATTTATTAATACAATAGCTCCAGATTTACTCCAGAGAAACCACAAGTGGGTTCAGGATCACAGGGGACTACTTTTTCCTCATCTTAGCTTTTCACTATTTATTATAATTTGTGAGATTTCCTATGCTATGGAGCTTAATGCTAGGACTTTTCTTGGAGTCACATGTCCTTATTTCTAGTTCAAGGTATTTCAATTTCTGACTATAGAAAGCTTGGAAAGCTTCTTTTCTGCTGTTGTTGCAGTTGTTTGTTTTTTGTTTTGTTTTGTTTTGTTTTGTTTTGTTTTTCTTTGCTGCAGCAGTATACAAAGAAGGCCTTAGCAGGTCCTTGACAAGGAATCTGAAGAGATTCCTCTAGTTTGTATGGAGTGTCTGGCAGTAGGGTGTCAGT
Source organism: Anseranas semipalmata (assembly GCA_013399115.1). Lineage (NCBI taxonomy): Eukaryota > Metazoa > Chordata > Aves > Anseriformes > Anseranatidae > Anseranas > Anseranas semipalmata. The sequence goes on from VXAA01000273.1 coordinate 355,509, forward strand.
TAATGCTTCAATGTTTATTCTTTTATATGTCCTTCTTGTGGAGTGTCCCTGAGCAGGCAGGTGGGGGGGGAGCTTGCAGATCTGCTTCCTGGAGACACACAATCTCTGTCATGGCAGTCACCTATCAGACCCATTTCCAAAGAAGTAATAATAGTTCACTGAGTGACATGGCTTAAAATTCAGTTTCCAAAAAATTATAAGGGAAAGATTACCTATTTAGTCCTCACATTTAGGTATAAGCATCCACACATGCACGTGCAAGAGATGTCACTGGTAACAGGAGATCGATGCAAGTGCTCGAGATTGTCACCAAGATAAGTTAGCAGTCTGTTAATACCAGACCTTGTGAGTTGATCTTATTTCTTTACAGTGTCTGATCTATTGAAATGCAATCTAATGCTGTATGTTCACTCTATATGTTCAGCCTAATACTGTATAATCACCAGCCTCTTATGTATTAATTACAGCTTAGCTTTACAATTGGGATGAGCAGAAAAGTAAGCATGAAATCAAAGCTGGATTTGATTAGCATACTTTGACAGGATCCTTACTAGTCAAGGGTATCTTTAATATTGTATTTAAAGTGTGTGCATCTGTGTGTGAGGTGGAGGAAGAGACATTTCAGCAGACACTGGCAGCATAATAACAAACAATTGCAAATCACCACCAGTTTGAAGAGATTTGAGTTATTCATAAAGTTCAATGGCTTTCTGAATCAATTTGTTTTCCTGTCCAGTGTCCTCCATTCCACCTGAAGAAAAAAAAATCTCCTTTTCTCCTCAGAAGCAGATTTATTTTTTTAAATGATGACAGAAAATTCATCTTTCTTCTTCTTTCTGAAAATTTGGGATGATCTATTGGTGTGAGTAGGCCAATGGAAAAGAGAACAGGACAAGCAGATGAGACTCTCATAGTTTGACACAACCACTTCATATTAAGGAAAAAGATGATACATCAAAATTTATCCCCAAATCCTGCATTTCTTTCAAAGTTAACTCATGAAACCAGATTTCACACCTTCTTAGCTTTTTTCCCCCTAATCTATTGACCCCTTAGAAGTTTAATATTTCACACTGGCCGAGATGGAAGATTTTGCATGGCTGATCCCTAATTAACTTCCTTCCATCACAATATGGAAAAGTTGAAAACATCCCTAGGGAGCTGGCTGGATAAGTTAAAATTATCTTCATAATAAATTGTGAATAAAAAAAAGGTGCAGTTTTGTCATTATTCCTTCTACGATTTCTCAATATGCTTGCTGTGACAAATTGTGTACCTTATTTTTTCAGCAACAGCAACAAAACAGACAGAAATTTTTGAGTTAGTCTTCAGGGCCCTATACCAATGCAAAACAGTTGTTAGCTCAGTGTAAAACCAAGAACTAGGTCTTTTGGTACAAAAAGGCCACACATCAGCCCTGAAGGCAGTTTAACCTGTTGCTTGAGAACTACTGTGTGGCTTATAGTGAGGTGCTATGAGTGGCCAGCTCCGACCCTGCTGACACAGGAGGGAGATCCTAGCACTCCGTGGTGCCTACACACTCACACAAACAGGCAAGGTTTCCAAGCTACGGAGAGGCTCCATCATTAAGATAAGATGGTCAGGAGACTGAACAGGCCCAAGAATGGGTGTATATCGTACTTACCTTCTCTGTGTTTGAAATTGCATTGGACACACTCTATTCCATGGACAACAGTTTGTGTTTGAGTTGTAGCTGGCCCTAGCAAAATATCCATTATGGAAGACTGAATACATAGCAGAAAACTACTTAGCTCTCAGCTTCTTGGAGACAAGGACAGCACCATATTCACTGCTTGTGGGGAGCCTGGCTGCTGAAGCTCCTTGTCATTATTACTGGATAAAACTGGTGTATTTACTTTTTGGGTGACATCCCGAACTGAAGAATTGGAAAAACAGAAAGGTGGGTTTGAACATCCTCTACTGTCCGTCTGACCTTTCAGATGGATTGAAGAAGATGTTAGGCTTTTTATTTATTTATTTCTACCACAGAATCCTGTCAAAAAAAAAAAAAAAATTATATAAGACAATACTCTAGGGAGTATCTCAGTGCTAATTTGGTTATTTACCTAAATCTGTAACTGTTCTGTCCTGTGTTCAAGGGATGGATAGGTAAAATTTCTCTGAGTGTCTCTATCCATTTTGTTCTTTTTAAGAGGCAGCTAGGCCTGGGAAAAACAATTCCCTTATCCAGGTCCCCTCCTCATTGCCATCAGCCAGTCCAGTGGAACCAGTTCACTTTCTGGAGCAGGGCTGGGCAGGAAGAGAGCAGAGCGCAGCCCAACTGGGCCCCCAGCAAGGGCTCCATGGCTTCTCCATGCTTTCCAGAGACCCCCATAGGTCCCTCCTAAGACCTGTGATGATCCTTTCCTGTTCCCTGGGCAGTGTAGGTAACAACTGGTGGGCACTGAACCTATTCAGTGGTGCCTGCTTCTTACACAGATGCATTAGGATCTGCTACAGCTTCTTGCTGGCATTGGTTCACTCTGGCAACATGATCCTTCAAGTCACATTTTTGCCTTGGAGACATAAATGCAAACTCATGCAGCCAGCCTAAGCCTTTCTTGCTTTCTGGATTGGAGATCAGTGGCAGGGGGGATTTAGAGATCGTGGTTCTCTTCCTCTTGTATCTATAATTGGAATTCCTTGCAAAAGCTTTACAACATTTTAATTCAGTCTCTCCTGGATACAACAATGATCTTCCAGGTCATTTTGAATTTGGCTTTGGTTTAGCACAGCTACAAACCAGGGTGCAGCAAAGAGGAGAGACTGTGTAAAAGGGAGAGAGACTATGTCATGATGGACAAATAAGGGAAGCACTCCAAACTAAAGACTTCAGACAGGTATGAAATGACACTTCTGGCAGGTTTTTTCAGGCTTCCCCGTCAATGAAATTCTGATGGGTGAGTGGAAGTGAGCAGAGAGAAGCTTGATCATCTTTGTTCAATCCTCCAGAGGACAGCTCCCTGCAGCACTGATGTGTTTTTTTTCTCCCTAGAAGAAGCAGCAGCAGAATGTTAACAAGCTTCATTTTCCGTTCCCAACAACTAGGAAGCGACCTTTGACCGCTTCCCTGGCTGTTTGTGTTCTTGATGCTGATAGAGCCAGATTTTCACAAGACAGACCTGGGTAATTTTCATGGCAGCCACACTGCTGCAAACCAATTAGCAAGCCAGCTTGATAGGGTAAGGTTGCAGAGATGCCCATGGCTACTTTAATAAAGTTTCTTGTGTATCAGTATGATACTATTGATTTTTCTCCCTTTGGACCAAAAGACTAAAGTTCAAGCTCTGTGGCAGATAAGTGAAAACTGTGGAGATTCCACACATGTATACAAATTTAACCTTTTAGAAAAAAAAAAAAAAAAGATATTATATGCAGACTCCCTTTTGCTTTTGTACACATTATTTAACATTAATGCAAATTAAGCTGTGGCTACATAGATGATTCTGCTGGCCTAAAAGTCACCATTTATTACAGACCGAGTCACCAGCAGGGAACAAGGCACTTCGCAGAGGCACATATGAAAACATGATTCCCACACGCAGAAGTAGACAGGGCAGCAATCAGAGGCAGAGGGATGCTAGAAATAAAAAAGCAATGAAACTGAGGTCCCCTCTACAAGTTACCACTGCTTAATGAGTTCCTGCCCATCAGGTAAGCCAGAATAGATATTGTGGCTTTAACCCTGTTGGCTTAAACCTCTTTCTCTGAGATATTCAGCACTTGGTTGCAAGAATAGTATTTAAGGAGAGTGATCCCAGCTGGATGGGGTGGAGAGACTGCATCATGTCATTGCCATTTAATGTAACTAATTGATTTCTCTGAAAAAAAACAACAACAACAACAAAAAACAAACAAACAAACAAACAACAACAACAACAAAACACCAACAACAACACCACCAAAAAAACGGTGGTTGGCACTGGTTGAGAAGAGAAAGGGAGACCAGACCATAAGACACAAGAGCCCTTTCCCCCATGTGAGCCAACAGTACCCTGAAGCACCATCAAGTACCTTTGTTTCTGGTACTGGTTTCCATGTCAGCCCTGCGTGGACTCAGTTTCTGCCTATCCACACACTATTCAGTCCCACTGACCCCAGACCTTCAAAAGTCATGAGCCAGACTCCATAGGTTTTGAGAGAAATGGAGAGAGCAATAACAAGGGGTTTTATTTTCTTTGCCTTCTGTGGGATTCAGGCTTTTAAGGCAGTCTTTTGTCTGCATCTTTAATCTCCTTTCATGAACACAAAATCTATAAAATAGCTTAAAGAGAGAAAGAAAGAAAGAAAGAAAGAAGAGATGGGAGCTTTGCTGTGATGTAGTGTTTTTGTGACAGTTTTTGGGCTCCCTCCCAAAACAGGCTGAACCCCAAACCACATCTTCCTTCATTTTCAGCTGCAGGAATCCAGAAGGATGTGTGCTTTGGACAAACAGGAACATTTTGTTTAATGTGATCCATTTATTTTTCATTCTGCTGTCTGAAAACTCACTTGGCTGAGCTCTTTTCCAAGGAAGTGAATTAATCCTGTTTTCTAACGAGTGTTCCAATAGGTAACTGGTTGGCAAAATGCCAGTTTTACAATCTACAATGTACACTATGTAATGCTTAATGCCATTGATAATAATCATGAACTCTGTGGATTTAGGGTAATTCCTGTAAGATATTGGTTCTATAAACAAAAGTTGAATTGACAGCTGCTGAATAATCCTACTCTATATATTTCATTCTACTGTGTGGCTGTTTGCCGTGGATTTCTTTCTCAAATTTTGAGTAGGAAATGCCTCTCAGCATGAATATCATAAATTTGAATCAAACATAGTTTTGCATTTGCCTCTGCTGCTTTAGGTTAAGGATCATCAAAAGAAATAAATTGGTTTCATTGCCTTCATTTTAACAATGTTGAGAAGCACAAAGTGAGAAATGTCTTCTGGGATGTCCACATTCTCTACATTTGATGGGAGGCTGCCATTTACAAAAGGCAGTGGAGCACTCTTTCGTTTCTTCTATGAGATAAAAGGATTTTGTCTCCTATGGCATTTTGGTGGAAGGATTGCACACTGCCTTTAACATGCCACAGAGCTGCCCCTGCAAATGAGGCATGCTGCACTGGGAATGCAGGAAAACTACAGGCATCATTTGTACCACCTCCCTTACCTGCATGCAGTATGAGAGCTGCCTGTCCAGCTGAAATTTGTGGGAAATACAGAATTCATTTACTCTTGTATGAAATAACAAACCATATGCCATCTGTATGTAGATCTGTGTAGGTAGCACAGTTTTATATTGCACTCCTCCGTTGAGGGTACGTGAACCAGGAGGAAAGTAGCCTCTTTCACATTTTACTGACCACACTGGTGAGGTAGTATATAAAATGGCATATTAGGCATTCCTCACTAGATTTATTCTTTTGTCTTACAATAACCTCTCAGCTCCCCAGGTAGCCAGGCATCAGTGTGCCTGGCACAGGGTGAGGTCTCAGAGTAAAACAGGATACTGCCCAGCTCAACCTTGTTCTTTGTCTTGGACTTAATGTCTTCAAAGAAAAATCACACACAGCAGAACCAAGAGCACCAGGTCATTTCCTACCTTTCACTTTGGACCTGGCACTATGCACAGGAATAAGTTTTGTTTTCAGGAATATTTCTTTATGCTGGGATACATTCCGGTCTGGTGTGGCTGATCTGCTAAACCTCTGAAGAAAGTTCATGAGGCTGTGATGAAACGGGGTATCCTGAAATGGCATTGAAACTTATTTGCTTTTTCAGGCTTCTCCTTTCCTCTGTTTCCAAACATAAACCTTTTACAGATGTACTTGGATTGCTAGAACACATGTAAAGCTATACTTGGACCACCTGCAAGTGGGAAAAAGAAATGTTTGGAGCTGAAAGAGAAAAAAATGGCTATGGCTCTTCATGAACGTAATAAACTCATGGTGGCATTTGCTGACTGCTGACATTGTCATAGTTATTAAGTTTGGAGGGTACACAAGGACTGTGTGAATCCATGAAGGCAGGACTTACTTCTCAACATCCCAACCAGCAGCTATGATGCGATCTCAAATGACAATTTACCCAGAGCACAACCTTTTGGTGCAGGTGCTGTTTGCAGTGATTCTGCCAGTAGCATACCCATGTGAGAGAGAGGAAATAGGAGTAAGAGGCACAAGTCTTCTTTCTTTCTCCAGTGTCACAATATCCAACTGTTGAGAATAGTTAGTTGGATGTAATGGAAATAAATGCACTGATATTTTACAAGGTGCTGGGCTCACTGCTGGTTAGGGCTTACTGGCTAGTGATGCTGAGATGCTGGGAGAGAACTTAAGAGTGGTCTCATCATCCTGTGGTGGTTTTGGGCTGCTGATGGACTTGCTGGAAAGTATTCAACACAGGGTTGTATCAAGATCCATATGTCCTTCCAAAGACCTGGGAAGTCAGCAAAGAGAGAGAAAAAGGCCCAGGAATGGTGCTGGAGCCCACCAGAGACTGATGAACTATATTCGTGATCCAGAATCTGTCTTGTGCAAGCAGCTACTGTAAGATGTTTGGACCTTTGCTGTCTGGGTTACTTTGGCACAAAATTCAAAGGGAGCACTCAAGTCATTAATAGCTTAAGGGAAAGTCAAGGGAAGCACTTCCATCAATACCAGAAAACAGGGTGAGGTAGCCTGATGCAAAGAAAAGTCTGCCATTAACAGATAGAATAGGGAATTGCTTGTGAAATCAACTGGAGAAAGTGAACTTCAAAACGTTGGTTGCACTTATATTGTTGCCTTTTATTTTGCAAGTTTCTCAAAGGCAAATAAACAAGACAGAAAACAGTTTAATTTTCCAAGTCATAAAAAGAGCATAGATATATAGATAACTTAGTCATTTTGCCAAGGCACGAAGCCTTCTATCAGTCTGGATTGAAGGCAGGGAATAATAGCTCAACATATGGACTCATGCCAAGAGGCTGATGCTACCAAAGCTCCAATTATGTATGGCACAGAAAGGCACAAGATCCATGAGGTTTACAGTGATGGCGCTGGTGAGGTTTTTCCAGTCTGGTGCTCTACTTCACAGAAATTAATACAGGATGCATGGGGCTGTCCTCAGGACTTCAGTTATCCCAGCACACAAAGTCATGGTGAATGGGATTAACAAAAAGGCAACAGGAAGAAAAAAAATGATAATACCTCTTCCCTTTTCTTTCCATGTTATTTTCCAAATATCAGAGAATTTCTGGGATGGAGTCATTCTGCTGATCACAAATGCAAAGTTCTCAGCAAGTCCTGTACGATGTATTTGTTCTGATGGTATTTCTAGGCCATCTTTGCAGACTACCTTTCAATTCTCCTGACTATTCCTAGGACTGAGGACCCTGTATGGGTGAAGAAATGTAGGGGTGACACAGGTGTCACATTGTGTGGAGTGAGGCAGGAGTGGGAACCCAGAAATTTCAGTTGCTTCCTTTGAAACTGTGGGAGCTGGGCAAACAAATTCTTCTGTCTTTCCAAAAGTTGCCTTCTTTACCCAAAAATGAACATACTAGAACATCTTGAGTTTTTAGTGCTATTAAGCATTCCTATTGCTCACAGGAGAAGTTCCTTGTGAATTCTTTCCTTCTCCCTTTTACCTCTTACCACACGACTTTCTTTGCCTATACCAAGGGCTGAGTGCTGATTTTACCTGTGCCCATAAATGTTGCTCGAGCCACCAGTCAGAGGGGGGTTCAGTGAACATCTATCAAGACAAGTCCTTTTGTCAGATTTTGTGTTCACAGGACACCTACATGTTGCTCCTTTTGATATAAGAACAATAATATTGTATTGATCTACTTTAGCACCAGCATTGTGTTTTGCAATTGTACAAGCTATACAGAAGGGAGCAATCCCTAGACAGGCATTATACCCTGACTAGCAGAGGAAGCACAGGCTGTTCTGAATAGAGAGCTGGAGAATGTATAAATCATGTGAACCAGTATGAAATTAAATGACTGACCTCTGTACAGTTCAGAGACACAGTTCCCAGGCCCTGCCAATCCACTAAGATGGATTTCAGAGCTGTCACTTGAGTCCTTTGAAAACAACCTCTTTGACAGTTAAAACGAATTGGCAGAAGAGACATATGGGCATTGTAGCCTCCAGATTGATGTGGTATATGAGAGAGAGCAAGTTACACAAGTAGGTTACTTATAATGTCTTGCAACCCTACGACTGACTCCTGTATCTTGCCTTGAGCTTCACAGGATGCACAAGATTTGGGGTTTTGCTTCTGCACATTGGAAAACCCCAAACTGAAGCATTAATTACGCAGACACTATGATGAAGGGATGCAGGTATGAGCTCCATCAGAACATACCTCTAGGAAAAGCAAGTTTCCCCTTTCCACAGAGACCCTCCCTTATTTTTCTGTCAATGCGAATTTTCTCTTGACTGCCTCTTATGCGTCACTGACTCAACAAGACAAGTTTGTTGTTTGTTTGATTGGTTATTTCTAAATCACTGATTTTAAAACCAGTGATTTGCTGTGGGTCCTTTCATACCTCAAGTAGATGAGCAAGCATTAAAACTGAGCTCTCAGAACTGGACACTGGGGAAAATGATGCCCAGCCTGTAAAGATGGAAATTCTTGTGCCAGCCTTGCCTTCACACTTGGATTGATGTGAGGTTATAGCTCATTTTTCCACAGCTCTAAGGCAGTTTTGATTCTGACTTCAACACCTGTAAAAATCAGGGCAGTGAGCAACCATACTCCACAGGAGAAACAGGATCCAGTCCTGCCTCATGCAATGTACCGACAGTGTGACATTCTATTAAGTCTTTGGACTTCATGAATTCTCTCTTGTTACTTGCACAAAAAATAAAAATAGAGATCCAAAGCTCCTTTGGGGTTAGAAAAGAAAAAATGGTCGGCATGGCAGCACAGCCCCGAAGTGTACCTTGTCCTGGAGCTCTTCTGTCTTCAGGACAATTTCAAGGTAGCTCTGGTCATTTCCAAAGCCCTGCATGGAATCGGCTCAAGCTGCTTGAGTGACTAGCTCAGCTTGAGTGATCACATCCATGAAAAACGCAGCTGTCAACCTGAAGTATACAGCTGCATGGAAAACTATTTTCCTCTCTCATGTAAATGTGAATATGAAAGCATTTTTCCCTGCAAAAATGAAGATAAAAAGTCAATCTAGGGATGGTTTCATGGACTGAAAAATTCAAAATGATCTTTCAACACAGGTCGGCTCCAGCACTACCTTGTACTGATTAAGTTTTACCATTTTCGTTTTTGTTAATGTTGCCCCTTTTAAAAATTTAATTATACTAATGCTCTTTCCATTGGAGAGAGAGGGAAAAAAATAAAAAATAAAAGCTTGAAAAATATTGCTATGTCTAGTGGAAAATCAGAATTGTGTGGGTCAGGGAGAAAGCTTTCTTGGCAAATGACTAAACCTGAACCAACTTCCAGAAGGGAGCAGGTCAGCTACAGTGTTCAGGAACTAAAGAGCAAATATCTCCATTTCTCTAATCATTGTTTGGTTGGTAGGAGTTGTAAGGTCTCTGCGAGAAAGATCTCTCCTTATTTTTGTACAAGGCCTGATATAATGGAGATGGGCTACATGACTGTATCATAGCAGTAACACAAACAGTAAACATACACCCTCTGATTTTTCCTTTCCAAAATCTCATTCTTATAGCTAAAAGGAAACTAGAGAAACAATACAAGAATTATAGAGAGCAACATACAATTGAAGGAAATTCTGCTATGGATTTTAGTTAGATTAGGATTTCACCCTTTTCTTCTGTATGTATGTGTAAACTCTCAAGGTATCAAGGTAGCAGTCATTACTCTCACATTACATGAGGAAAGTCAGGCGCATGAGGGGATGTTTAATGCTTGCCATGTATGACTTGGACCAAAGATTATGGCAATCTTACTGCAGGGATTTTTAATTTGTGACCAGTTTGTCCAACCTGTTCAAATATTTTTGGCCAAGAGCAGTATGATCAGCTATTATTTAATTCATATTTATTCTTCTCCTCCAAGAAAGAGATTTCTTCTCTCATTTGGAGTAATTTCCTTTTTTTTTTTTTTTTTTTTTTTTTTCAGTAGTTCATGCCTCCTTTTTCTTTTTTCTTCTCTCTAGGGACTTAGTAATATCTCCACCCTCTGTTGGCCTTTGGTAGAGCTAAATACAACATTTCTGTGAGATAAGTAATTATCTGAAATTTGGTCCAGTACAACATATGCTTTTGGTAAGAGGCAATGAAGGATTCTTTTTAAGTTAAAAATTATGTGTTCATAGCTGAAAAATGGGATATTTAGTTTAAAAACAATGATTTTTTAATTAAAATCAGTCATTTAAAAAGACAGCCACTTTTTCCACAGGGAGAAAAGTTAAGGTGCTGGCAAAATTAGGAAAAGGGAAAATAATTTGATTTTTTTTCTCTCAGATTATTAAAACTGCCTTGAATCTGAATAAATATTATTGTTTTTCCCCAAAATATGTCATTTTCCTGGGGATTTAGGTAGTTAGTTAGTTTGTTTGTTTTTTTCCCATTCCACTAAGTAAGCCAAAGTACTTTACTTTGGCTTGACTCAAGCTATTTTCTCTTTTCTTCCTGATTGTTTGCTAAACCCATCATTTGTCCAGTTTCTGTTCTGGGTTTGCAGGTGGTAACAAGGGTGTCAGGTTGGCAGCCTGGCAACATCTTGTGAGAGAGCTGAGCCACCTTCTCCACAGCATCTTTTTTTAATACCCTCTTCTGTCCAGCCAGAAGAACCGGTTAAAAGAAATAATGGTTACCAGCTTATTTTGAATGTCACTGTCACTGGGGTGGTGTCTTTTTTGTTATTGTTGTTGTTCATGTTTAATAAGTCTATAGAGATAATCATCTGAAAGATTTTTCAGCAAATTAATTGCAGTATGGGGGGAGAGATGACTTCCCCCTCCCCCCCCCCACTGTAAAATGTCCCCTTAGCCTTATTATTGTTCCAAAGCTCTAAAGCATAAAACTGCATTTTTATGACTAAAACTGACCTTCAAAATTCAAGACAAGGCTGACTTCTGCTTGACTGTAATATTTTGGATCATTAATTTCACTAGAGATATTCCGATTTGTAATTTTATTAAGTTTCAGAGCATAACCACTCTTAATACTGTTTCTAAATATGATGGGCCGTATGCTCAACCGGCACAAGTCAGCACAGCTTTAAAGACTCTGCTACAGTGCCCCACACCAACTCAGACTATGGGCGTATGTTCTTTGCATTTGGTTTCAGCCACAGTACAATATCCACAAATAATTCTTGCAGTGATGCATATTAAATATCTCTAATAGTTGATTAAGATATTTTTGTTAGGAAGGACCAGATGGTCTAGTGGATGGTGTGTTATTATTATCCTTCTTGTCAGAATCAATTTGCAGAGCACTGGCAGCATACATCCACTTTACAAAATGATGGTAGGATCTTATGACATGATGTGTTTGTTCCACACTGGACTGGTTTGCATGGCTGTGCAATGACAACCCGTCTAACCCCAGGGGGATCACCTTTCAGTGGGATGGAACAAACCACACTATGCACTCATTTTGTTTTCTGTGTCATTCCTGCACAATTTAAGCATTTCTAAAGCCTACAGCACCATAGGCTCTGGCCACCTCATAGTTTTCCTGCAAGAGGAGTAAAACTGAGGCACAGAGAATGTAGGAGACTTCTGAAAAGACAGGGGAAAAGTTCAAAGCATGGATCTGGATGAACGACTCCTATGTTTGCAGTGAATGTCCTAATCAGAGGTTATGGGGCATGCGGAGGGCTGGCCTTTCATCATCTCATCTGCTGAAACCTTTGTGCTGTATTTCAATAGACGAACTGAGCCAGGGAGAGGCTGAATGACTCCGTGCCCTGGCAGTTCAATGCTGTCTGCAAGCCGGAGTGCTCCTGCGCCAATCTCAGCACCCGTGATTAACTATTTATGCAACATAAAACAGCACCCGCAGCGGAAATCTGGAGAGTGTGGAGGAGGGACCAAGTGTCTCGCCACTAGGCAACCCGCAGAGAATCATAATTAATTCACTGACCTGGGATACACAAGTTCACATCGTCAGCAACAGAAAAGGAAATTGAGTTGGACTTTTCACAGCATAGGTAAATATTCCAGCCCTTGGCCGCGAGGTGATGGAAGACCACTCCTGTTGCCTACAGTTACGCTTGGTGAAGTTAACCTCATCCCTGCACTGTTCATCAAACTTGAATCAAAGTAATAGGTTTGGACAAAAATTGCTACTTCTACAAGAGAAAAAAGACTTATGCTAACTTTCTCGAGCCCTTGTCCAAAGCTGTTATTCTAATCAGGATTCCTACTCAATGTTTCTATCTTTACTAAAGCTGGTATTTCTCAACAGCGACAAAGTATATTTTCAGCTGATTTAAATGGCACTCCTGGACATAATGGCTGCAAAGAAGCCAGCAGAAATTAACATTCTTCCTATTGCTGTGTGGACACCACATTTCTAATGAGGACTTTTCTTATAGAGTATTAAAATGGGAGCTAGTCTATAGGTTTCTGAAGCTGCTAGCCTTCATACAGAAAAATGTTTCTCAGAAGGAAGCTGAGTGATCATAGAAACTTTGCTAATCTGGTTGAAAGGGCCATTTTGGCCTGATGAACTAACATCTCACTTTCTGGGTTGATGGTTCAAACAACTCATGAAAATTTCTGTCCTTTTCTCTGTTTACGTGATCAGGCTTTGGTATGTTCACTAACAGTGCTGCCTCCTGACCAGTGAAATGTCTTCATTAATTCTCAAGGTGCAGGGTTTCTCTTACAGAAAATAGCAGAGGCAGCATTTCAAATGTGCAGATGCATTTCAAATAAGCCATAAAGGGCCTTACAAGTTTTGTATGTTTACCGGATTTGAGAAAGAGATTTCTTTTCATCCAGAGATCTCAAAGCACTTTCCAGAGCACAGTTTCAGGAGCTGGTTGCTGACGTGGACACAGAAGGTTAAAAAAGCTTTCCTTCTGAACCCTATAGGTAGGGAGGTTTGTGTGTTGAAGTTAAAAAGCTTCCACGGTTGTTAAGATTTCATGCTGGCCATAGTCTGTAATGATGAAGAGTTTACAATTAAAGCTGATGATCTGGAAAATAAGGAGTGAGCTCAAAACTGCGTTGTCTGAAGAGAGTCTGAAATTATGAGAAAATTTAGCACATGGTATCTCATGTCTTGGTCCTCTTATCTTGGCTGATCTTGGGTTAATCTGTAATTCTGCAAAGTGATTAAAATGAAGTAATTTTTTTTTTTTTTTAAGCAGTCTCTCTGTGCTTCTAATCAGGCTGGTTGAAAGAGCCAGTTCATTGTGTAATTGTCTATAGGCAGCCAGATTGTGAAATAAGCTGAAATTCCAAGGTAGAAGAATTTGCTGCAGTTAAAAAAGAAGATATTTTGATATTTGAAAGTACAAACAAAATTTGCAGCTTAGACCAACATTTTCTAGACTAATAGGAACAGAGAAATACTGACTGTAAGAGGATCAAAGAAAAATTAGAGCAGATTTGGGACAGATAAAATTTGATTCTGCAAAATCATTGATGGAGTTAAGGGTGTAATAGGCTGAATTGCTATATGTTCCTTTCATGCTGAACCCTCCATTCTTATTTTTTCTGTGTGATTGTTATTTATCTGCACCATTGTTACTTTCTGGTTTGATATCTAAATGGGGAATTCATGTACACCCTGTACATTACTTTTTCTCTGGGAAGCTATGATGAACTGTCTGCAACTGATAAATGATTAAAAATATGCATGTCACAAATTCTTTATATTTGGTGACAGAGCTTCTAAGAAGGTATAACTTTGGTTGATACAAACATTTGAGGCTCATTGGTTTTCACTACATTTTCTTTGGGTGTTTGCATAGCCCTTAGAAAGTGGTGTCTTCAGGTAATCAACTCTTTGGCTCCTAAATGAAAAACAACACTTGTGGAGAGGGGTTAACTGAACAGGTAGATTCTTCAGGCTCCTCAGCTCCAGCCCAGAAGCCATCAGGTCGTATTAGTAGTTGATAGTGCAACAACACGTCACACTGAAGAGGAAGGTGCCACTCTGCCCCCAGATGGCTTCTCAACTGGAGCTATCATACACCACTGTGCACGGTGTAGGTGTGATCACCTAGGTTTCAGCCTATCAAAACAGATGAATGCTCTAACAGTTTAATGTCTTGGCCTGCTAAAGTGAAGTGTACTGGGGGTAAGCATTAGGAAGAAAAAGGAGACTATCTAAGCTAAAAAAAAAAAAAGTCATTTCTATGAGAAATAATGGGCAAAAAGGGCTGTGAGAAAATTGACATTGTTACATGCTACAGATCTCCTGGACCACTGAGTTCAGGCATGAACTACAGGTATTTCATATAATCTACTGTATAAACTTACTAAACTTCCCTTTACTTCATAAAGAGAAACATCTCAAAAATGGTTAGTTCTTGCCTCACAGTTGAAAGAATTCCTTTGTCTTATTATGCTATAACTTCTTGCACAGTTGGTCCATCTCTCTTGAGTATTTCTTCAGAGGACTTCATCACCAGTACCACTTCCAGTGGTCTTTCTTCAATTTCTCCACTAGGAATAATTCCTCATTTTGCAAATTATTAGATCATGTTTGTCAATCCACAGCTCTCATCTGTGATCATCTAGTGCCTGTAGGTCATCTCCTTCTCAGTTGTTCCAAAGGATGAACACTCAAATTATCAGGATATCAACATATTGGGATACTTGCCCTCAGGATTCATGTTTTGCACTTTGCTATTGAATGACATGGTATTTTTCTTAATCAAGTCTCCGAGGTCATGCCATATTGGCACCACCTTCTGATGTTCTTCTGTATTAAATGGGGAAAGATGGTGCCCTCTGCCAGCATGAGCAGGAAAACAGAGTGAGGTCCAGGACCATTATCTCCCTGCAGAATAATAACTTTTCTTTCAGTGTTACCTCCTACTGTCTCCTCTTTAGCCACTACCTCTCCCACCCAGTGATTTCTCTACAATTCTCCACCTTCACCAAGTAGCTAGATTGTGCTTCAGGTAGCATTTTATGAAATGTTGTAAAAGCATCCAAACAAATTAAGCTTTTCACATCTCTTTTGTCTAGAAAACCAGTTACCTTTCTATCAGGAAGCTATTAGAGTAATCTGGCACAATTTGCACTTTTGTGAACACATCTTTTTTCAGCTGTTTCCAAACTGTCTGAACAATCATTTGTTGCTACAACCTTTACATTGGCACTATGGGGAACATCATTTATTTAAGATGTTGTTTGACGCAATGGCAAAAGACTTTGTGACTCATGAGGTTCTGCACAGAAACACACTACTGATATAGATAATAAAGTCATTGGCAATTACAGTAAGTTTTGTTGATGTTGCCGTGTTTATAGAAAGTTATAGAAAGTGTAAATATGCTTTACAAACATAAATAAGAAAATAAGAACATAAATAAGAAACTGAGTCTTCTTTTTCCTCTGGTCTTCCTCTTATTATGTCTGGTCAGACTTTTAATTAGTGTAGCATATTGGATCCCTTCTCAGTTGCTTTCCACAGTGGCTGGCCATTTACATCTGTACACAGTGGGTGTTAAATAGCACGGCTCTGATGTGCTGTATTTTTACAGTGACCTTTCACAGGTGTGAATGATTATACAAGGTACCAGAGACTGGTAAATCGGCCCATCTTTGGACAGTAGGCAGATTAACAGCTGGTATGTGTTTGAGTGGTCTCCTAAAGGAAAATGTCACTGCAGCATAAAACAGGATGGGATGCAGCACGACTGTTTTGGTGTCTCAGGCTTTCAGTTCTGTTCTGCTTTTTTAAAATCTCTTTTTTGACTACACAGGCTTATGTATCTATACACACAGCCACAAAATTACTGCATGGCTGTCCACAATCTGCAATCAATGATGTTAATACAGCACAAGCAGTTACTGATCATCATATCTTTGCTCTCATTTTGCAACCCAGTACGAATGTGCGAAGTGGATACATCCACATAACATAGTAACAGCAGATATTGGCTTGATCTGGTGCCAGTACAGGAGGCATTATAAATCTCACATTCTGGTCCCAGTGCCTGTCTCCAGTGTCTGCCATGCATCACACTGGGGCTTTGCAAGCTTAGCAAAGGGGAGAGATTGATACCAAGACAACATTTTACTTAACCATAGAGAAACAACATTGTATAAGTAGAGCAATCCTGTTTAGATAATTCCAGAGGAATAATCTTTTATTTCCCAGTTATGGTAAACTATTCTCAGCTTTTTCAACACCTAAACATAGACACTGACATTGTACTTGGGGATAGAGATAACTGGTTTACTCTGGTCTGTCAGAGAATGAATCAATCTTCTGCTGGAAGTCCTGTGTTCAGACTGCCTTTATTGGCTTAGTATTGCCACCTTCTATGTCAGCTGTTTCGGTCATCCTTTTGTTTGTGGCATCTATCATAACAAAAACTTGACTGCTTATGACAACAGTTGAAAATATGCTAGAGATAGCTTAGAGTTGGTCAAGTAAGAATGATCCCAAATGAGGATTTCCTTATCATTGTCATGTGCCCACATAACAAGTAAGCGTAAAAATGCAGGTTTTCCAAAGGAGGGAGAGCTTTGCACATCAGCACACACAGCTTTTTTTCAGGCTAAAAGCTCTGCCAGAGGGAGAAGTTTTCCTCCTAACAGTTCCCTGAAAGATTTCTTGACAAACTGATCTGAAGCTTCAGTCTGGGGAGAAAGCCAGAAACATGTTGCTCAGTTCAGAGTTTTGATGGAAATGTTTATGTACTCCTACTAAGCCTAACTCAGCTGATTGAAAAGATTGTTAATAATAAGGGTGGTAAAAGAGGGATGAACTAGAAATGCTCTCTAATATCAGCTGTTTGCATCTGTAATTCGAAGTAACTAGTAAAATGCACCAAGATTCACAAAATGTTTCTCTTCTGCTTCCTAAGCAGCTGGTACATTTCAGTCACTAGTTAAAATCCATTCTTTTTTGTTTCTCAGGCTTCAGTGCTGTGCTCAGGCTTTTCTATCTGCACTGCTTTCTTGTTATCTTTCTTGATTGTCTATTCTTATTTGTCATAATTTCATACTCATTGCTGTTGATGCAACAACCTTGTTTCATCAACTCTCACTGTCCCAGATATCCCTCCAGTATAACAATTTTTTTAATCCATTGCCTATGGATCTCATCTGGAAATGGATCTGCCACCTCTCTCTTTCTTGTCTCTTGTCACTGCTTTGAGTAGACAGTCTTATTATGTCATTCAGGACACATTTGTCAGTTGTTGCCCAAAATGGTTGCCACACCTTTGATTTCTGATGGAGTATATAATCAGTGCATGCCAAAGATGCACTTCAGATCTCGCTCTTTGTTCCTTCAGGTAATGGGGGAAAGCATTGCTGACTCTGTGGAATTCTCATTTAATTTTCATCCTGATATAAAATAGTAATTAATTAGTGTAACTCTTCTAAATGAATTTAGAAACACCAATTCTTGCTTGATTTCATTTTATCCAAATGAGTCTGTCACATAAGAAACCTTTCAAGGTAGTCGTGCAGCTGAATTTGAAATGCGGCTTACTTAGGGTGCTGGGGAACCTTTTCATTCACTTCCTTTGTTTTTGTGCCCAAATACCACTAATGTTTTCAGCCCAGCAGACAGAACCCTTTCTGAGTTAAACCCTCCTTTTTTTATTTTTATGACAATAGCAACTATGTCTACCCTTATTATTTGAGCTCTGAATCTCACTTCATTCATGTCATTTAGCCTGGTTTCTTAATGGTTCTTGCTTGCAGGAGACATGTTCTATGTGAGTCAGTCAGAGCTTATTTTACTAAACAGCTACTGTCAGCTATCACCAGCATTATGAAAACTGTGGTTTTATTTGTATCCCGCCATGAGAGACAGAATCTTTGAAGTCCTGAAATTGTATATATTATTTACTTTTTGATTAGGTGAATAAATCACTTGAATGAAATACCAGTTGTAAAAGATTTGGAGACCTTGGCAGGCCTCCAGGCCTAGGATGAGTCTGGGTTTCATGGCCACATTGTGGTTCCAATAACAGATAAACAGATACAGACTTATAGCAAGAAAAGTCTGGAATGTGATTTTTGGGGAGCAGGGTAAAGTTTGTGTGAAGGCAAGAATTCTTTGGGAATTATTCTGGGTGAAGACATTAGCAAGGTCTCACCACAAATTGTCATTCCCCTCATTGAAAAGCAGCCTGTGTGCATTTTAAAAAGGGAACAACTTTAAAAGAATGAAAAAGCATAGAAAATACCTCCCCTGTATATTGGTTATTGTGCTTTCTGCTGTCTTTGGACCCCTTCTTGGCCTGTCTTTGGTTTGCTGTCTTTGATTTCTTTTCTACCTCAGCTGCAAGTACAGATTCACCCATGCTATTTCCAAGCACTCATTACAAACTACACACTCTCCAACTGAGCTAATGTAGATCCCTCTTCAGCCTCTTCTGCTTTGAAGCTGATCTATTTGTGCCTGGGGGTTGTTGCAATAGCCAGATAAGAGAGATAAGGGTACTGCAAGGCTGCACTTGGCTCCTGCTGTCTTGTGGTTCCAGGGAAACTCATAGCTGCAAGATATCATGGAGATTGAAAGAAATTTCACAAAATTCAGGGAGGATCTCTCTATTGATTATTATTGGCCAGATAGGACTGCCAACAGTAAAAGTCCTTTCAGCAAAGAGAAAGGTGGATTTCAGATCTGTTCTCCCTTTAGCAGGGATTCAATGCAATGGAGAGAAGCAGGGGAGTTTTGCCTGAAGCAGCACTAAGTCACCCTGAGGACAGTGACTCTTTGTGACTGAGCCAAAATGTTCTCTCTCCCTCTTTGCCATTTTCAGGTCTCACAAGAAATTGCAACTGAGAGAGTGTAATAAGTTGGTATTCACTAGTGTATGTGATGGCAAACATTTCCTCTGTGCTCAGAATAGTAAATTAATGTGGCAAGAGTTGTTTGGTGAATGACATTTTAATGGAAGCCACCATCATTATAGGTATCATAAACTGTCAGCATCTTGAGTTTCATAAGGTGATTCAGCTGTACCAATTTTACTAGTGCTCAGTCTCATTTCCACTCAAGTGTGTGAAGAAACCTCTATTAACTACAGCTGAGGTAAAGTTGTAGTAAACTTGGCCCAGGCTGGTCAGAGATGCTCTTGTTGGAATGTGTGCAGTGGATATCAGAAAGACAATGTGCCTCAGTATCTTGCAGATGTAAAATCTGTCTGTAGGAAGTGAGAGGATTAGGGAAAGGAATTTGTTATTTATCCAAATACGTGGTACATAGACACAGACATGTCAGGAGCTCACACAGGCTAACTTTAGACTACTTGGGCTAAAATTCTTTCTCTATCCTGTAGGGAACACACACAATCACAGAACAGCTGAGGTTGAAAGGGATCTCTGGAGAATATCTGGTCCAAGCCCTGCTCAAGAAGGGTCAGCCAGAGCAGGTTGTTCAGGGCCGTGTCCAGATGGATTTTGAGCATCTGCAAGGATTGTGACTTCACAATCTGTTCCAGTGTTTGACCACCCTCACAGTAAAAAAGTGTTTTCTTATGTTTAAGGAGAATTTCCTGTTTTTCAGTTTATGCCCATTGCCTTTTTTCTTGTCACTGGGTACCACTGAGAAGAGTCTGGGTCTGTCTTCTTTACTGCCTCCTGTCAGGTATTTATATGTAAATGAGCCTTCTCTTCTCCAGGATGAACAGTCCCAGTTCAGCCTCTCCTTGTAAGAGAGATGCTCCAGGCCCTTAATCATCTTTGTGGCCCTTCACTGGACTAGGCCACTATGTCCCTGTCTCTCCTATACTGCAGAGACTAACACTGGACCCAGCACTCCACATGTGTCTCACCAGTGCTGAGCAAAGAAGAAGGATCACCTCCTTCAACCTGATGGCAATGCTCTGCCTAATGCATCCCAGTGGACTGTGGCATTTTTTTTCACAAGGGCACATTGCTGGCTCATGGTCAACTTGTTGTCCACCAGGAAATGAGTGATACAATGATAGATTCCCAGGGTCTTCTGTGCAAAGCTGCTTTCCAGGCAATCTTCCCACAGTATGTGCTGGTGCCTGTGGCATTCCTCCTTAAGGACGGGACTTGGCACTTCCCTTTATTGAGATTCATGGCAGTCCTGTGGACCCACTACTCTAGGCTGTCCAGGTCCCTCTGAGAGGCAGCACACCCACCTACTGTATCATCCTCCCAGCTTTGTATCTTCTCCATACTTACTGTGTCCCTTTGTCCAGCTCATCAATGAAGATATTAAATAGTATCGGCCCCAACATAGGTACCCCATCAACCCTGGAGTACCCCACTAACAACTGGCTCCCCTTTGGACTTCGTACTGCTGATTGCAACAACAGGCAGGAACGAAGTCCTGCAGAGGATAATTCAGAGCTGGCATCTTGGAGGACCATTTTCTGGAGCAGAGCAGCTTTCCCCACAGATGGGGGGCAACCTCAGCAAAGCTAACACTGCCTTCATGAACATCTCCCATAACAACTTTTTATACCATTTTAAACACCATTTCACCACAGCAAAAAGAGAACTCAAATGAGCAAGGTGAACATGTGAACACTTAAGAACAGCAGCAGCTCCTCTCCTCAGTAACTGGTCCTGCAAGTGGCCTGGACCATAAGGCTGAGGGTACACACTGTCTTCTTAGACCTAGCATCTCTTAACTTTCAATTGAGAACCAGATCAAGAGTCAAAGATCCCGTTCTTTTCAACCCTCACTTTTCCTACACTGCACTCAGCCAAATAAATATTCATATTTCATTTTTGTCTCATCTTCATTCCCCCCAGGAAGTAAATATCCCTTCCCTTATTCTCCCATGACTCATCCACAAACCTTCCCACTTCTAAACTATTTTATTTTGTCTTGTCTCATACTTGTTTATCTTGGGTGAAATCCTAACCTCACTGAAGTCAGTGGCAAAACTCCCATTGACTCAAACAGAGCCAGGATTTCTTCTTTTTGTCTTGATTAGATTGTGGGTGTGTTTGCCTTGAATATACTTAATCTTGTCCTGGTTTGATTGTAGTTTTTGGAAAAGGGCCATGCTGCAACTCTGTGCATTAAGCATTGTGCAAGCAAATGCTGTTCTGTGACTTACAGTATAATAATTAGTATGAAGGATCTACTGTAGCAGTTGAGAAAGGTGTGGATGGAGGCATTAAAAGAAATCAAATATAAGTTTCCACATTTCAGACCTAATACTTGTTTGCAATGAAGGCAGGGACCACAGAAAAGAAAACGTTGCTCCCATTATTAGAGGCTCGGGGCTTATAAAGCACATCCACAGGGTTATAGTGCACTACGAGAGCTATTGCAGGGAAATGCTGATGCCACAGAAAGCAAAAGAGGCTGAGTGACTGCAATGCAATAATAACTCAGACAGGCTTAATGCGAGGAGAAAACAGCACTGGTGCCAACAAGCCAGCGCTTCTACTGTTCAAACAACACAGGAAAAAAGTGCAGCTTGACAAACGTGAAACAAAACACAACAGCTCACAGAAAAGCATGGAGACTGAGACACAGGGCAAGAGGTCTGTGTTCAGACCTGCCTTCTTGCAGCACGTCTGCTTCATGCGGTGCAGCCCAGCGGACTCAGCCCAGCAGGCACTGCATGGCCTTGGTGGGCAAACACAGTCAGTCAAGTGCCACATGGGGTTATTAGCTTCATCCCCTGCCTCCACCATGGGGAAAACAGTTTCTTCTCCCCATATGTTATTTGTATTGCACTTTGGGATCAGAATTGCCTTTTGTAAAGCTCCTTTCTGTCAGTCTAGGGAGTGACTTCCCAAAAGATAAGCACCTCTTCTGTTGCCAAGAGGAACCTCAAGGGAAATGGTAGAAATTTGTTTTCTTGAAGCCTCTAAAACTTGACTGAAGAGCACAGTAAGGGGAGCCATGGGCTGGGTGGAATAGCTAAAAATTTCTGTTCTGTTTCTGTGTGTAAAGATCTGTAAACTTCATAGACTGACAAACCTCACAAGGTTTTGCTGTCAACAGCTGATAAGGTCTTCTACAGTAAGTAACATCTGTAAAAGGTCCACCTTCTTCATGCTTTAAGGTTGCTAGAAGTGAACAGAGCCTGTTTTGGGACTTTTTGCCCAATGCTGTCCTATGGAAAAAAAAAAAAAATATATATATANATATATATATATATGTATGTATATATTTCCTGGGACAAAGCAGTGATTCTGCAATTTGTTAAGCACATCCTCATCACATGGAAGAATGGACTGGATATGTTTAATGGAGTTACCACCTAAAAGCTTTGTTCTGCTTTTTGGCCAGCCTGACAGATATTTTTTGAAATATTCATGTGTTAGTTTATAATGGAATATATGGGTGATACAAACATCTGGAGAGGTATGAAATGAAGCTCCACATTTATCACAGCTGGCATTAACACTACCAGGAGGTGTGGGACTGACTTGATCAGGAAAAGTTCACATGCAGTTTCCTTGGCCCAATTCATCCATCGTCTTTTTGACTAGATCACCCCAAAATATTCAGAATTGATGAACTGCCAGAATCCTGGCAGAGGTTAAAACTCTTCTTTTAGCCACTTTTATTCTGTGCCTCACATTTATGTGAAGAGAAATACTCACCGGTCTAGGCTGTGCTTTCCAGGTGTTGACAAAAATTCCAGGACACAAGAAGGCTTTGTCAGATAAAAGCAAATCTGCTGCATGGGTCACAAAGATCACCAGCCAGTCTAAAATCTTGAACCATATTCCAGCAGAAGGCAAGTCCTACTATTAATAAATAAGTAATTATTAGTAACTTGATACTTATAGATTTTGGGATTTACTTTAACTTTCTTTGGGGAATTAACATTATTTAATTGATTTAACATTACTCTGCTTTTTTTTTTTTTTTTCATCAAGAAACTCTGGATCTTCTAAAGTCTTCAAAAATATTATTCATTGAAAATATTCCAGTTTCACAGGGCTATCTATATATGCACTGTTTGGTGGCATTTCCTTCCCTATTAGATGGCTTCAGCAAATAACGAGCATACAGTGGGAATTTCAAACTTGCATTTCAAATATTGCCTTTTTGAGTGTAAAGTCTGCAAAGGAAAAATTGATCTTAAAATCCAGTAAAGCTGATTTCCAGCCATATTTATGGAAAATGAGCACAAAGAGAGGAGATTCCACCAAGGGGAAGCCATGACATTTTTTCTATTGATTATGCATAGAAAAGCTCTTTGAGATATATGCTCCATGCTACTCAGTGCTTTCAGTTGCTAACAACTAAGCAGTCTTTAAACATGCAATATCAAATTTCGCATCAGCTTTTATTTACCTGGTAGGAAAAAAAAAAAAAAAAAAAGTTAAAATTTTCAAATACTCAATTATGAATGGAAGCAGCAAGTGAAATTTTTTGTGCAATGCTTAAAAATTATCAAGGGAAGGTATCTTTTTTAAAGAGGAATTTGCAGATGTCAAACACCAAGGGGGAAGACAAGCAAAAATAAAATATGATCTTTAGATTGAGATACCCAGGGTCGCAATACATTGAAGTATGTTTCAACACAGTAACTTGATATATATTTACTAAATTGTTTGGCACATTCAGCATGTCCCCAGGGAACTGTTGGAGGGAACTAGCAGTACATTTTTCACTCCTTCCCTGTGCATTAGCAGACATAAGGTCACACTGGTATAGCAAAGATGGGTGCAGCCTCAGGCTCATTAGCTCTCAGCAAGCTAGCCAGATGAGGCAGTGTGGTGTTTTCCTTTCATCATTCAAGCTTGAAAGGAAACTGTCGGCAGCCACTTGCTCTTAAAACAATGAAAATTTAGGTGACAGCAATCTCATTAGCTGAAAGGTAGCATTCAGTGGAGATGAAGATTTCTAGGTAAAGATTTCCCTCTTCTGCAACATAAAGGCACAAACTTATTAGCAAACCATATCCTTTGAATGCAAAAGTCCATGTATGAGAAGAACAAATAGAGCTTGTTAAATTACAGCAACCATGCATCAGTGAATTACATTTCTGGCAGGAAAATCAATGTCTGGGTGACTGACTTCCTTTCAGAATAATGTATACGTCTTAGACATATATACATATTTACAGAGTAGCAGTTTAATCCCTAACCTTTGCCACAGAATTGATACTTTCCCTACAGATGTTTTCATTGTCTTGCACAGAATCAAAATGCAGGAAATAGAAAGGGATATAAATGCTGTTATTCTCAGAGTTTTCCAGGACATGATGTATGCTATGCCTGAAGATTAAATACCTCTTGAATTCCAATTACTGTATGTGAAAGTCTATTGGTGATGTTTTATTGGTAATATTTCATTGCTGTAAGCTTTTAAGCTGAGTGGGGCTGGATGCTTGTGTGGATTTCCTAAAGTCCAGGAGATCTATAGCTGAAGACATATTTACACTCAGTTTTCTGTTTTTCATGTGCTTCAGTTCAAAACTGACGTAACACAAAGATGTTTTCCTGCTTGTTACATCATAAGTGAGAACTTGATGGTCATAATGATCATTTCTGACTTCCCTGGGAGAGACAAGCTGTTGGTTTGAGTTTTTCTTGGTGATAGTGTTGTTCCACAGCATTGGCAAACACTGGAAGAAGAACACTCACTCCGTCTAGCTCTCAGATATTAGAAGTTTGATTACCAGAGGTGTAAAAGGCCTGTAGATGTCAAGCTTCTGTAAAATTTTGCGGCACTTCACTTTCTAGGACTGTTTTGAAAATCTCAGAGGGTTCAATTTGCTCTTCAAGTTTACTTTTCAGCTTCTAATATATTTTCTTAGACTACCTCCCACTCACAGTATTAACTTCCCTTTAATGACTCCCTGCCTCAACTGTTGCTTTCCCATCTTTTATGATCTTTCCGATTCCTATCTCTCCCTAGCTCCGTAGGGCACATTCTCTCTCCAGGAAGCAGAAATTCAATCATCTCTGTTATTGCTACTGTGGTAGCGCTGACGAGCCCAAACTGTCTGTCAGTGCGACCAGGAGAGGGTCTCCAGAAAATACCTCTGTGGCCCGGCTGCCATTAATTTACTGCCTGTGATCCAGCAGGGGACTGCCAAGTGATGGTCTCTGAGCCCCATGTAGGTGACCTTATCTCATCTCCTGACCACCTCTCAACCCTTCAATTTGTGACTTGCCACAAACCCCAGTGGACCACGGGCTGTGTTTGTGGTATGCTCCTGCATCTCTGTGTGGAAGTTTCTGCATTGTGCCTTCTGCCATTTTTGACTTTGTCCTCCAACCCAGACTCTGCTTCAGCCCACAAAGAATTCTCTCCCCAATGCTTTCTCATATGCAATATTACACAATGCTGAGGCCCAAACCTGCCAGAGTCACTCTCTCAGTCCTCTTCTTTACATTGGGACTTTTGCCAGAGTTTGGACAAAGAGTTGCATCCTGCAGTACACTCTGTTTTTGCCTAAACTTACATTTTCCTGCTTTGCTTTTTTTTTTTCTTTAGCTTATTTATGAAAATTACCACAGATAATATACCAGTATAAAATAGCCTTCACAGTCCTTTTGTATAAACAATAACCAAGCTGGATGGAGTTTGCAACTGGGGAAAGTAGGTCAAAACAATGTGACTAAATCATTCCACAGTAATCATCGGAAAGAATCAAATTCACACCCACGGGGTTTATGCGAACAGATTCAAACCTGCCAGGACTTTGGCATCTATCACTGTCTCTAGTACTTAAGGGCAGGATTCACCAATGCTTTATGAGTCAAGGAAACAAAACAAAAAATCCAAAGCTTAGAAACTAGTTTTCATCTGCATTTTTTTTAGGTTTATTTGATCTTCAGAGCACTCTGTATTCATTTGTGCTTACCAGGTTGTACTTAGTAGCCACATCAGCTTTTTATCATAGGTAGGTCTGAGCTCCTCTGGAGAGTCTTCAGAAAAACAGAGGAGAAATGGAAAAATGTCTTGGTGATTGGTACTTTCTATTTTTTGCAAACTACACAGAATCTCAGTGTAGTCATCTGTTGAGATCCCTGTGAGCAACTCTTCCCCAGTTTATAAATTTCTCCAAGGAAAGCCAAATCCAGGGGCTGTCAGGTCCGACCATGGTGGCCATGCAGGGCCCAGGGGAACCAGCAACACTGGGTCTGATGGCTGGTCTTCAGCAGGGCAAGTTTTCATCTTCATATCTACAGACCTATCTGCTGTGCCTGCAACCTGAAAATATTAACCAATCACAACACAATTTTAGCCATTCTGCTTTTGACCTGCTTTCCAATTTGAGACCACAATAATCGCAAAGTTGCCCATCTAGCAGTTAATATTTCTTTTGCATTTATGCTAGACGTGAGCCTGAACCCTAAACAAAACAAAGCCCTAGAAGAAACAAACAAAAACCCTAGTTCCCAATTCCTCCCACCTGATTTGAGCCATTTATATCATGACTTGGAAGTATACTTCATGGTTGGCACCATTTTCTGCAACGAGACAAAATAAAATCCTGGATACAAATACTCCTACACATAGGAAAGTCTGAAGCTGGAAATGTGTGACTTGTCCTAAATTTACATAGCACCTTTCCTCTGGAGATCTCCATTGTTTTACTGATGGCAACTCCACAGCACCACAGTTGGCAGCAGCTTGCAAGAAGGGAAACTGAGGCAAGTTATCTAAAAGCAGTGTGTGGCAGGAAAAGGAGACCTCAGTGAACCAAATTGTCCCTCATTGGAGAAGATGGGGAGAATCCAAAGTCTGTTTCATTTCTTTGTCAAGCCCATTGGTTTCATACTAAAAATTGACTCATGTCAAGCATTATTTTTACCTCTAAAAGAGTTGATGAAGAAGCCACGTCACAAAAAGCTCTTCTCTAGACTCTTCACTTTTCCCAGATGAAACATTTTCCAACCTGAAGTAACAAAAATAACAAAAAAGAAAAGTACAGAAAAAGTGTATTATTTTCTTTTTTCTTTTTTCTTTTTTCTTTTTTTCTTTTTTTTTTAAAGGAAAAAAGGCTACAGACCTTCTGTGAATCCCACCCTGTATTTCATATTTCTCCAGTGAGGCTTGCATTCCTTTATTCAGATTCCAAAAGTAGAGATAATTTGTTCCAAATGTTTTCAAAGGCAATCAGCAGCATCGACTTACATTCTTTCCAGGGTTGGGTGAAAACTGTGAAATCTTCTAAACACTAATAGAGAAGAGAGTGAGGGGGAGGGATGGGGGAGAAGGGGAGAGGGAAGAAAGTGAGAGGGGAAAATGAGGGAGAAGGACGAGAGGAAAGAAAGAGAGAAAAAATGCAGAAAGGAATATGTTGAGGATCTATTTGCTTATATTGGTAGAGTTATGACTCCTTGAGCAGATCTGGAGAGACTTAGTGCTTGCCAGCAACATATTTCCATTGGCAAGGTAGCTAGCAGTTCTTAGCATGATATTATGTAGTAGAGTATGATTGAGAAATAGGCCATAAAATTATATATTTATTGCAAAACTGTCAGTGAGATTTTTGCTGGGAAGCTAAACATATAGCTCCCTGTGTGTTGCATGTCTATTTTGTCTGCTACAGATCTTTACTGAACTACTCATCAGTCATTGTGCAGTCTTAGAAGTCTGGACAGATGTTACTAGTGCAAATAAAGACAAAAATTCTGCAATTTGTCTTCCATTTAAACATATATACAAGCCACAGGGTTGCTGAATGGCTTCCTTTAAGACGCAGTGTGGTTTGCGAGCTGCGTCTGAGAGCAGAGAGGGCTCCCAGCACACTGCCGGCTTTGCCACTGGCTCTCTGTGTGGCCTTCGACAACTCATTTAATCCCTGGCTTCCCAAACCTATAAAGCAGGGACAATAACTCTTGCAGTGTTTCCTGCACAAGGATGACTGTAGGGTTTCATCCTGTGCAGCTGTTGCCTCCCCAGATCCTCTCCAGGTACAAACCACCATGATACCATTGATGTACTGTGCTGAAGACCTGGCCAGCAGAATGCCAGGTGGCTCTGGTCTAACAGTGACTGCTCAGAGCCAATGCCTCTCTCCACCTCCCTGCAAGCTCAAACCCCACAGCGAATCCAACAGAGAGACACGCTTACCCTCCTGGTGTTTTCCAAGCTGGAGATGTTTCTCCAACCCTCTGAGAGGTCAAATATCTGTTCCTTCCCCCACACACCAGCCTCTGCCCACCGGGCCAGGCACGTTGCCACGCATGCGGTCCTCCCTCCTCTCCCAGCACAAGGATGGTCCCCGCTAGTGCAACCCTCCATCCCACACGCTGGCATGCCTGCAAGCACCAAGCGCCAGAGCTGCTCGTGCGGCTCCTTATTGCTAGCAAACGGACAGTAAATGATTGGTGGTTAGAGTTTAATGGGCATGTATTAACTCTTAAGCTTTCAGAAGCTCTAATTAAGCCTGGCTTTCATTTGAAATCCACCCAAAGTGGGAGAGTAGGCCATTTGTTTTTACACAGCTGAGGAATGTGCGTTTAACTATCTCAGGAAGGAAAGAAAAATGAAAGCCACTTGGAAATCTGGTAAACTCAACCACCTGTACTCCTTCAGCCTACTGGAAAGCTCCTCTCCCCACCATAGACCAGAACTTTTGAACACCTACAAGAGATGGCTGGAGTGAAACTTCAGTTTTATACAAACCTTGTTGCAAAACCCAGCAGGGCTTAGAGAGTTTTAACCAGCATTTAGTTATTGTGCACCCAGCACTGATGAATTTATCTGCTCTGTACTTGTGTATCATAAGGCATCTTTGCCTCTGCATTCCTGTTTCCCAGAGGTCCAGATCCTAAATAAGACAAGACATCTAGACAAAGCTGTGCAAACTCAGCTCCGTCTGCCTAACTGTTTGGACAGGTTTGCTTTAATCATAAACAGTATAGTAAATTAACGCTAGCCATGCTGAATTGTTTTAATGCCTACGTGCTTTCTGCTCTGTGCCCAAAATAATGCTGTTTTGTCTTCTGCCAATTGTACTGGCCTCTAAAAAATTCTCCTACAGTTTGGGGAAACATGTTTTGAGAGATGCTAAAGGCACCCCAGTTTTAGGGTCTGGAAAAGATAGCAGTGAGAAGTCTGGCAGTTAGTCTATGCCTGTACTCAGACAAAGATAGTTCAGAATGAATTGCTTATGGGCTCACTGGACTCTACCTTTAGAGCATGGGTGAACCTGGGGCACTGGTGAGTATGAATGAGGCATAAGTTTGTGAGATTTTTCTATAACACCCACTGAAACTATAGAAATACTTAGAGAAGTTTAAAGGTAAAATATGAAATAAGGTCTATAAATGATATGAAAATGAAGAGATTTTTCATGAAAAATTTGGTTTGAAAATCAGAAGAATTTACTTGGTTTTCAGCAGCAACTGAAAAAAAAAAGATATTTGGTTAAAATAGAAAGCGATGAAAAGAAACTGAGAAATGGTTATGGTTTATTTATTAAAACAAAACAAAACAAAAAATCTGCCCCCCCCCCCAAAAAAAAGCTAAATGAAAGGAGAACTAATACTTTCAATAAAAAGTCAGTTAATCACGTTATTGAAAGAAGATTTGAGATTTGAAACATCCACCTCTCTGCCAGTGACTGCTCTGTAATCCAGGAAGGTCTCCTAGACACTAGTTTTCACACATGGTCTCCAGTGTGTTACTCTTTGAATGTCTCATTTTCTCGATCTTCAGAGCAGGGAGATAGCTTGCACATACGTTGAGCAACAACATGCAGGGAATACCACCATTCTGGATGGTTAATTTTTTTCAAATGATTTTGTAGCAACTCCATTTTGATAACACGATATGCTTCTGGAATTTCTTTCCTCCAGTCCTTTTCTGCAACCCCACTTTACTTTCTCAAACTAGTCAGAAAAGTTAAAAAAAAAAAAAAAAAAAAAAAGGAAAAAGGAAAAAAAAGAAGACTCAGCTTTTTCCAAGCAGGCTTCTTCTCTGGAGCAACCAGTTCCTCCCAATCCCCCTTGAGACAATGTTTGCAATTAGCTTCCCAATAACACCATCTGTAAGAACATCAGCCCTACTATGTTTTCACACCCAGGCCTCAATATGACCATGAAATCAAAACAAAGCAGTTTTTCCAACCACCTGGCAAGTTTCCCCAGGATTTCTGAATTCAAAGAGCCAGTGCAAGAAACTTTGGCCTGATTCAACCACAGTTATGTTGCCTTGTAGCCCATGGTAAAAATGTCCTACAGATTTAACCACAATCAGAACTTCCTTCTGGGCAAGGCCCTTTCCTTAGGTCTTTTCTGTGGAAACTTTTTTCATATGGCACCACCATGCCAGGTTCATTGTGCTCTGCCTCCAGACCTTAAGCATTGCCATCTGTGAGCAATATTGAAAGAAGTTTTGAAAGCAACAGGAGAGTAAGACAGAAGCAGTCACTAGGGTTCAACTCTGAGCTAAGTGACTCTCAGCCACCAAAAGCATTCACCCTTTGTCACCCAGTCAATGTAGCTGTATTGTAGTCCTGGCAAGCCATGGGACCTCGTGATGGGCAAATTGGGAAATTTCAGTCTGCTTCACACTAATCTCATTTTAAATAACCTCAAGCTTCTTTCTGTTCATACAGCACTTCTCACCTCATTTTAAGCTCCAGTTCCATGTCCTTATACATGCTTTCACATGGACGTAGGGCTGGCTATGGGATCCTGGTCAACATCTATTCACAAAAAAAAAAAAAAAAAGATTCTAGCACTTCATCCTCTATCTTCCAAAAAAAATCTGCTTCTACTATTTATTTTAGCCAAAAATATGATGACATTCTGGGACTGGTTGAAGACTTTTTCATACCATGCTGATATCTTTCCCCAGTGACTTGTTCAGACTCTTTCCTTTTTGGTACCATGACATGATGGAGTAGCTGCTCAACATATGCTGCTGTGCCACCCTCCAGTTTGATCAACATCATCCATATTTTCACTGGGTCCAACACTGCAGATTTGGAATTGAATTCAGAGTATGTTTTAGGACATGCTGTTTTTTTTTTTTTTTCTCCTTTAATTATTATTACTATTATTATTCATCCTAAATACTTAGAAATCATAGGTTTTACTTAACAGGACACTTTAAAGAACTTTTGTACAGATTCAATTTTTTGGCCACCTCTCCTGATGTTTGTGACACAATTACTACCAAAAATGAAATCAAACTGAGTATTTGCTCATGTGGACAGACTTCTGAGTGAATTCCAGCATTCAAGTTTCCCCCTGTCTTTTCCTCTCTCTTGCCACTGTCTCCATCTGTGATGGGTTTGGGCTCCATTTTATCTAAAATCATGTAAAAACCTCTCTTGCAGCTTGACCAGTTATTCCTGTGTCCTTTACAGATTTCTGTATTTTTTCCATGCCTAGTCTTTTACTGCCCACATTTTAACACAGACCCTCTACCTCTGAAGCATATTTTTAGCTGGTGATCTGCAGGTTCAAACCATCAGCTGGGTGGTGCTCACTGGGCAATGGTAGGGTTCTGTCCTGTCCAGCCTTTGATTTATGAAGTCTCTTTCAGTTGTGTCAGTATTTAATTGATAAATTGTTCCTGCAAAATTTCTTTTTCCAGTTGTTCTTTTCCGTCATTTATAGAGAAAAGTTCTTCCTTTCAGTTTTTCACAGTTTTGATGAGCCATGTTAAAAGCCCTCACCCAAAAGGCTGAGCCATATCTCCATGCACTTAGTCACACGGTCTAAAATTTTGGGTAGACCTGTGCAAACTCGGGATATTCTATGATTCTATGATTCTGTGTTTCCATGCATTATAGTGACCCATTGTGTGAGTAGCCTCTTCTTCTTCTGTTAGGCTGCACCAAGGAACTCTTTGGGTTCTTTGGTAAATTCAGGAATCTCCACTGCAGTCCTGGGCCTTATTTTGCTGATCTTAAATTGCCACCTCCTGTAGAGCTGTGTCTTATTTTCAGCTGCTGCAGGGATCTGGTGTTCAGGCATGCCAGGAGGACTAGTCTCTACAGGCACTTTGCAGGTTCAGGTGGGGTCTCCTTGGGTGTGTTCTGGCAAGCTGAGATAAGTCCTTGGCATCACATGCCAAACACAGGGCTTCTGCCAGATTTGGATAAAGCAACTTCTGTCCTGGGGACACAGTGCTGTGGTACCACTGAAGATGTTCAGTCAAGTTTGCAATCTGAAAATGTCCCTGCCCCTTCCCTCCTTCCCTTGCACACTTTTTATCCACTCTCTAAGTTTTTCACTTGGACTACAAAATTAAACAGAAGCAAGAACTCCCAGGGAGTTTTTCCCTCTAAAGTAATTGGCTTCTGTGTTACTCAGGCTGGGATAATCCAGCCTTTCTGTTCCAGCTCTCTGTTGGTTACAGACAATGTGGAAGATATATGTGCCCAGTCTTACCAAATCTTCCAACTGGCCCAGTTCCTCATTCACTGACTCATCCAGACATGCTGGTCTGCATGCCTTTTATTTCAGAAGCTGATGTTCTCAGCTCCCTAAGTCCTGTTGCAGCTCATCTTGGGTAGCACATCCCAGATTGGGCCATAACTTTCTTCATGTCCTCTGCTAGGCCTGGTGACAGCCTAAGCCTCCCTGATCTGCCTTGCTGGGCTAGGATGGGAGCTTTACCAAAGAGGTTCTGTGCCCTTTCAGACATTTTGTAGCTTTTGTCCTAACAGATATTTTTTTCTCTCCAAATACTGCTCAACTCTAAGCTCATTCAGAGATGGTTCCAGATATTCTTTTAAACCCTTCTTGTTTCATCTTCAGCCCTTGTTTTAGATTCTGTGTGATCGTTTCCGTTATTTGTTCCAGCTTGGATCAAGAGGAATTACCAGACTGCGATTTCTCTCCCTGGGAACCGGATCCCGCTGCTGATACTAACATGACTCCTTATGTCACGAGCAATTAATCAGTATTCAGGGCCTCCAGGGTTGTTCTGTCAGGAGGCAGTGTTGCTACTATAGTCAAGTAATGCATGAGTGCCATCCTTTTTAGTCATAAAGAATATGTAAAAATATGCCTCATTTTCCTAAGCAGAGCAGGAGGCACCCAGAACAGTTTCCATGTTTCTAAGCATTTTTCTAGTGGGCACTTCATCTTCAGGACAGTACTATATAAGCTTTTATCATAACATCTTGTTTTTCTCACTCCAACCTAAACAGCCACTGCCTAATCTCTCCACAAAATTGTTACTATATTTAATTGCATTTAGAAATTGAGGCCAAAATTTAAGCTTTTGGTGTGAATAGCCTAGTTTTGTAAAATTTGTTTGCACTGTGTCTTGGATATTTTGTTATGTTTGTGTGTTATTAGCCCTAACTGTAATTCATCAGACTTAAAAAAAAAAAAAAAAAAAACTTATATTTTTGCTGTTGTTTATTAACTGACATGTCCCTGAAAAACTTTCCAATTACCTGTCCCTAAATGCTAAGTCATCTGCTTCAGGTAAATTTCCACCTGCCTCAGGTATACTGGGAAATGGAGTGCTTTTCATCATATAGCAGTTTTACTGCAATTCCATTGTAATTACATTTAGAATATATTTTTTAAAGTGTATAATTATCCCTAAGTTTAAGTGTATGACTACATTATTAACTCTCTGTTCTTAACAGAACAGAATTTAACCTGCAGTTGTACTAGAATTATTCTGACAATTTTTGTAACAGTTGCATATATATTAATGCAAAATAAAACTTTAAAATAATTCTAGTGTAAGGTAAGTTGTGCACCAAGATACTAAAAATAAAATTCTTTAATCACAAAAATCCATGTGTAAATGAAATAATTACCCTTAATATAGCCCTTTTTTTCCAAATACATTTGTCAAAATCTTTAACATCAAAGCAGTGACAGAGTAGTGCAATAAATCTGAAAGCTGTGCTAATATGGATAACCTTCCTTTTAATATGAATTTGTAGCAATTATAGACATAAAAAAGTGGAACCGTTTGGCAATTACGTAGGACATGTGATGAGATCACAGACAAGTAATTATACTGTAGATTTTGTCTTGTAGTTGGATCTTCCTTTGGCCACTGGTTTTGTAATGAAAATAATTCCCTGAGACCTGGGTTCAAGAGTGAAGGCAACAGGCAATTAAATATACTGTGGTCTAAAGTAAATTTAGATTCACTTATAATTATAGAAGCTTGAGTCAACCCTCCATTATTTTTACGCTTTCATAGTGTCTCTTATGGTGATGGAGCTAAACGACTGTAAAACTGGTCTGACAGACTGGATATCAACCCATTTTAAGAACAAGCTTATGAGGCTTTAGGTATTTCCTACCAATAGCTGTATTGTCAATACAGCTAAGAACAGCCTTTTCTCATGACTAAGAGCTGTTCACTGTCAGCACTGATAGAGCTTTGATTTAGTTATCACAGCCATTAAATTCCCAGTCAAAACCAGAAGTGGAAAAATAAGAGAAAATCTGAGATATAATGAGGACAGAAACATTAATAGCCTGTCTTATTTGAACTGGAACAAAGTTATGTTCAGGCTTGGTCTGAGATAAGGGCAAGTGGCTGAGCACCATTCTTCTTGAAACGGCTCTGTCTGAATGGTTGAAACTCAGCCATTCCTATTTATTCTTCTTTTCAAGTTGCGAAATTTAAAAGCTTATAAAGTAAACAGCAGGTGACCAAAAACAGAGATACAGCGATTAACTGGACATGCAGGGGAACTCCAAAGAGTAGAAATACACATGTTAATAGAGATTTATAGATTTTTTTTTGTTTCAAAATGTTTTTGTTCAAAAGCTGTTAATTACAGCAGAAATGGACAAGTTAAAACTCATGTTGAAACTCACGTTAGATAAAGGGAAGTGTGCGAGATCAACTCTGTGAGAATGTCCTAGATAATGAGTGACAGCTGCGAGGTTTTGGTCTCACTTTCATTTTAATGGCATCCTCCAGTGATATGCACTGGATTTCAAGCCTTTGTGTCACTGTCAGCTCCTGTGATGATCCACAGAATATGGCCATTTGACAGGTCTTTAATAAACAGTTTGCTGCTGGGATGAATAGAAGTTCAGCTGGATCTAGCTTGAGTTCAGCAGAAGAGACAGTGTTTTTAACTCACCTTTTTGCTACAAAAGAAAAAGAGAAGGAAGGAAAAAAAATCCAGCCTTGGACACCTGCTATCTTTTCAGACACTAATTATGAGAGACCTCATTTTTGCAGAGGATCAAAATGGAGTAGCAACCGACAGTAATGCATTGTCTCTCAAAGAAAACTGCAGCTAAGAGCACTAGAAAACACTTTTTATTTTTTTCTCAGATTTTAACCTACCTGTAGTCGATTAAAAACCCTCCAGGGAACTCGGTCTGATCGCTTTTTGGCAGAGATAGGATCTCAGGGCTGCGTTTTGTTTCTGTTGCATTAAGGGTCTTCTGGCGCTGACTCACAGAAGCAGTAGTTGCCTGCTGGACACAGTGCCCATGTCAGGGCATGGGCAAGGCAAGGCATCTCCACCTTGGAGATGACTAGGGAAGGGGGAAAAGGAGCAAACCAGCTGTGGCCCAGCCGTCTATTTTAGATACTGCTGCTTCCTCCATGGAGGAAGAGAAGTGGGTTGGAGTTGGGCCATCTGGGGCAGCTCCTGCCTCCATATCTATTACTCCTTCTCCATCACAGCAGAAATGGGAACCTCAGCTCTGCAGGACTTTTCTACCCTACTCCAGTCTTCCTTTTCCCTTCATCTTCCTGTTGCAGGAGTGACCTGATACCCCACTTTTTATATTTTTTGCACAAATTTATTTGCCTTATTTGCCTTGTTATTCTTATTTAGTCTGGCTATAGTTCAAGTGATGCTGTAATCTCAATGAGAAGCCCTAATAGTTGTGATTTAGCAAAAGGAAGAGCTTTTTTGGTGCCAACTTAGCAGAATAAGTACAGCAAAAGATAGGGGGTTGCACCATTTACTGAAAGCTTTATTAGATAGAAAAGCCTTTCCTCCCGAGACTTGTGTATCCCAAACATGAATATTCTTGGGAACCAGATCTGAACCTGATGATTCAAGCTGATCTGTAATTGCATGTAGATTGTTTTCTGTTGCATCCTGTATGAATATTTGCAGAAATGAAACCATACAGAGAAAACATAAAGAATGCTGCTGGCATGGATAGGCACCGTAAGGACTTGAGCCAAATTAGAAAGGGTGAGGTGATGTTCTTGGACAAGACGGAACCTGATTTAATATCTGTGATATCACTCAAAGAAGATCAAGCTTTGATATGTTATTTTCTATACTGGCTGTTGAATGCAACCACTCACTCAATTATCATATCAAAAACCTGAAGTTAATGGAGGCTGTAGCAACTGAGAAAACTGGGATTAAAATGGAGGAAGTAGGGGTTCTTTTGTTGTTGTTGTTGAAAAAATAATATATACCAAAATGTGACTAGTATAAAATACTGATCCTTCCTCCATGACCCTTCTAGAATGAAAGAGCTGTGAAAGAAAATAAAAATCATGAACTCAGGTGCTCATTTGTCTGTAGAATGTGAGGGCTTAGTCTTCTATTTACACAAAAAGAAATATTAAAAAATAAATCAGGCATGCTAGTGGCATATATGCAAGTGACTAAACTTTTTAAGGTGTATGTGCTCCTGATGGACCCATTTAAGCATAACTGGAAAGATGTTTGTCCTAACATGTCCTTTCCCAAAAATATCTGGACTGGATAATGCTTACAGTGAATACAATTGAGAGTGACATTTTAGAAAAAGATAATTATGCATCACCTATACTTAAATAGGATAGGAGACAAGTATTAAAGTAGTCCAATTGAATGAAATTGGACAGCATATGCTATCATAAGTGACAGCGGACATGTTTTGTTCCCTGCTCTATTCAGGGCTGTTGGCTGATTAGAGTTATCTCACCAGGCTGTTTCCTCTGCTGTCTCACGGCACTTAGCAGTGGCTGCTGCATGACTCTTCCACAGGGGAGTTTGTGGTGACCTTGGTGGCTCTCTGCCTGGCCCTGTGAGGCTGAACAGAAGAAATGATGGGTTCACAAATTGGCTAGTGCCTTAAGGAGAAGAGGTGAAACCTTCTTGTTGCTGAACTGCTCAGCCAGCAGTTCTGACAAGGGGTCTATCAGCATGTTTCCAGTTTTGACTGTGTGCTGTTGCATGACCCTGGGATGGAGTGAATGGAGCTGGCTTCGAGCTCCATACAGGTCATGACTTTGATTTAGGGGTCGTATTCAGTGCAAAGAGTTGGCTCCAACCTCGAGGGTTGCTTCCAGTACCACACCCACCCAGAATCAGAAAGCAGACAAACAAAAAGCTGTATTGAACTATAATCCAAGGAAGGTCCAAATGCATAGGTCATTTCTCAATAGGAAAGCAGAAGTTATCTAAAGTAAGACGACACTCATATTTTTCTCAAAACTAAAATAGGGGCTCTTTTCATTTCTAATAATACAGAACACCTCAGCTTACTGGATTGCTTTAAATACTTACCATCTCCATCGAGCTATTAGGATAATAATAGAAATAATAACTTGCCTTTAATACTACATTCTGTTAATCCTTATGCTGCAAAACATCATAGCTCTGCTGTTGTTTGGGATTTTTCTTCAGGTAGTTAATATGCTTTTTGTTATGGTGCCTAAGGCTTTTCCACTCTTTTACTTACCTTTGTTTATGGAAATCACATAATCTTAGGAGACAGGTTCTGAGGCTGGAGGACATAACTTAAGGAGAGGGGAGAGGCATAGAGTATATCCTGAGGGAACTGGGGAAATCCAGGAAAATTCCACCTCGCTTTTTTCTCTGTCTTTCCCATTTTGCTGCCTGTCTCAAACTGTTGTGAAGCTAAGGTGTGGTGAAGGGGAACTGCAGGATGAGGGAGGAGGCTCCGGGTCTTCTGAGATCAAAGAGAAAACTGATCACCAACACATTGCAGTGCAGGGTCCCTGGAAGGCCTTCCTTGCTAAGAGTTCAGGAAGTCAGCCAGGCAAGGGAGAGGCACAAAAGCATGCCAGGGACTGAAAGCTGGGTGCAACTTTTATAGAATGGGGCTTAGATTAAATTGAGTCAGGACTGGTTTTACCAGATGTTTGGGTGCAATTTTTCTTTGGAAACAACATTTGGTGAAGAAGCAGAGAATAGAAAAATAGAAAGTGTAAACTGTGGGGTGGGAAGTTTGTGTTGTATGAGAGACCAAGCCAGAAAATGTGCAGAGGGGATGGATGCACATGGGCAGCACTGGGAGAGCAGTTCTCAACCTGACTACTGTGGAGAGGAGTGAAAATGGAGCAAAAAGCCAACAGCTGTTGTTGAAAGGAAACAGGCAGGATAATATGCTGGAGAGATGCTGGACAGTTGGAAAATCCAGAAGGTGGAGTTTATTTAGAAAACCTAGATACTCTTCCCAATATGTGACTGACTTGCTGTGAGACCTTTCAGCTGTGATATATATTGGTCCCTAATAACTGCAGAAGTCAGATTGCTCACAGCAATTAGAACAGTGAGGCAAAACTATGCCTTTTTACAGGAGGATAACCGAGGGCCACAGACTCCAATGCCCAGAACCAGGAGCACTTCCCAGGTGCAGGCTCAGGTGTGCCCCCCAACCTTATCTCCTCCCCAAAATCTCATTTTTATTTAAGTGAAAATAAATCATTGCACTGAAAAGCAATATGCATTAGAGATTCAGTATCTTCAAAGGTTGCTGTCTGTTGGCACTTTTTATTTATGTGGTTTAATTTGAATAAAGATGGTGAATACCAGTGGCTCAGCATTCCTTAGGGCTCAGCTGACAACTCCCAAGAACATGCATAGATTGAGGATAAGAAGTTATTAACATAATTGTCTTGTTCTCAACCACAGTCTTTACCTCTTGTGTTCCAGCACAGCTTTGCACCACTGTTTGTTACTGTTTACTTCAAATTCAGCAGGTCTAGATGACTTTGTTCAGGAAACATCAAGAGAGATGTGGCCTAACTGAAGACAGTCCAGAGCAGATCAGGAAGAATGATTAGAGGTCTTGAAAGCATGATCTACAAAGGAGGGTTGAAAAACTGGGGTTGCTTGATTTAGAGAAGAGAAGATTGAAGGCATAACAATCCCAAAATACATAAAAGACTGTGGCAAAATAAATAAATAAATAGATAAATAAAAATGTTTGTTCTTCATTCCCCCTGTGCACAGAGCAAGTAACAGTGGGCTAAAAATGCAACGAGGGAAATTTCAGCTAGACACTAGGTGAGGCAGTCATCTCCTTTAGCTGTCGGTGCCCAGCCTGATGATTTCAGCAAGTGGCTGAATGACTGACTGAGCTGCAAAGATCCAGACAGTCTCCCATCCCACCAGTGCTTCCTCAAAATTGGAGAGGGACCAACAGGGTACTGGTAGGGAAGGCGCCAGTGTCTTTTCTGAATAATCTCTGGCCTTTCAATACACTTAAGAGTATATCACCAGCTGTTAGTGTAAGCTGAGAACTGCACCTAGAACACATGCAAATGTTAGCGGTTAGGAAAGCAAAACAGATTAGTACTTTATAGTACTGCAGGAATTCAGTAGCAAGGGAAAATTGAGCATTTATTTTTAGACTCCAGCAGAGAATGTTTTGTTTGCCCATTGTTTTGAAAGCACTGTTTCCTTTTGTATATCTTTCCAAGGGTCCTTCATTCTCCATTGCTTCAATACAAACTTCTTTCTGTCTAAGAGTTTTTATGTTATATCACCGCCATGTACAATGTATTCTTATATATAACCAGTATGGTTGTTCCTTACTCTCTCCTACTTATCATGCCAGAGGTTAAATATTCACAAGCACAAGAGGCTAAATTTCACAAGCAAGATAATTTTTTTTTCTCACCTTCTAACATTTCATGGAAGGCATTCCTTGAAAACTTCCTCAGAAACTCTTCTGTTCACCCTCACTGTTCTTTCCTAAAAATTCTCCCATGCTGTGACATCTGCAAAAAAAAAAAAATGGCAGTGCTTACTAATAGGTGATTTTCACTGTGCCTGTGGCTAATCATACATTTCAGAACCAACTCACTGAAAGCATGCATAACCTCTCATGTTTGCAGTGCTTTTCGAATGATTTCTTGAGGACCATCGACTGTCTTTTGGGCAGGTTTACTCACAAAATGATAGTTGTCTTTAGTTGTTCTTTCTCTGAACTAGTTGTCTAGATTTTCTCTGTAATCAATTAAGGGAAATGGACACTTTAAAGATAAAACCCTTCTAGCCTGAGTTACCTAGGTCAGTTGAATCACCTTTTGTTGGTGACTTCCTGTCAATTTTATCCAAAGGGACTTCATAGTGAGTAGCTCAGATCAGTCCATAGTCAATATCTAAAGATTTCTGAGATTAATTCTCACTTATATGCCTGTCATATTCAGGTCCCAAAAGGAACCTCTAGGAAGAGCTACATAGCAAACTATAATGACAGCTTGTAGAAAACTTCGCCAATATAATACTATAATGAAAACAGAATTGCAGGGAAAAAAAAAAAAAAAAAAAAAGAGAGCTGTAAAACTCATACTCTATGTCAATAATTCAGTGTCCACAAGCTGTAAGAAAATTCTTTTGGCAAATGACATCTATAATGTTCTTTGACTTGCTGCCATCTGTTATTGCTGCCTTATAATCAGGGTTGTTTTCAGACAGACTGTGCCTGATTCCTTCAAGATAAGCAGGGTGTGTATTTTAACAGAAGTTACTAGTAGATGATCTGTAGCATGGGCAGGGCAAGAAAAGAATTGAACAGTTATATATATTTGTGTAACACTTATAGCTGGCTTCCAGAAAGAGGGTTTGCTAGTCTTTAGGGGTGGTGGCAATAGTGTCTGTAATTAGTACAGGAAAGGGA
Source organism: Anseranas semipalmata (assembly GCA_013399115.1). Taxonomy (NCBI): domain Eukaryota; kingdom Metazoa; phylum Chordata; class Aves; order Anseriformes; family Anseranatidae; genus Anseranas; species Anseranas semipalmata. The sequence goes on from VXAA01000273.1 coordinate 396,350, forward strand.
AAGAGCTTGTGAGTTAGAATGACCTTTAGGGTGGAGAAGGAGGGGTACAGCTGAAACAGGTACAGATGTCAGTAAGTCTCCCTACAGCTCAGATAATGGACAGTCAAGGTAGTTTAAAATAATTATAAGAGGACAAAACTTTACTTGAAAATATTAAGGTCTATATAAAATTTTATATCTAAGGTATTATAAATAAGCTTAGAGTGGCAAACGAGAGGTTTGGAGACTTTGGCGTAGAGAAGATAAAGATACAAACACAGATGTAAATGAGAGATAGAAATAGAGATGTAATTATTTTTTTCATCTTCAGCCCCTCTGGTATAAATTTAGAACTTCCTCTATAAGCATGAACTTCAGAAAATTGTCTGAAGTTTTGTATAGTTATATCACAGTTTTTATTAGTCCTAAAGGAAAAAAGATGCAAGTAAAATAAAAGTGTTGAAAGTGACCATTTCAATTATTTGCTTTATTTACCCTAATGGCATTTTAAATTGCACAGAAAAAAAAAAAAATGCAGTTCTCTGGAATGTCTTAGTATTATCAATTACTTGAGGAGGTCAAGGGAGTTTGACCTTTCAGCTAGTTGAGGAGAATAAAACTATTCCCAAAAAGCAATGCAGTCAGCTCTTTAGTATGCCAGAATGAACTGGTCATGCTATGAGTGCAGAGACAGTGTGTGCCACTTACTGTCCAGCACAGCACATTGCTACATCACTGGGACATACAAAGACGGGTACTCTGCTTTTGGCTTCAGCATGGTTATAAGTGGATGCAGAACAGGTGAGCACCAAGCTTTCAATTTTAACCCAAAACATTGTATAAATGCAGGTATGTTCTCCTCTCCTCTCCTCCCCTCCCCTCTCCTCTCCTCT
>VXAA01000273.1:397246-423472 GCA_013399115.1 Anseranas semipalmata
CCTCTCCTCTCCTCTCTTCTCTTCTTCCTGCCCCATCCCACCAATTATACAGCAGTTTAATTTGTGTGATCTGTATTTTTCTTAGGTCCAGGTTATGCCTTCTGTCCCATTAACCCTAGACATATAACAACTAGCTCTGTGTTTGTGTAAACATATATATAAATACAAGACGGGAATCAGAATTCACCTGTATTGAGCGAAATGCCTTTAACTGTCATCTACTCCAAAGAATGAGGCAGTAGCTAAACATAATATAGCAATGGTTTTGTGGGATCAACAACTACAACTGCAGGTTAATTTATGTAAACCCCAAAGCCTTGGATTTACAGTAAACAACCTCTTAGTGGTTATAAATATCTGAAATACTCTATTTTCAGTGTCTCAGGTGTTTCCAACCTCTTTTTAAAGATCTGGCTTTTTACCAGTACATGCAAGCAGCAGTCTGTTTCCTTCCTGAAGGGATGTTCAGAGAGGGAAGGACGGGAGAAGGCTCCATGTCTCCATTGAGGAGACTCTGGTGCCTGCATCGTGGACAGAAGGATTAGGAGGAGATTTCTGCTGTGGGCAGGATAGCCATTATGGGCACATTTATATTCTTTCCTTGGAAGATCTAACATCAACTACTTCACTGGATGGACCATCAAATCTGGCATGGCCGTTTCTGTTTTCCTGCAGTCCTTCCCATAAAACTTCTTCACATCCATTAACAAAACCAATAGAGTCAGGTGTGGATCTTCTTTACAGTGACAGGTCTGAGAAAGTGCATCATTTAAAAGGTAAATAGTTTCCCCACAAACAGAGCCTAGCAGTGAAGGAATTTAATTCAAGGTATATATCCTAGCTCCAAAGACATGTCAGATGCTGGGCTGCTCTCTCAAAGAGATTAAAACCACACACCCCAACCTGAATTGTAGCAGGATATAGCAAGTGGCATGCTCCTGTATTCACAGGGGATGAACAAGGAGATTTGATAGATGACCTATGAGCGAAATCGTGGCATCTTTGAAATCAGTGGAAGCTTTGCCATTCGGGTTTGCACAGTAATTTGAATGCCAGTATCCCATAGGTCAGGAGATACCACAAGATAAAGTTTACCAAACTGTTCTGAGGAATGTTCAGGCTCAGCAGTATTTACATTTTAAGTCTTCCTGCATGTAAAATAGGTTAGCTTACCTTAGCAGGGCTTAAATGACTGCTGCTTGTCATGCTTAGCAGCAGCCTTGTCCATAGCAAAGTTCAAATTATATTTCAAGCCAAATGACCTGGACTTTTCTAACTTGAAGTATCAACAGGACTTTGTGCCACTTTGCTTACATGAAAGAGCAGACTATCTCCTTTTTCTCTACTGCACCAGTTTACACAAAGAAGAAGAAGAAGAAGAAGAAGAAGAAGAAGAAGAAGAAGAAGAAGAGTAATAATAATAATAAATACAGTAGGAACTATTCAGACTAGAGCTTCAAACAACATGTCCTTTTCCTCATAGAAAACCCTGAAAATAAAAGGTTACCAAACCTTTGGTACCTGCTGCTGAGAGTTTTCACACTAATAAAGCTGACAAAAGAGATGAGCAATTTTGGTTTGGCCACATTCTGAATGTCAGTGTCGCTATTTACTGCTTCTCAAAGTAATCAATTGCACCAGAGGTCCAGAAGCTCTCACTGGCCCTATTGATTGAAAACCAGAGACGTGTTTTGCTGTTTCTGTGTTTAAGCCACCTTATATCCCTTTCTACAGTGACCTCTGCCTGTACACTTGTAATGCTAAGGCTTTTGAAGCATGTATCTAGTGAACATGCATTCAATGTCTTTTCCATCCAATTAAAATTCTTTACTATCATTCCCTTTTATCTAGCCTTTGTAATTGGATTCCCAGTTTCTCAGTTTTCATGGCAGCAAGGGGGAAAATGATAGCAAGTCCCTGATAAAAAAAAAAAAAATGTTATGATTCAATTTCTTTAAAAGGGTTACTTCTTTCTTTAGCTGAGTTTCTGAAGAGAAAAAAGACTTCTGTGATAATGCTATCATTTGTCCATCTGTGTTCTCCGCTTACTAACTCTGGGATCTTTTGGCCCATTTCAGTCATATCTGAAGATGGGTTTATACCTCTTTTATAATATCCTGATGATACTAAGCTCCTAAAAGGTATGTGAAATTGGCAGGTGGGTAGAGGAAAGAGATCCAACAACCACACAGGGAAAAAGCCTATGGTGTGAGCAGGTATCACTCCAGTCTAGGTACCTAGTTACCAATGGCACATCTCTGGCACCATACAAGCTGCCCTGCCCCAGCTGACAGCTGTGGGATGTAAAGGGGAGACCAAAGACATTGCAGCTTTTCATCATAGAGGACACAAGGTGAGGGAAAGGAGAGAAGGCTAGGAGAATAAGCTCCAGAATAAGACTGGTGAGAAAATAAGCTTCATTAATGCCACTAATGAAACAAATCATTTGTGAGTGTCACAGCCTGGTGAGTTGTTTCCAAAACTGTTTGTGTCTAAAGCATTTTCTGTTCTACTATTACTGGGAGATCTTGAAAATATGCTCAAGGAGCATGTTATACACCAAGATCAATATCAAAGATAGGCAAAATGCATCACTTTCTAGAGATGACCGTGGAGGGACTAGGTTAGTCTGCATGCTTGTCTCTTCTACAAGGCTCCCTTTAGGTGAGATGAGTCGAAGACTAATTGACCAGGGTTTTGTTATTTTTAACAACATGGAGCTTTATGGAACAGAATATTTGTATTGACTCAAAACTTAATGATTTAGTTCACGACGAATCTACCAAACTATTATTCCCTCTCTTGTGTAAAATTTTATCTTTGAGAGAACTTCAGAAAAGTTTGAAAACCAGTAGTCTACAAACTGTGCCACAAATATTTAGAGTTACAGAAGTCATCCAGTAAGTCTGGTCTTACATTTAAGCACAGATAGTCTCTTCCTTGATTGATATTCCAAAGTCCTGGTCAAGAATCTTTAGATGACATCACCAGCATGGAACAATAAGATAGCTATTTTGTTTTTTTTTTCCCTCATGTAATAGAAGAAGAAAGCCTTGAAGTCAATACTTAGCAGCAGCATACTAATACATCAATTATGAAAAGCTTAAAAGGTCAAATGTTTTTGATACTCATCCACAGAATGCCAGGAACTAGAAGTTTCAAATGTGATGGAATACTTGTGACTATAATTGCAAGGAGGAGACAAATATTTTGCAAACCTAAGCCATTATGCTTACAATAATATGAGTCATTTCAAGTCTTTCTTCCCTATTAAGTAAGGTACTAGATAGCCTTTGGATAACAGGAAAGTCAAATTAATGGAACAGAAGGTTAAAACAACTAAATAGCTGTAACTTGGCAAATAGGTATAGGTAACATGATAATTGTCTGTAAGTATTTGAAGGGAGGGATAAGAATAGTTTCACATTGCTCAGGGGAGTGTAATTAGATATAATAGGGTGAAATTAAGCAATGGAAAATATTATGCTCAATGTTAGGGAGGAAAATCCTAATGAAAACCTCATTCAAAACCTGGAATAAACTCCAAAGGTAGCTCTATTGGAGAAAGCCTTGATTGTCCCAGTAAAAGTGAGCAGAAAGAAGAATTTTGAAAATGTTTCAAGTCTGCACTATAGGGGTAATAGGGAAATCTGCAAAGGATTTTCTGTCTTTTGTTTAATCTAATCCCCTACCTATTGCCTTAATATAATGGTAAAATGAAAGAGATTTCTTTGAAGATGGTTTTTTAGTGTCCTTCTGTTTTTGGTGTCAGAACCACCATTATCACATCTAGGCTTTCTAAATATTGCATTTATTTGGGTCAGTTAAAACTCCATAATCAAAAGCAATATAAGTAATTGCTCCCAACTAATGTCCCTGTTTCTCTGAAATCTGCCATTCACACTTTCCTAGCAATATTTTTTCATCCCTGGCAGGTATTGTAGACTCCCTCCTTTTATTTTTAGATTTTTTTTTTTTTTGGAGGGGGCAGTGGGGGGATTCACTTTCAATCCCCAATTCTCTGGAAAGAAGATGTGGAAAGGGCTAGTTTTCATTCTTTGTATTCATATACCAGACCTACCATTGTACAAGTCAATTCTTTTCAGATGGTTTGTGTGGCTTGCATCAACATCATTCTACTAAACTTTATACATTTTACATCTAGAATGTATTACAGACCGGGGCATGGAGGAGTTGTCTCCTACGTATTTTTATTAGCTTATTTAACTTCAACATAAGAAGCTGGATTGAGTGGTCAAGAACTGATGAAGTTGTCCCTCCATTATGATGTGCACAGACCTCAATGCATGTATTTGGCTGATTGATCAGAGTGGTCCAACAGATCAAATTTTCACAAGCTGGATATTCAGTATGGTCAAAGCATTGTCCCTTCCTTTATTCAAATCAGGAAACAGTTTTTGTCATAGCCACAATGGTCTAAGGTGATTAGCAAGACATTGTTTGCACTAAGTAACAACATCCTTTTTCAGAGCAAGGAATAGAATTGGAAAAAACATAAATTTAGAGCACACAGTCTTGCTTTAGGTGTGAGACAGAAGCAGCAATCTCCAAAGGAAATTGTAGAAGTGAGAATAATCATTCTGAATGGAAGCAAGAACAGTAAATGGAGAGTACACAGTGGGATGAAAACATTCAAGCCCAACAGCATTATCTTTCTGTTTTTCTAATCTGTATTTCTTGAGTGGAATCCACCTCCTCTTTTAGCAAATCTATCTTATTAACATTTTACCTAAATGACAATATGCACTTGCAGCCCAGAAAGCCAATCGTATCCTGGGCTGCATCAAAAGAAGCATGACCACCAGGTCGAGGGAGATGATTCTCCCCATCTACTCTGCTCTCGTGAGACCCCACCTAGAGTGCTGCATTTAGCTCTGGGGCCCCCAGCATAAGAAAAACATGGACCTGTTAGAGTGGGTCCAGAGGGGGGCCATGAGCATCTGGGGGCTGGAGCACCTCTCCTATGAAAACAGGCTGAAGGAGTTGGAGTTGTTCAGCCTGGAGAAGAGAAGGCTCCAGGGAGACCTTATAGTGGCCTTCCAGTGCCTAGAGGGGGCCTACAGAAAAGATGTGGAGGGACTTTTTTGGGGGTGTATAGTGATAGGACAAGGGGTAATGGTGTTAAACTAAAAGAGGGTAGATTTAGATTAGACATTAGGAAGTAATTCTTTACTATGAGGGTGGTGAGGCACTGGAACAGGTTACCCAGAGAAGTTGTGGATGCCCCATCCCTGGAAGTGTTCAAGACCAGGCTGGATGGGGCTTTGGGCAGCCTACTCTAGTGGGAGGTGTCCCTGACCATGGCAGGAAGGTTGGAACTAGATGATCTTCAAGGTCCCTTCCAACCCAACCCATTCTATGATTCTCTGAATCTGTGAAACTCAGGCCTTTTTTTTTTCTTTTTCCACTTGTTTTTGCTCTGAAGAAGGGCTTGTATACCCCCAAAACTTGTCTATTTTTCCCAAAGTGTCTGTTGGTCTAATAAGAGATTTCATGTCTCCCAAAGATCTTGCTGTGTTTTCAATTCCTTCAGGAATTTGTTATTCCCATGACACATGGCAGCAATATGTAGAAAGTCAATGCAAACTTTCAGCTCAGTTTTGCTCAAACATCTGTTATTTTGCCTGTTTATTTGTTGGACCTGCTGTTATTCCAGTTTCTGTACATGACATGGGTCTTTCCCATTCCCTTTCACAACATAGACAACATGTTTTTGGAGAGAAAGCTTTATTTTCTTCCCCTTATATCTTTCTTAAGACCACTTCTTGCCCTTGGCTCTTCACAGGCTGATCAACACTGAACTGTTTCTGGAAGCAAAAACTTCATTTTCTTTTCTGCTTCTGTGCAGGCCATGCTATGGAGAGAGCTACATGAGCGGGGTTCCCTCCCAACCCCACTAGTGCACATCCTGGCTCTGTCTGTCTTTCCTGTTGTGCAGAAGTGCATAATGTTTACCTCAGACAAATGTGATGAGCAACCACTGAATATAAGATCTGCTTTCTCGAACCTGTTCTTCATGCAGAGTCATGGTCATGTTGTTGTGAGCCTATGACTCGCTTGCAGAGTTATGGATCATGTTTACAGTGTCAAGAGCAGGAGTTTTGGAATACAAGACAGAGAAAATCATCTCAAAAGTATTAGGGATAGACAGAAAACATTAGCCAGCTCTGTGCTGAGACCAGTCAAGAAACCGAGATTTGATGGGAGCCATCCATTTAACTCAAAATTAATGTTTGCAACCACAGTCACTGGATTTCATTGTTACTTAACACACTCCAAGTGCATTTTGTTTAGTAAAAGAGACTTTCTTAAGACAATCACAGTGGAAAATGTTCTCATCTAATAGAAACAAGAGGACACACAACTATTTAAATTCCAAGATAACCATGTGACACAGATGAGATATATTTTTATTCCTTACCCTTTTCTGATGCTGTAAAAAATGTTCTTAATTCTTTAACACTGCAGATATCTGCCAAATGGCATTCTCTTTAAACAGCATTGTGTGTGTGTACGTGGGTAGAGGTTTATTCATTCATGAGTTCTTGCAACATACAGGCTTGCAGAGGTAAAATTACCACATGAATGTGAAGGTACAGACAGCAGATATATGACACAAGAATTTGCCTGCTTGCTGAGTGATTTATTTCCACTAGCCTTTAAGCAAGCCAACAGTAGAAGGCAGAGCTTGTTGAAACATTTGAAATTCAGTTATTATTTTCATGCAAGGACCACTAGACCATTTTTCTCCTCTCTTTTAAAGAGGAAGGACCTTCCAAAGGGACTCAGCAGTGGGAGGTATAGCAGGAAAGAAGCTACAGGCTCAGGAGCTGGTTTCTCCTAACAGCTCTGATTCCTGTGTAATCTTCAGCAAACCATTTTCCCCCCTTTGTTTGTCTAGGTTATTTAGATTCATAGGCTGCACTGTGTTTTTATAATGTTGGTGAGGTCTTAAATATCTCCTAGTTCTAAATTTTTCCCTACCTAGCTGTAGGCACTTATATGAAGCAACTTAAGACCCTTTCTGGATGTGACTGTACCTTTCTACTTTCCATCAAGATCCTGCCTCCAGCACTTCACTGAAATGCTTAAAGCAGAGAGGCTAATCAAGACATTTTCCATGATAATGAAGCCTTCTTCCTGGTTGCAGCTTCTGTATACTTCCATAATTTGAACACCAACAAAACTCTGTCTTTTCTACATCTAGACAATGCGACAGTTTTTGGTAGCCCCCACCAACCACAGCTGTTTCATGAAGGCTCCTTCAAGTCCTTTCTTCCTGGTCTGGAGACCAGTTCTTGGAGGTCATGGATATAATTAGCTTGAACACTTCCTAGGCGTTTTTGAAGCCCACCAAATTCCTTCTTAGCTATCTTCTGACCACAAGCTCTTGGCAACTTGATGTCTGAGAGCAAGGCAGCTGCTTCCTAAGGCTGTAGTTCCCCGACTGCAGTAGAGTTACTTCCAGCTGAGTGCCATGTAACTCTCCAATCAGGGTAATTGAATCTGAATACACTTAGAAAAAACTTATCAAATCAGACAGCCCAGTGATAGAGTCAGATTAGTAGTTAAGACTTCTGGATAAAGGATTATATTATTGAGTTACTCTTTGATTTTGATGCCCTGTTTAGTTACCAATTTGTTCTACAGTATTTCAGTCAGGTCTACAGCAAGCTCCCTGAAGGGTTTATTCTAATAAGTAATGCAATTTGAAAAGGTAGGAAATCGCAGAAACTCGTTTAGTTTCACTCATTGTTACTAGTTTACCATTCTACATTGATTTTTCTTCTTCCTATTATACATGGGCTATGTTCTCTAATGGGTTTACAAGTCTACTGATTAATGTGAGTAAAAATAATACTTGTTTTATTGCAAGGGTAAATAATGTCTTAACTACTTTGAACCCTACAGCCTTTTCAGAGCACTAATCTGACATGGCACTATCACAATGACTTCACCTGCCTCTTTTCCAAACCCTCTTAAAACCGTTTTCACTCGTTTTATTCTCATTTCCTCTGAATATTTGCTCAACACTTTTTAAATGGATTTGCTTTCACAGTGACTACACCTTTTGTGTGCAAACATTTCAATATCCCACCTTATCCTGTTGGGAATATTTACAGAAAGGGAATTTTTAAGTCACTATACAAATATTTAAAGAATGAATTTAAATTCAAGGCACATATATTTGGACCAGAATTGCTACTGAGCTTATCTATTGAAGGCACAGGAAAAAAATCGCTGGTGATTTTTTCCACAAGTTATTAATAAACCTTTCTGCTCCCACCACCCATTTCCTCTCGTTCATCAGTGCTGACTTTTGCTTATTTCTCAGTATCTTTCTGAACCCTCCAACGACAGCTTTTCTGCCTTGTTTCTATTTCCTCTAAATGATCTGGTTTATGTTATATGCCAATATTTTAAGTTCCTCCATGTTTTTAGACACAGCCCTTGCATAAGGGTAATCCATTTGGTTCCCAATAACCATTTCCAACTCCTTTGTCTCTCCATCCTCCTCTTCCCAGCAGCAAACACTACCTTAGAATGAACATATATCTTTACTATGAGAGCACAGATAATAGAAAGGCAGAGGTTAACAGCAAACTAAGAAATGTTGTTTTTGATTTTTGTTTTTTTTTTTGGGGGGGGGAGGGGGGAGAATGGCACAACAATTTAGAGGTAACTATTCTAGTTAAAAAGGATTTATCTTGGGTAGTGGAAGCAGCTTAGTTGTGGTAGCGATGAACTCCAGACAGGATAATTTATTCTGCTTTGCAGACTTTATAAAGCTTGGAGCCTTTAGTAACCAAGCTAGGATGTTTACTGTAAAAGAAAGCATCTCTGCATCATGACTATGCTGGAGGTGGCTAGCTTGCTTTAGTAACTGGAAGCTGGTCTGCAAACCAGAAACCAAATGCCACAAACTTCATGCACTGATACTGCCACCCTGTCTCCTGAGAACGATACCACACATATTTTCTGGCAATCTTTTCTTCCTCTTAACCCAACCACTCATCCTTGAACCTAGAAGCTCACCCCCTGATTCTTGCAAACCCACCATCATTGTTCATTGTTAGTCTAAGCACCTATACCTTTTTTCCAACTGTTAAATCTACAGGGTAGATCAAGCTTTTTCTTCTATTTTATTTTTTTCTACACAAGTGTCATAAGAAAAGATGATATTTAGACTGCTCTGAACTGACAAAAGGTTGGTGTAGTTGAATCCAATATGAAGTAGCTGGAAAAAAATTTCACACATTTTTTTTCCTGTTTTCACAATGTTTTAAGAATGTGTTGACAAATTTGACAAAAATCACTCAGAAGTCTGAAATGTTTTATTAAATGTTTTCTTATTTCAGTTTAAAGCAATTTTTCATTTCAACATTTCCATAACATTTTTAATTCAAAAAAATAACAGTTCAAAACCTCTTACCATTCTGACATTTTTTCTTAAGCAAATCATTGCAGACATTTTGTGAAAATGATCATATTGTTTGTTTTTTCTTTGTTTGTTTGGTTTTTTGGGGGGGTTGTTTTTTGTTTTTTTTTTTTTGTTTTTTTTTTTTTGTGGATGTGTGTGTGTGTAATTTTAAGTTCATAAGAACTTCTATTTCTACTCCAAATAGAGGAGAAAGAGAAAGAAATAAGACTGGTAGGCTATTCTGAGAAATCACCCTCCTCCCAGCACATCAGTTGATTATTGCTAAAGGACTGGAGACCTCAGATGCTGTCCTACAGTTTTCCAAAACAACCATGCAGTTGTTTAGAGGGCTAAAGCCCAGACTACTGCCTCTTTTTACGAGAAAAATATTTTCGAGAGCAAACATGTACTATTAAACATCAGAGAATTCAAACTAAGGATACAGGGATTTTGCAAGTTGCATTTCTTGCTGAACTGAAAAAATTTTGATAGTGACAAATGGCTGAATTCCATCTTTATTTGTTTTCTCATCCTTCCATCTCTGTAAATATATGTTGGGATACCAACAACAGAATTCTCCTGCCCGATTCACCCTATTGATAACCCAGGTGAGAGGGCTAAAATACACTGATTGATTTAGCAATATAGTCAATGTGATCATGCAGTCACTGCCCTGAAAGCAATGCAGCGTGTTGGTGTAACTGAAGTTGACGGTAACCCTCTTCCATAGCCCTGGCTTACATGTTTAGCTGAGGAAAAATCAGCATGACTGCAGCCAGTGGAAATCTCTCTGTCTGCATGAGTTGAGGATTTAGCTCCTGAAATACCCTTGATGAAAAAGAGCTGGTTCCCTAAAGTGTCTTGGGATCTACATGTAGATAGTGTAAAAGAAAAAAGACGCTTGTAAAATCTAACGCTACTGGGCATCTCTTTATGTATTTAAAAATTCAATTAAGATGGGGATTCTGCACAGGGCTGGGATTGCAGAGGCAGCTGCAGTGTGTGTGGTGCAAGAGCAGAAAGCTGGCATGACATGAAACAGCAGCCGGAGCTGACCAGTCTCATTTCCTTCGCCAGGCAGGGTGAAGAATAAACAAAGAGCATAACTGCTGCAACGTCACTTGGATTTCAAAACCCATGCCTCCTTTTAGCAACTTGGAGATTTCAGGCAGATAGGAAGAGAGCTTTTTTTTTTTTTTTTTCTGTGAAATGTTTTAAATGCTGAATGTGATCTTTATCTTGGCAATGTCCTTTTAAAGTTTGATATCTAGTATTCTGGATGTGCAAAGGAATGCATTTCAGATTTCTGCATTTCAGATTCTCTCTGAACAAAAAAAAAAAAGCAATCTTCCTGTTTGAATATGCATCCTGCTTACTGTGCCTCAGACACAGAGTATTAGCAGCAGCACCAGTGGATGCCGTTATCCCCTTTGGTGATGGGACTGTTCTTTTCTTTTTCTCTTTTTACTCTCTCCACAACTGTTTCCCAAAAAGGAAGAGGGGGAGAAGATGTATTTCCAAAGCCCATCTCACAGCTTCTTTATTTTATACAGTCTCCCCTCCCCACCCAAAATACCTTGAATAGCCCTTTATGTAACTTCAATTAAAAAAAAAAATACAGCTGCTCCTCTGAAGCCATCCAAATCTAATTAACTACAGAAGCCGAAGTTATATTAAGCTTCTCACTTTCTCCGTCTTAGCATCTCCATTCATACCTTCATTCAATGTGTTCACAAAAAAAGGAATTTCTAATAATTGTATCTATAGTCTTGGAAAAAGAAAGCCACTAATCAGGAGGCCTGTGAAAGAGGAGAGATCGGAGGCTCGCTTGAACTTGGCAGTCTGGCCCCGAAAAACTTGCAGACAAAAGGGCAAAGGGAACCGAGGAGCTTAGCTCTACGTCTAAGGAAGCTGGTGAGAATTTGTTCAGCCTCTGAATAGAGATCTTCGTTTCAGTCCTAAATGGTGCCCGCACAGATTCATTGAAATGCCTTCTCCGAAGGAAGAGGGGGTGGGAGGAGAGGGAGAGAGAAGGCAAGGAAAGTTTGTTGAATATAAATGAGGTTACGTGTGGCTGAAGAGCGAGATAGAAGCTCTGCAGAGATTTATTCCTGACTGACATACAGTAACACAAAGGCAATAAAACGTGTCCTTGGCAAGTGGCATTAACAAGCAGGAAACCTTAATCTTCAGAGAGCTGAGATGATGCAACCCACCCCAGTGAAAAATACTTTCTCATTCATGCAGGGCATTATTTAAAACACGTTTAGCCAATTCTGAAGAAGATATAACTAGCTATCTTAACATGCCACGCGCTTGTGATTCGGGCAGTCTGCAGATCCGCAAGATCAGTGAGAGTGAGGACTATTGACATTTTCTCCGTGGTCCTACTGTACTTTGTGGCTTGTCTAGGAGAAACTTCAGAGTCTGGCTCTCCCTGCTGACAGACTTGATGGAAATGAGTAGAATTACACCTCAGATGAGTTTTGTTCAAGAGCATTTAATATTTTTAACTAGCAAAAGATGTATTTTTGGTCCAGCAGTCTCAGGGACATGGTCTGGCTATTCACATTAATGTCTTCACTTATATTCACATCTTCTGCTGCAAGAAGCCTTCCTGAAACTGCAGCTTTACTTATTAAAAGCAAAGGAACAGAAGCCTGGCCATTAAATTAAAACAACTGACACTGCACAGAGGACAAAGGAAGCAACTCTTATATTTAAATAAGTATACTTAAGGTACAAAAATGTGCATGGTGCATAAAATCCCTTGGGGAAACACCATCAACCCTGAGTCAGAGAAAAGGAGACTCATCCAAAGTGACAGAGAATTTTTTTTTTTTTTTTTTTTTTTTTGCCCGTTTTAGTGCCGACTGCATTTATTGCTAATTTTCTAGCTGCCCACCACACATTACTGATTAGGAAACAGCATGACCTGTTCCCAGCTTCTTGGGCTCTTGTTTTGAGACTTTGTAAGAAGGGCAGTGGATGATTTCTAGAGCTGGGAAGGAGGAGCTGTGCAGTGCCTCAGCAACTAAAGCCCTGAGCACTTTTTTGGAGAAGACTCATTTGGAGAAACTTGAAAAGGCTTTACCTGTTTATTCCTCTGGTTCCTTTTCATCCTGAGAATGAAAGGCAGGGATCCACCATCATTATCGCTGACAGGAAACGCTAATTAACGAGTGCCAGTGTCTAAGGAGGAGAAAAGTCACTTCCCCAGTCCTCACTGCTCTTCTGAGGTAGGATAAGTGTAATCTTGGCGCAACAAAGAGTGGTCTGGGTTAGGTCTTTACGAGGAGCATTCGTTGGCCATTAGTCTGAGGCACATCACTGAAGATTTTGAGTGATAAGAAATTACCTGGCCCCTGGAGCAATCTTCCCCTTTCCCTCCCTCAGAACTGGAAAACATCATGTTGCTGGAGGCTGAGAGCAGCTTCCCAGTCAGCCTCACACTGTACAGCCCTTCGCATGATGAATGGAAAGTTATTTTTACTGCACAGCTTAAACAAAAAGTAAACATTTTGTGAGGTTTATATACTGTCTGCTATCTCTTTCCCCATAAATTAAAAAGAAATTGCAACTTTCCCTCACCACTCATTTTGGAGCTGTTTTTAGCTCATCTGTATCTGGATTTTCTGCTATGTAGCTAAGGACATTTACAACAGATACAAATTTCATTATTGGGCTGTAATTGCATTTGTTTTGCCCTGCTTTGATGTTAAATATAAAAAACCCTGAGGCTACTTCATCTAACATAGGGCTGTTAGCAATGACTCCTGCACAGGGAAGGCAGAGGGCTGTATATAGCCTAATCTGGAGAGACTGTGTTTATCAGAGAGCTGAATGAGTTCCTAAATGAAGGAAGGCCCCACTCATGGGGTTATATACTGATACTGGTACCACATACACACTGAAAAGGCCCAAGGATCTCCAAACTTTTCAAATAACTCTGCACAGGGTAAAATTAGTGCATTTCCCTTCTGCCTCATTGCTTCTGTAATAATTACATCTCCTAGCAAATTCAAATCAGGAACAAAGTTGCTATTTCTTATGATTTTAATGATGGTCTAGCTTATGGAGACAGCAAGAAAACTTTGATTTATTCTCCCTGCCATCACCTTTCTCTAGGGCAATTCTAAACTCCTTGGTTACAAACCCTAAGTGCTCCAAAGCTGTACAAACATACAAATAAGGAAAACATTTAACCATGTTCTTGCACACTATACATCAAGAGGTTTGATTTTTTTCCCTCTTCAAACGTACCAACAATCAGGGGAGTACTTTGCATGGAGAAAAAAAAGAAAGATTTGAACACACCTTTCAAAGGAGATACAGAAGTGTGTCTCAAGAATCAAAGCACCAAGGAAGGAGAAAATATTTTTAAAAGGTATTGAAAGCAGAACAGAAGGATCATGAACATCAAGGATGTCCTGAATAGACAGCAGAAAGAATGCAGCCTCCATCTTCCTTTTCCCAGGGAGTTGAACTGGAATCAAACCTGCACTAGTGTGGAGTAAATAAAATTATGCTGATCTTTTCCTGTTTACAGTTTGTATGATACATTTAATTTTATGAATGCTGTCCATGTAATCACAAGGACTTCCTACTCTATAAGAAACTGAAGTATCAGGGCCAGGCTTGTTAAAGCAAATCAGGTCTGGTGATAAAATACCACCGTCAATGTTGTTCCCTGGGTGGGATGTGCCCTGCCTGCAGGGCAGTGGAGGAAAGCTGTACTATTGGGAAACACCATTAGCCCAGGGGCCTTGAACTTCATGTAAAAAAGCCCTTTGTGTGGCCCTGCCACAGCAGGGTCCAGCAGGGAAGTGGTTAAAGCAGGCACCCTCGCCCCGTGCCCATCCTCTCCCCCAGCACAACCACCAGATGCTCTTCTGCTGGGTTTAACTAATGCAGCTGTTTTATTATGCCCCCAGATCCCACCACATGTTTTCTTGCATATACCAATAAGTATTGCATACATCAAAAACACTTTTTATTGGTATTACTTGCCAGTACAAAGTTTACTACCATGCTAGTAAATATTTTGTCTCTGACCACACTAAGCTCGAGTCTGACTTTTGGTTTTAGCACTTCAGGTGTGTGGTCTCTCCTTACTTAGTGGAAGAAGAGGGGATGCCCCTGGATGGCAACGGCATTGATGCAGCCAGAAATGTCATGTGGCTTCGCAGCCAGGTCATCTTTGCTCTCTTTTTGCCTGCATTGATGCACAAAGCATCTTGAACACAAAAGCACTAACAGAGAAGTCTCCAGATGAGAGGGGAATGCCTGTCTGTGGGAGCCTCATGGGCACCACCTGCCCTTCACACAGCCAGCAGGCAGCAGGGCAGGCTGGAGCTCAGACCATCTCCTTGGCCAGGGGGTCTGAGCATGCCGCAACATTTGCTATTCACCTTCACATCCCTCTTCTGCTACCAGCCACTGCTGGTAACCTCATTTTACAGATAAGGAAATGTAGATCACAGCACTCAAAGCTACATTAAGCTTCCTGCTCTAGGTGCCTGGGTTATGCATCCAGACTCCTACAGCTGCCCAGTTCAAGACAATAACAGGCAATTGAGAGTGGCTGCTATCCCCAGCTGCCTGGCTCCTGATCCATATGCAGGCAGCCGAGCAAGGCCATCACCACACTGAACACTGGGTGATTTGCCTAATCCAGGCATTGTGACTTATTTTCCCCAGCCTGTCTGACAGCTGTGGATGCTCACCGCCTCAGTCACTCCTTGCTTTCAGTTTGCTTGGCATGGGGACAGCTGTGCCATCACAGACAGACCTGCAAAGCCATGTAGGAAGCCCACAGTGGCATGGGACCTGCCGACAGTTGGGGCACCTGGTCCGCTGCCGTATTTCTCCTACCCCTCTGCAATTGCCATCACAGAGGAGACTGGGACTCACTTCTGCAGCTCATTTCCGTTATCTTTCACATGCTGATAAGTTGAATAAAATATAATTTCCTCAACCAGTCGGCATGCCTTTGTCACTCTGATTTCTGAGAGGAAGCGATAGGCTTCCCATCATTCTGGACCAATCCTCGCTGAGGAGGAGTTTGACTCCTGTGACTGATTGTGTATAAGGTCATTTCAATCACAGCCTCTGCCCCAGTACCCAGGCTCAGAGAGCACCAAATGGCCAACTTCATTTCTGCTCTGAATACAAGTGTGATCTGATTCTTGGTGATGCTTAATTAGGGTGTATCGTTACAGGTAAAGTGTGTGGGTTTTTTTGCTGAAATACTCAAAGCACCAGGAAAAAGCTAAGCAAATGCTCTCCAGTCCTGATCTTTAGGATGCTTTTCTGTGGTCTTCATAAGAAAACACTATGGTCTAGCTTCCAGTACCATTTGTACTGGTACCATCCCTCCACAAGCAAAAGTTCTCATTAGGCCTCAGTACCTGGAATCAGCTTACCTGAGATTCCCAGATGTAATTTTAAAAAGCTTATAGTGTAGGGAAGCTTGGGACTCCTGCAGATACAATCAGAAGAAAATAAACAGGAACAAGACAAATTGTAAATTTTTCACATCAGTCTCCAGATGAATTGTCATTGGAGAGGGAGGATTTGAGCCATGACCCCCAGAAAAGACCACTCAGCACTGGCAATTTGACTATCCCAGATGATGAGAAATGTGAAGCTGAGCACAGGCATATTTCTCAGCTCTATTTTGCTTTCTATACACAGGCTGAAAAAGTGAAATGCCCTGGTAGCTAAAGCCAGTGGGCACTACAGGATTGCTTTGCTGTCCCCAGGGCAGCCAGCAATACACCAAGGCTGAAATGTGGTCCAAGACCAGCTCTGGGAGCTGCTCAGCATCCCTTGCCTTTCCCAGCAATGCCATCTAAACATTTCAGGGACTAACACCTCACAAGGGGGTGCACATGTTATTCACCAGGTCATTTGTGAAATACAAAGGCTCATTTCACTGTTCTGCTCTACGCTTCCTGGGTGACCTTGCCGAGTCTCAAAGAGCAGTATTCATCCCAGCTGCTTTTAACCACACAGGATTAGAGATGTAATCCTATAAAACATCAGTGAGCTCCCTTTATAAGCAGTAGGAAGGAAGAGGTATATTCAAAAGCTAACTCACCTGGCCTACCTTAGATATATTCTGTGCCTCAGTTCCCCATCTGTGAAATGGGGATGGTAGCACTGTCCCAGCTTCCTGGGAGTGCAATGAGAGGCAGCTGAAATCCTTGGATAATACAGATCTGATATTGTAGAAACATCTTCAATAGACTGAAGTCACTGGGGAAACAAGATATTCAGCTGTTTAGCACATCCAGAGAGAGAAATTTTTGTCCTAGTTAATTACGGCATTACTAAATTTCTGAGCACAGCATCTGGAAGTTTTAAATATTTCTCCCTGAAAATCAGTGGCTGGGGTTTTTGGGGTGGTTGTTTTGTTTTTCCCCAGTGTAGCTAGAGCAATGAATGCTTTAGATAAATTAGACATTTAGAAAGATTTGAGGCAAGTCAGGATGGATAAAGTAAATCAAGTCACCAGTATCATCTGCTCTGTGGGAGAGGAGGCTGGGGACATCTCCTGCTCTTTTCAGTTAACAGATGCAAGAGGTGGTGAAAAGGTCAGAGATAAATGTAGTGCTCACTCTGTACCGCATATTCACTGGGCCTGGACTAAAGAGAGGCCAAAAAAACACGTGTGTACTTTCAACCTTTCACTGTAGGCAGTAAAGAGCATTACAGAGATGGAAACGACAGACTATTTTTGTGCAAAGCCTGGAGACAGTCACTGCAGCAGAGTGGGACCAAAATAATAAAACCCCAACCAAAAAATAATTTCCCTCTCCGCTTTCATCCTCCCTGCCTCTCCCACACCCCTTCCCCTCTCACGCCTTGCAGAAGCTATAAATCTAGGCCATCAGAGAGAAGCTGGAGCAGCAGCATATTATCTTGAGAAATCACTCCCAGAAGGGAGCAGAAAGTTCACAAGTAGAGTGCCAAAAAAGGAGAAATCGCAGCACTGTCATTGGATCCGGCTGCGGCTGGAAGGCGTCCAAGCTCCTCGCACTGCTGACATCCTGCGCATAATCAGAAATTCCTTTCAATTATGTGGGAAAAGGAGCTTCGCATTGTCAGCCCAAATGCCCCCATGAAGAAATAGGCTGCCACAGCACCACCGTAGAAGGTCATGGTGGAGCAGCACCCGTTCACGGCGGCTCGCAGAGAGGGATGGGGAGCGGGAGGGGAAGCGCGTGGTGGCAATAGCACCGTGTGCTTTTCTAGCACTTTGCTCTTCCATTAGCACATTTAATCTGAGGGCCTCTGAGTGCTCTGCAAGCATCAGTGGACTGAAGCTGATAAGAAATAGGTAGATACTGTTAGTCCGGTGTTATGCATGGCATATGAGAAAACTCAGTGGTGGTACGCAAGCTGCCCTTGTGTGCTGGGAAGTGGTTCCTGCAGCCCCAACCTCCGTGGCTTCTTCCAACTGCTGTAGGCAGGAGGTTCTGCCTTCCTCAAAGGTGTGTGACCTGGGAGAACAGGGCCTCGGCACACAGCTTGGGAAATCTGCTGCTTGGGCATTTGCCCCACAGTCAGACTGAAGGCGCAGATTGGCTTCATGTTCAACCATCCCAGCACTGTGGTGGCTGGGGCTTCACAATGTCCTGCTTTACATGTAAATCACAGAGCTGTCTGAGAGGAAATGTCAAATTTATTGAAAGGCTGGGTGTTTTGCATTATTGTTCTCAAGTATGTTTGGCTGAAATGTGGAAAGATGTTAGCTTCCCTGTAAATGTATTCTCCCCACCACACACACCAATTTTTAGGCCAATTTATATCCATTAATAAATTTAGTGGGCAACTTGACAAAGTTAGGCAGCTGCGTGATGCTTTTCCTGTTAGCTGCAAGGGTGTTAAGTGAGGTTATTTTAGCCTAATGAACGTACTATCCCCAGACTCCCCCTCTGTTGTCAGTAAAGATAAATGGTTTCCATCAGGAGGAGGGAGAGCTCGACTTGGACAGTCTGAATCACTTCGTGCGCAGAAGTCTTTCTTGTCCTGTTGGCAGCAGAGGGAGGTTAGGGAGAGCAGTCCATCAGGCAAAAGGTGGTTATTGTCCCTCACTCTCCTCCATTTACTGACTGGGGATGTTAATACCATTTGAGTTTTTGCCATCTAACTTAGGTGTTCTGAGTCACTCCCTGGAAGCACCTATTTCTTGGTGATACAGAAAATTTAGCCCATGACTCACATCTAAAATGGATACACCGAATAGTCTATAATAGGTGGTGTGAATGGCTGCTATTGTCTGCAGTGTCTCAGTGGTGAGATCCCCAAGTCAGGGACCATTGTTTCAGTGTTTGCACAGTGCATAGCATAATGGGACACTTTAATTGCCTCCCTGCTATACTCCCTTGTATGTGAGAGCACATTTTTCATAATGTTAACAATCTATCATGATACTTCCTTCTTACAGAATAATGGGAGGGAAAGGCCTGAAAGAAGAATGAGCAATGTGCTCTGGGTGCTGAGTCAAGCTGTTGCACCATTTAGAGACCTCAGATCTACCCTAATATTGAGTTGGAGTTGTGAATTACTTGCCCAGGTCACTCTTGATAAGTAGTCTTAGGGTTCTGAATCATCTGGAGGTTGTTTTTGTGTGTGTGTTTGTCCTAGTGAATCAAGAAATAGGGCCATCTGATGAGTATATTTGTGCTGGAGAACTCGTTAGCCTAACAATGATGAAAGACCACCGACAATGAGAGCAGAAATTGCACATCTTATCAAAAACTAACTAGTCCTGTAGAGTGCTCTGCCTTGGGCTTTAACTCCACAAGGTGCAGACAGCCTTCAGATTAGGACCAAGGAACATGTGGGAGGCGTGGGAAGGGGGTGGTCCATGTTGGCTCTGCCGTTCCTATTCCACAGCTTCATGAAGGACAGGGCTGTCACTCCGGCAACTTTTGCCGGCCCTGTCATTATTTTGAATGAATAAATGCACAGGAGACTAGCTGCATGCTGGAATGCCTGGAATGCCAATGCAGTACTCAGCTAATAATGGTTTTATAGTGTAAATCAGCAGCATAGCGGGTCCCGGTTTCACTTGGCTGTGCTCCATGAATAGCAGAAGCGACATTGAGTAACAGTGAATTGAAAATCAGTTTAAAAAGAGGAAGAGGATAAACCCTGAAAATACTCTCTGTTACGGTGTGAACTATTTTTATAAGCTGAGAATTAAATCTTTAAATGATTAACCCAGGGAAAGTATCTTGTTCTGTGAAGAG
Source organism: Anseranas semipalmata (assembly GCA_013399115.1). Lineage (NCBI taxonomy): Eukaryota > Metazoa > Chordata > Aves > Anseriformes > Anseranatidae > Anseranas > Anseranas semipalmata. The sequence continues at coordinate 416,951 of VXAA01000273.1, forward strand.
GTCATGTAATTCTGGCAAGGAGTAGATTTGCAGTGAGTTGGTCCCAAGAAAAAAACTTACTGAAAGTGCTTTCTCTTGACTCTTATGTGACCCAGGATTGACCCAAAAGAATCATATTCATCAGGGAGAATGCTGGGTGTTGCTAAAATTAATTTGCATTATGACCTCTGATTGGAGTTCCTACTAGCACAAAGAGACAGCTGTTGACTCACATTAAGTAGCTGGCAGATTGGTTCATTTATTTATTTTTAACTTTGCTATGTATCTGTGGCCAACAAGAACTTAGCAGAGAACTGGGGAACATCTTTTTTAATGACCATTCTGTGTGCCTCTGTGAGTGCATTTATGACGGGCTACTGTGGTGAAGTCTATGCTATGAGATGTTGCTGGCATAGCTTCTTTGGCTAAGAGCACAAAAAAATTCAGATGTACCCAGCCAATGAACCTTTGCCAACAAAATCTTACTGTAGACAGTTCGATGCTGTTCAATGAGGTTTTCACAACTATGCTGGCAAGATACTGGCTTCTGAGGGTTTTCATATTGTCTCTGCTAAGAGAGAGCCCTGTAGCATAGCAGCAATGGAACAAAGATACCCTAGCAGGATCCTTCCCAAGGCAGGCATCATTTCACCTAACTTTTGCTACCAAGCATAAGTCTCTGTGTCAGGAGTGTGCCAGTCTTGGATGCCTTGATAGATAAAGAGAATATGGGAATAGGGGTCCTCTGGAGTATGGATCAGATCTAAGATGGACTGAGTCACCTTTAAAAAAGTGTCCTTTTCTCTCCTGTGATTCTAGAAGGTACATCTGTGGCTAAAAGGGATAAACACAGGTCCTGGTGTACCTAGGTCATTAGATCAAACTTGACATGCATGCTAACTTAATCTAAGAGCATCCCAAAAATCATATGTCAGGGATATCTCCATAAGGTGTTCACCCTTTATACCCAGGGCTGTTTATACAGATGTTTTGCCCAGTCTGAGAAACAAGTTGTAAGAGACTTTTGGGATATGATTTAAAGAGGAGGAGGGGAATATACTGAGAGAAAACTGAGAGATGTAGCAGGAAGACTGTAACAAAGTTCTGAGGAAAATGGGCCTCCAAATCTAATATGTGTCTAACTATGGGAGGACAGGGTTGTAAAATTTTATATGCATATTATTGTAGATCTACTGACCTGGTGGCTAGTAAGTGCTGCTGTGTGTGGAAGATGTTCCTCCTGTGCTACTGGCGATGAAGTGGCAAGTGCTAAAGCCATGAGGCTACCTAGTTTGCTGATGGGTGATTGGGATGGGAGAGCATGAAGCAGAGACCCAGGCAGTGCACACAAGCAGAAGAGCTTACTATCTACTGAAAAAAAAAATCAAGTAGGAGCTGGATCAGTCATTTCCATCTCAAAGAGAGTGGGAGGGAGGAGTCTGTCTCTTGAAGTAGCTGTGAGCAAGAGGGTGGAAAAGAGTCTCACAAGAGGGAATCTTCTGCAGAGATCACAGAAAACCTTGCGGCTGCTGTACTGCTCTGTCCCTCAGAAATTCAGTTAGCCAGCAAGAACACCTCAAATGAGGAGTGACTGGAGAGCATCAGGTAGCCCTAGGAAGCATCAGACATGTAGTAGCACCCTGACAGGCCTGGTCTGCCCAGCAGAGGTGCCCACATTATGAGGTCTTCCTGGGACACTGGGGAACTGGGCACAGATGCCTTAAATTCTGCACTGTTTTTTATATTTATTTATTTTTTATTATTATTGTTTATTTATTTATATAGATAAAGCACCTATCACCATATTGATAAACACTCTTTGGAACCACTCTGCTGGCAGGGGTAAGAACAGGAGTTGTTAGTACCTCAGCACTTCTGTTTCCAACCAATTTAAAAAAAAAGAGAGAGAGAGAGAGAGAAAAAAAGGCCACAAGACTTTGTGGCAAAAAGCCACAGGTGTGTTGTAGGCAAAGCAAGGAAGATGGTGGTTATATGGATGAGCAACATATTCATAAGTAGGATATCTGGTCAAATTTATCAGCTTTGAAGAAGAGTAAGATTTCACTAGCGCTTACAAAACTACATGGGAGGCACAAACATCTCATACTGGTGAAAATGAACCATTACCTGAATATCCAGTGTGGACAGGCCACAGACTCTCCAGCTGCTCTCACTAGCTCATAGCAGAGATGTCAGTCTGTCAAGGAAAGACTACAGGGAGTGAAGTTGTGCGTGTCCCTGGCAGTGAGACCTCCTGGCTTACAGACTTCCCTCCTTTTCCTTTCACTTATTAGTCAGGATTTTGTGTGAGCTGAGATGCCAAAATAGCCGATTCAACACACAAGACCAGAGAGCTTTCACACTGGAGTGGAAAGAGGCAATAAAATCTGTGTTCAAATTTAAACATTCCTAAGATTTTTGGTCAGAGACGTCTTTTAATTTTGGTGCTAAATGTGTTATTAGTGCTCATTTGCTCGGAAGTTCACCAAAGCTTTCATGTGACCTAAATTCTGAGATTTTATCATAAAACAGTTACCTGTGCCCACATTTCTTTCAGCATGGCTTTTCCCACACCAGGTCCTCTCTGAAATGATTGCACTGCCTCTACCACAACAGCAGCTGATGCAATGCAAGGGTGCCGAGCTGCCAAGTAACTCTGTATTTTAACTTTGCTGTTCCCAAAGCTTTCCCTGACCAAGTGCTTTCAAGATGTGGTGATTAAAACATCAGCTTCCACAAGAGCCTTTCGTGGCAAAGGCTCAGCCAAGCAAGACAGCCCAGTAGCAAATGAACTGGCCAGAGCCCTTCCAAACTGGGTCCTGTTCCCGGCTCCCTCCCAGAGCAGCTGTCCCAGCAGCTGCGCAAGTCATTCCACATTTATTTTCTCTCCCACCCTTTATCAGTCTCTTCTATTTAGACTATAAGCCCTTTAGGGCAGGGACTGTCTGTAAGTATGTGTTTATGCCATCGTGAGCACAATGGAGCCTTGATCTCAGCTGGGGACCCTAGACATTATTTGGACTACAGAAATTACTGAAGTTTCCTCTATCTGGGACTGCATCGGTGCAATGGGAAACTGGCAGGAGAACAGGATAGTGTGGACATAGCCAAAGAGCACCCTGTCTCTAGAGGTCAGGGAGTAAAACATACTCACAATTTTGTAAGCATCCGCAGCTCCTAGCCCTCTTGAAGGTGCCTGACCACCTTCAGCACATACAAATTGTTTTTGCAACCCAGAACTTCACCGCCCCTTTATTAGTGGATGTGGGAACAAAATGCTGGAGTAGTATTTTCTGTGTTACACATGTTTAATTAGCTGACAAACATAGCATCAATAGAAGTCATATAGACATAGATACACATGTTACAAGCGGCCATGTTTTAAATTAGCACCATATAATTTTCAATGGGTTAGATGCATGATGGACTTTCCATATGAGAAGCTGCAAAGACTTGGATTATTTAACTTGGAAAGAAGGATAATTACTTGGGCTTAATTGGCCTATTTAAGATGATGAATGGTACAAGAAAAGCTGATCATTCCTTCTCTTTACACTATGCAGTAATATGAGAACTGGGGCTCATATGTTGAAATAAATGGTAGGTAAATTTAAAATAAATAAAGGAAATACCCTTCCCCCTACAGTGCAGTCTGCCTTTGGAATTCATTGCTGTGGAGCATTAGACTTGAGAATGGATCCGAAACCAGGTGAGAAAATTTAATGTTTTCAGGACAACATCAAAATCCTGTGCTTAAGGTTACACACATGCTGACTTTAGCAGCTGTGTTCAAGCCAGGACTGACAGTGCTACATCAGACGCTTTCACACAGTTATGCTGCACTGCTTGAAGATGCATTGCTCAGGCCCAAGCCAGCTCTCCCTGTCAGGTTCTCCCAGTACATAGGTGGTAGAAATAGTGAGGGAGCATCAGCTCGTGTGTTCACTTTCCCCAGCCTAACTGGGCAGGTGGTCCTGCAGTGCCTGCTCCACATGGAGCCCAGGAGTTCCCTTTCCTGAGTTAAGAAGGGGGATGTTCAGTGACTCTTGCTCCATGGTGCTCCTCTGTGACTCTGGCTGGATTTCCAAAACACGCAAGGAATCAGCAGTGGGACTGCAGTGGAAATGTGCCTTGCTGCTGTGAGTATGTGAGAGAAAATACCCCATCAAGGTCTACTCTTGTCTCACTAGTGCACATCTTCAGTATAGTGATTTCTACCGAAAATGAAGAAACACTCCTGGAGAGTGAGGAGTGAAGAGGCTGTTCTGATTTCCTCTCCTCCCTTCTGATTTCTTCCTGTTAGGGGTGGCCTCCACTGTTGACTGTGAGTCTTAACGAATCAACGATTTAATCTGCTGTTTCACATTCTGCTTTCTTAACCCCAGTGAGCCTCATGCTTAGCCTTAAGTTAGCTTTGTGTTAGCCCAGGAAAACTCTGGTCATTGCAACCAAAATCCTAAATGCCTGGTGAAAAATCAACTTCCTATTTTCACCTAGAGCTTCTCCAGCCCATGTTATCAGCAAATCACAGGGGAAAGAAAAGCAGAAGTAATTGGATGGCAGGAACATGAGCATATTATAATTGTTTCTCTTCGAGATGAAAAGAGAAGCTGAAAAATATCTTCACTGTGAAATCTCTTCAGACATGTTAAACAGGCATGATAAACTTGCAGCATGTGGGGATGCTTGGGATAATTTATTCTTCTAATCATAAGGATCCATCTTGAAATGAGACATTACAGTATCTTTAAACTTCATTTGCGTTCAAACAGTTCACCATAAGAGCTTGATTAGTGCCAACCAAATTCAAGACATGCAGAAAAAGGATTGCTGTGTCAGGCAGGAACAGATTTTCACAGGTGAATAGACAGAACTTCTCTTACTGCTAGAAATAAATTTAGTTGCTTTATTCTGTTAGTTTTGTAGAGCCAATATCCAAACAGGATTATTTGGTCACTTAGTCTTCCCTTCTGTGTACCTCAAGCCATTACATTTCTCCTCAATATTTCTGAGCTGATCCTATTAAGCTGGACTAGACAAAAGGCATTTCAGCCATCAGGAGACAAAATGACTCTGTGCAAGGAGCAGAGATCTTGAGACCACAGAACCAATAACACCCACAATTCCTGCAAAAGTGAATAATTCATTTGGTAGAATATGTTCAAGTGACTCTTGAAGGTGATCCAGTAAAGGAAAGTGATAAAATGCTATTTCTAGGCGTATAACCTTTAAAAGCTTGAGACAAAACAGAAGCACGTACCTCTGTGATGCCAATGGCTTGGCTATAAAATTCTGCAAAGTTATTGCTCAACCACATCTGGAGATGTAGAGATCTGCAGGCCACATAAGGCCGTGCACAAAGAGGAATTTTGGACCTTTTAAACCATCTCCTTTAAATTCATCCTTGTAACCCCCTTGAACATTACACTTTCTTTCTTTTTTTTTTTTTTTTGTTTTAATGGAAAAGACATCTCTCTTCATGCTGGTGGGTTGGAATTTCTTGTCACATGTTGTGTGGATTCTGCAGATTCAAAAGACATGCTTGTCGCTATAGGAAAAAGGAGTAAAGAGGACAGGTGATCAGAGCAGGTATATGTCCTTTGCTGTTTCTTGCATGTCTTGGCAAGATTGTTTTTAAACATGGGTTCTTAAGTCGTACCATTACTTTTATTTGAATTGTATATCTTTTGCCTCAAACATTTGATGCTAGACTGTAGGAATGGCCAAATGTCTGATAGTGAGATTTTTGCAGTGTAAGGTTACTTAACCCAAACATCTGCATCAGTCAAGAAAGTGAAATCCATAAATAAAGGGTATGCAAGCTCAGTGACAGAGTTATTAGACTGAGTAGAATTTACTAGAGATACATTTTTACTATGATATAAGTTCATTGGATTTAGTGGGGTTATACAAGACATAAAATTTGAGGAAGGTGGAGCAAGGAAAAGTTCTGTATGCTTCACAGCAGCAGATGGTAAAGAAATTGTGCGATGTACCTCCAACTGACTGAACAACTGGGTTGTATGTAGAAACTATTTCTTTGCCCCAGATCTGCTTAATTCCATCTCTCTTCTTTGTAAGACTTACTGTTTCTCAATGGTTCTCCATTTTCTGATTCATTACTCTTGTGATTCTGGACACACAGTGACATTTTTATTTCATTGCCTTCTGACCTGGGCACCACTGTCGCCCCTTAGCAATGGCATTTGTTTATAATCCTCTCTCCTCAGGTGACCACAGCAGACTATCTGAAACCAGCAAGTCACTCGTTATGAGAATGTCACAAAACAGTGAATTTGGAAAAGCCATTGCATTGTTTTGCTTCTGTAGCACAGTTGGGGGTCCAAAAAAATACTGTCTATACCAACACCTGTCCTGATCAGGACTGATTGCATGCTGTATTAAGCATTGACCATGTACATGGTTAGATACTGTCTGTCCTGAAGAACGGTCGGTCTGAACAGGGAGTATGGAAGAAAGAGAAGTGCAAGTTACACGCTCAGCTCACACCATGGACAAACATCAGGTGGACCCCCCCCCCCC
>VXAA01000273.1:432276-538434 GCA_013399115.1 Anseranas semipalmata
TTAAAGGCTTCCAAGTGTGAATTTTATACTTCTTATAGTCTATGGGAACTCAGCAAATCTAATCAGTGAGCACCCCTCTCTGTGATAAAAATCAGCTTTGCTAAACTGTGATTTGTGCTGCGGTTCAGCTCCTCTGTAGATGCTGAAATTCATGCTACATGGTGTGATGGCTTTAGCTCAACCACAGATGATTGGGCTTGATGCAAGATTTGCTGGGTGACATTTTATGACTCGTGTTATGCAGGAGGTCAGACTAGATGATCATAATGGCTTTAAAATTCATTAATCTGTGTGGAGAAATATCTGTGAAAGGATTAAATAGAAGTCCCAACATTTATTCTACGTGACAAGTAAATTGGATTCCAACAAAGGTCTTTAAAGCTAAAATGTAAACACCAAGCTGCCAACTCCCAAGTTTGAAAGGTCACACTAGCAAAACTTACCACTGAATGAGACTGACTTTAGTTGAATTCTTCCTCTTTTCTTGAAAATTTCAAGGCACTTTGCTTTAAATTTAACAAAAAGAAAGAAAAAGAAAAAAAGAAAACATTTCCATTTGAAAGAAACTTACTTTTTAAAGTTGAAGTCTCTTATAATAATAGATTAAGGTGGCCAAATATTTCATATTTATCTAAGAGATTTTTTTTATTAAACCAGAGATATATATTTTTTTCCCTTTGAAGGATTTTTTTAGGATTCCAAGACTTTGTCTCTGTCCTGTATTTATTTTTTTTTCAATAACATAAAAAATATCAATGGGGTAAGGAAATCACTTCCTTTTGAGCACTACCAATGGTCCAAACTTGGCCTTGTGATTGGAAATTTCAAAGGATCCATGCTGTTTGATGTATACCGAGCTCGAAACACAGAGAAGTCAATCTGCATAGCTCTGCCTACCTTGGTAGCTGTAGTCAATGTACTGTAAAGTCTTTGTTAAATATTTAATAATTAGCTGTGGTTTAATAATGTGTGTCTGAAGAAATGCTGAAGGCTGTGAGTGGATAATGAAAGAATGCTGTGTCCTGAAACGAATGCCTTGAGATATTATATATTGTGCTGTAGTGGTTTCCTCACTCAGCAAATTGAGTGACTTTGCCACTTGGGGGGAAATAGGCAATTGTGTCTAGCAGACATCTGCTTTTGTAACCTCCTGTTTCCCAGGGAGAATGCATTTAGAGATCTGAGCAAAAGCCTGTATGGTAATCCCAGGCCCAAAAATACTTCAGTGGAAAGAGTTTCCTTTAGACTGCTCATGTTTCCACTGAATAAAAGCATCTTTTATTCTATCCAGTGACAGAATGAAGCGAGAGTTGTGTGAAGGCATGTGTGCAGCTCTTGACATATAGTCCATCCTATCAGCATACAAAACTGTGTCTTGCAAACTATGGATTTTCAGGTAGACCCTATAGAATTTTTAGTCCAATATGTGTTTTTTCCTGTTCTGGAAGTACTTCAGATCCCTGACCTGTTTAAAACAGTGACATTTGCAATGGCAAAGACCTCTTCACACAGCAGCATTTGTTAACTTTTCTTCAGTGAGAATGTTTTAAAGGCAGATTTGGGGTTCTGCTCAAAATCAGATGAGCCAGGGTGTGTGGGGTCTAGCACCACTACTGCTGTAGCTTTATGGACAACCTTTCTCTGTGTCTGATCCTTTATGTGTAAAATAGAAACCTAGCAGCTCCTTTCCATCCAAAGGTGAGACTATAAAGCTGACGTCCTTGATCTTTATCCAATGCCGTGTCCATCTGATATGAAAGACTTCAAGGGGATGCAAGGAATGGTGAATAAATAAATAAACAAAATCCGCTGAAACAAAGAGAGCATGGGGAGTTTTCTCTATAAGCCAGCTCTGTGCTAGCTGTGGTTTCTACAGAGCCTTTGAGTGAGGGCACCAGAAACAAAAACAAGAAACAGACAGTTGCAGGTGTCAAGATGTTGTAGGCTCTGGTTTTGTTACAGAACTGAAATGTCTCCAGTGAGCACAGAGCATCTTTTTGCTCGGTGCATTGCAACAAGTTCAAAAGAAGCCAGTCCTTCCACAAAGAGCTTTTAGTCTTCACAGGCCTGAATCTTTTTCATAAAACTCCAGAGCACTTGTAATTTCTAAAGGGACTACAGAATGAAAGGTATTTTTAATTACTACTTAACACGGCAGCAATCCTGGCTCCCCTCGCAGGACTGCTCAGAAAGCTGAAGGTGCCTTTCCTTCAGTGAAAACTGCTGTGCTGCTTTCCTCTCTTTACAGGCAGGCCACAGAGGAAATCATTTACCCCTGGGAGAGGACACAGTGGCTTTCCACAACAGGTTGTGCTGTGCAGGGGCAGAGAGGATGGACAGCACAGTTCACTGTCAACTAGATGCTGCAGTGCTCTTCCCCTTTGGCTTCCTTAGATGAACTGTGCAGTCTTTGCTTCAGTATGGACAGACACATTTCTTTGGCTTTTCTTTTGGAGTATTGGCCATTGTGGTGTTATTGCTTGATTAATATATTTGCAAGGGATAACAAGTTGATGCTTCAAATGAGTATTTTGTGACCAGGCATAAGCAATTTCGAGCTGGGATGAATAATTTTTGCATATGACAAAGGAGTTCATTTTGTAGATTCATTCTAACTTTATATCTTTGGAATAGATCTGACTGTTATATTACCTGGTATAAAGTTAATAATTTCTCTTAATTCTGTGGGACAAAGAGCCTGCTCTAATATCCAGTGCAATAAGAGAATGGTATGACACAGTATGGTCCCTTCACAGAGGTCTGCATCTTTGCAAAGCCCACAGTCTGCTCACAAAAGTGTTACAGATGCAATAACAGAACAGGCTCATCTCATTTAGGTCTACAGAGGAATATTTGGAAAAGTACCAAAGTCAAGGACACTTTTAACCTGCCCTTGGAAGCAAAGTTCAGTGGAACTGCTCACCAACTGAGTGCATCAGAATATGAACCTGTGTGTCAAATGAGCATGCAGCTCCACAAAGACATCTCCAAAAGAACCAGTAAAAAAAGAGCTAGAACTGTACATGTACTCATAACCATATAGAAAATTTTAAAAAACTGTATCAATAGATATGAAAGGGTAAATTTGTAAAATATGTATATAAAAAAGGTATGTATGCATATACAAATATACAAATATAAATAAAAGCTGCTCATCATATAATTATTTATATTATATACAATATATTAATTATTATATGTGACATATATTTATTGTCTAGCGCAATGTGTCTAAACCAAACATATAGAGTACATATCTAAATATGCCATAACATTTTTTAATGGCTAAACAAAATCTGATCACAAATAGACAGGCACAGATATGGAAAAGCCACTTCTCCCTTCCATTTACACCTATGCATCTGGGTTCCAAATAAAGCTCAGGATACATGAGCCCTCCTGTCCCTCAGCCTCTCTCTGACCCCCTCCTACACTTGCTGGTGTGTGACTCCCATTAGCATTAATGGCAGCCACAGACCTGCAGGCAGGGTAGAGCACATCCCTTAAAAAAGCATCAGCACACAGGTGAACACATCACTCCTATTTTACAATCTTTACACCAACTCCCTGTAAAATTCTCTATCGATTTCAAGGTTTTACTGCTTATTTTTACAGCATTCAGTGGCTGTGGCCCAATATATCTGACAGATCTTTTGTCACCATGTGTTCCTGAGGGTCAGAACCAGCAGGGTTATTAAGTCTGTACAAGGAACAATCTTAAGTCTTTTTGGAGCTAAGGTTTTCTAGAAACGATATGGTGTTATTGCAGGAGTCATGTCAGAGTTGTTTCTGAAGTGCTCTTTCTTTCATGGTGTGTAAGAATAAAGTAAATGCCTTTTGGTAAGTTTCACCCTGGTTATACTTTAACATCCTGTGACTTCAGGCTGACATATGATTGAAAGATGCATCACTGGGGTACTGTCTAAATTACAGATGTTAAAAACTCATAAAGTCATTTGAGGACAGGAATCTACAGGCCAGTCCAATATTATTCCTTCCAGTGCATTTCCTAATGCTTCATCCAATGTAGCTCAAGGATGGACCAAGCAATGCTGCCCACCTTTACAACTGTAAAGAAAAACTGCATCCCAGGATGCAGTCCTTACCCTTATGAAATTTCCCAACACCCAGCACACATTTTCAATTGTTATTTCAATACATAAGGGAATATCATTCAGACTTTTCAGACTTGTATTGAGTAGGATAGTAATAACCGAATCAAAGTAAATAATTTTTTGGAACAAAAAAATAACTTTTCTGTTCAGAGAGACACATTTACTGAGACCTGAAGTTAGGTCAGATGAATCCAGGTTAGGATGTCCAGAAGAAGACTGTGATTCCTTCAAAATGAAGATTTAACACAGTATTTATTGTTTTCCTTTTTGTTTAATGCTCTTGAACCGATAAGTGTCTCCAAGTGTTTAGAAATCAAGCTGGGTTGTTTAGCTCTAATGGCCTGGAAGTTGCATGCTCCTGTTTCGTTTCCCCACCTAGCTGAGTGTAACTCATCAGGACTGGGGCTTATGTAACCGACACACATTTGAATATTTCAGAGGAAGTAACAATTTAGAAAACACAGCAGATAAGATGGATTATAGAATGTAAAAAAATTATAAACCTTTTTCCTCCTGGACTACTCATCTTTGCGCAAGATGTAATTTATTTAAAATAATAATAATATTAATAATAACAATAATAAGCTCCTTTAAGATTAATTAGCTGGGTGTAGTTTAATTTTATCTTGTCAGATTCAAGCTAAACAAGTGCCCTTGCTGTGAAGGTGGCAGTCAGATTCATGTCTGTCTTGTTTGCCTGTCGCTTTGTCAGAGCTTTGGTTGAGGGTTTTCCTGTTGATCCTATTCCCCTGCTGTGCAAAGCAGTGTCGTCCCATACAGCTTCCAGTGCAAAGACATGCATTAGTGTGAGCTTAACACTTGCTTTCTTTCTCATCTCATGCAAGAACTCATTTGCTCATAGGAAGTTGCTGTCAAAAAGGTGCACACCCAGCAGAGGCAAATGCAAGTTTGAGTAGGAGTGAAGGGGCATGGAGCACTTCTCCTGGATCTAGTGTGATAGGATGAGCCACTTGGGGTTAACACAGCTGTTGTTGCAAGAGGTACTCTGCAAAGCTCTCTTATTTTGCTTCAGTCTTATTTATAGACTTAAAACTGCCTTTGTTTTCTTGAAGAAACACATGCACCTCATCGATCAGTCAATAGATTTTCAGTTTTACCTTGCTTGTTTGTTTTCCGTTTCATGACTTTCCCTGTTGTGCCTGAAGCCATTTTCACTTAGGTAATAATCACTAACTCACAAACTGGACCTGGTCATTATATGGATGGGTAACATCAAAATGCTGCAAAAAAATACCCAGATGATTCAATATTTGGATTCTTTCATCATGGTGCTGTTGTACAATAGGGTGCTGGTACTGAGTGTTGTTTTGACAGCAGTGGCATCATTCAGAAAGCTTTCCTATTTATGATCATTCACAAGCCCACAGCACTTTGCGTAATGCCTCTTTTCTGAGCCATTCCCATCACAGCTCAATGAACGACTGGAAAAAAATATTTCCCTGTATTTTCTATTGCCTTTGTGTGTGTGTGCGTGCGTGCAATAGTTTAATCCAACCCAGGGAAGGGTGCAGTTCAGTCACAGTCAAAGCAAGCTCTGAGGCTATGGACAAATGAGCAGAGGGGCAAAGCTTGAGGCATAAACCTGGAGCGGGTTGCACAGTGGCAGCTGGGCACAAACCTACTGCCTGCGTGTCTGGGAGCGTGAGAAACAAGCAGCCAGGGCTCTAAAAGGCAGGCAGCAAAACGTATGGGAAAATTGCCCCTGATTCATCCAGGGGGTAAACTGGCCATTCCTGGGGCTGAGCCAAAGCTCTTTTGGAGATTGTAACATCTGTTTGCAGCTTTTGCAAGTCAGGACAGCTTGGCTTGCTAGAGGTTAATCCATCCATGTGCCTGTAGCTGGAGTCGAGTTTGCAGAACAAGTAGTTGAAGGCTTTTCAGATTAGAGGGAATATACCCAAACATAAAGAGGTAAAGATCTGGTCCTACTGAAAGTAATTATATTTCCCTTGACTTCAGTGTCACCAGGATATCAACCAAGCTATAACTATCCTCCCTAATGGAAGGAATTACATGGAGATGTCTGACCATTCCAAACACTGGTGCTTGCCCAAAACGGAGCTTTCTCTCGGTTTTACATCTAACATCAGTTTCACATTTGCGTCACGTCCCAATGACTGGCGGACTTACATTCTCCCCTGTATATACCAGTTGGTCATAAAAAAAGAGAGGGAGAGAGAGAGAGTAGAGCTGCCATCTGATTGTATTTTTTCAGCTACTTTAAGAAAATGGTATGAGAAGCTGGTTGCTACCATTTCTTTTTTTTTAATTTCCCCAGCATTTCAGTGGAGCAGAGTAACTCTGGTTTTTGTTCTTAGCTTGCTTCATTCTAAAATTATTGAGAATTATTTTAAAGTAAGGTAATAAACTTTACTGTCTTATTAAGGAAAAAAAAAAACAACAACAACAACCTCAAACCTATAAATCATTGATATTTTCAGATCACCAAACAGGAACTTGGAGAACTCCAGTGGTATGTGTTGTTGGTCCAAACATCCTGTATTTTATTGTTTTAAGATTCTTCTCTTATTCATCTGGTAGTTTTTTAACATGCCTCATGTTAAATTTAACATGCTTCTTTCCTTCATCTGTAGCTTTTTCTGAGCTACCCTTTGATGATGAAATATGGACCAATGTAGTCAATAGTCTTTGGCTAGAAAGGGAAAGAAAGATGTTTCTTGCTAAAATCTCCCCTCTGTGGCCTCCTGTGGGCTTCCCTTACAGCTCACCTTTCACTTCTGCAGATTGAGCAGAGAGAAGAAATTCAGTAAGCACCAGCATCCTCGGTCATCGGGGTTTAAAACATAAGAGCTCTGCACTGAGAGAGGAGAGTGAAGCAGCTCCGCTCCCAGCCCCTGTGACATGAATTGGGATCCCTGGCTTGCAAAAACTCCCTTCAGCTGCCTGGCTGCCTGGCAGTTTCACAGCAGAGCTATTTCCCAAATAAATTCCCTCTGGTCACACAACTGGGTTGATTCTCCTTTTTGCCATGCAGAAATAGAGGATGTGAGAAACCACAGAGCTTTCTTCTTGCTTCCCCTGGCTTCAAGGGTCCCCACTGCCACTGACCAAGCATTTATTTTTCCCTTGAGAGGCAGGAAAAGAAGGAAGAACAAAATAGCCGCTACTTATTTCAGAAGAAAGCCTTCAGAAGACACAGCAGCCCAAGCCCTACAGTCTCTGCGTAGGAAGCACTGATTCAGTCTACGTCTTTTCTGCTTCTCAGGAGAGAAAAATACAAGAACTTGACCACTGAACTCTGATCTACATAAATCCTACCTGGAACTGAACAATCCCTCGCTTTATTCCTGTGATATTAGGCTATAAGGACAGGCAAATACCATGTTCATCTTCCGTGATGTTGTTATGGCATATAATGCACACTGTGCATTGTCTCTTGACTGTGTCTGTCATGTAGGTGTTTACCACTGCGTTAGTCACTACAGGCTCCCTATAGAGATCTTTCAGGGTGTGATTCATTGCATCCTGAAATAGATATCAAAACACTCAGGTGAATTATGCTGCAAAAGTGCTTTTTCCACCCCCATCCAGTTGACTACAAAGGGAGCCCAGAATGACCAGTTTTGGTTTTGCCATTTACGTGGCAGATGTATAAAGTTAACCAAAGTTGGATCTTACTCCTGGAGACACATTTTATTACACTGTGTGAGACCACACATGCTAAGACTTTGTGGTTCTTTCCCTGAAAGATGTTGGTAGTGGCAAAATAGCAGGTTTTCTCAGTATAAGCTGACAGTCCCCATGGGAACGTCCTGTTTCACTAAAAACATGGCACCACAGCTACTTGGCATTTTAAAGGGCAGTGTTGCAAAATTAAGTTTTTTAGAAGAAGGAATCCTTGAGAAAGCATTTACCCCAAGGAAAGAATATGGTAGGTACAGATGTTGCTGAGGCTTTGATGTGGGGTGAGAAAGGAAAGGGCTTTTACGAGGGGTAGATTTTACCTAGCTTTAGGGGTCCACACAAGACCTTATCATCCTGGCTTCTATCATCATCAACAAAACTCTAGTCAAAGCAGTAAATGGAAATTAGGAAATGATTAATCTAACAAAATGTTAAGAGTCAACTCGAGGATGAAATTAATTTTGCAATAATGCCAATTAACTGTCTTGTCTAAGACTCCCTGAGTACAGTGGGGTACTAGATATCTAGCTGACATGTAGACACCCTCACTGTAGACACCTATGGTCAGGTTAGATTACTCCTTTCTAGATCTTTGTATCTGAATTTGAATTAGTCATCCCAGCATCTCTGTATGCCAAGATAGAAATATGTTTTTCTAGAGACTGATCACCTAATTACATTGAGGACTCCTCTGAGACTGGGATGAATCACTTTCCAGAACTGTCTATATTGGGACACCCCATTTATCTCCAGAAGGTTGTGTCGTTCATTCCTCCTTTTGTAATTTATACTATACTTTTGAGTTTATCTATACATCTAGGGTGATTTCTTCTCCTGCAACAAGGAATCATAGAAAAGCAGTAGATGAAAATAGCTATAGTCATCCCTGGGAGACAAACGATATATCATGTCTCTTTCACACACTAGAAAACTTAGAGGACATCTCTGTATTTTGAAGCTTCTTCTGTCCTTATTGCAGCAGCTCCTTGCAAAAGTCCTGGCCATTGGAGCAGGAAGGCGATCCTGAACAGCATGCCCTGTTGTTCTGCATTTGGGAACTTCTTGTTCTGGTTACACCCAGGACCCTTGACTCATGAATATTTATGCATCTGGAAGTAATAAGAAATCTTTGCATCCTCCAGAGGAGAGTCCCAGTGCTTTGAAGGCATTTGGGACTTGTCGCACCCTATTGTACATGTATCTGGTTTGTAGCACTGTAGGTGAAGATACAAGACAAAGTTGTTTCTACTTGGTGCCCATGTACTTCATGTGAGTACAGCCCTGCATGGGGTAGAGGGGATTTAGCAGGGGAGAATTTCCATCAGGGCTCTCCCCAGTGCTGGTGAGAAAGGTCTGGAGCTCCTATTGTACTCTCTATAAGTGTTTTTACTCTAAAATCTCTATTCTTCCAAGCATTATTTCTTTCTAAACAGGGTCATGTTATTCCTGAGAATCCCAGCTATACAGATAGGGAGACTGAGGCACACAACTTAAGGAAGTTGGCTAAACTGAATTTTTTGATGGACTGGTTCTTAAAAGCTCCCAGCCTTCAGCTTCTTCATCCCCTGTGTGTATCTCCAGACCAACCTTTTTTACCCATGAGAAATGAGCGGTCTCTTTACCTGTCTCTTCACTTTTATCCTGTATTTGAATAGGATGGATCTGTAGAGAAAGATAGATCCTTCTTAAGCTGGTGACATTTGTAAGGAAAGGAGGACATTTTGTCATGGCCTACTAGACAGGTGATTCTAAGGTTTCATCTAATCATTTCTGGAAAACAAACGCAAAATAAAAAAAGAGGGAGTTTGTGTCTGTTTTTCTTCCACTTATAGACAGCTGTTTGCATGAGTAACAAAAAACAATCAATGTACTTGAGCAGAGATTTTCAAGAGAGCTCTTTTTTCTCTTGCTCAGTATTAATGATGACCTGCACTTCCTACCATAATGATTATCTGAAAAGTCTTTTTGGCTTTGAAGAGGTTGTCTCAGCTCTTGGAGTACTTGTCTTGTGAAGGAATATAATCCGAAGAGAAGAAGTCTATTACCTTAGAATTCGTTATTCCTTTTTATTTTTTTTTCTTCTGAAGACAGTCAATGCCATAAATTAAACTGCTTGAGTTGGCTTTGTGTTTTTTTGCATACACAGCAAGGATAACTACACATCAGATTTATGGGCATTGTGTGCAGGTTGCTATGACAACCCCTCGAGCCGCTGTACACCAAATAACCTTGTCATGTGAACATTTATCACAAGCACATCAAGTACGGGATTGCTCTGTATGGTCTTTGGCTAAACAGCAGGGTTTTTCTGAATAATAATCGGTCATGGCCTTTTATGCTATGAGTCAAAGTTAATCAACTTCTAGATTGGAAATTAACCATCGATAAGACATAATCCAAGCACTGCTTATCATGACTGTGCTACTCAGCGAAAGGGAACTTTGCAAGCAGCAGTGCCCCATTTACACCACAACTGTGGGTTGTTTTTTTATTGCTATTGCAACCTCACAAAACCCATATGCAAAATGACAGGCTGTGTCTGTATGTGCATATAACATATTATTGGGCTGTAAATGAAATGTGAATTTTAACTATCAAATCATTTGTGGGAAATAAAGCTCTTTTTTTTTTTTTTTTTTTTTTTTAAGAAACTTCTAAAGCCAGAACCACATTCTAATTCTTCACACCCACTTTTAGGTATATTTTTAGGGGAAATTTGCAGGCTGCACACCTGGTCCTTCAATAGACCATTTGAAAGGTTTTCTTATGCATTTAAACTTCTCCCTGCACAACCACATTTTAAAGAAAATTTAGGAATTTAACCATGTTCCTAATTTATAGTTTCAGAGGGAAAGATTAGTATGTGTGAGGGATTAATGATCTGTGTAAATTACTCCAGTAACTTTTATACAACAGTTACATCATAGGTAAACTCCAGCTCATTCATATGAGTAGGAATATTATTATTTTTGTTTGAGAAGAAAAAATATCTTAGCTTATAGGTATAGGAATTTTGAGAAAGCTTCCATCTCTAGTGTAGCCCTCATATTTAAATGTTACTATGGGGCATTTTTAGGACACATTGACTTAAACGCCTGAATCCATCCAACAGAAAAGAGCTTTGTAAGTCAGTTTACAAAACAGTAGCAGCAGGGTAAGCAAATATTAGCAATATTTTTCTTTCTTTTTTGAATAGGTAAGATTAATTGAAATAGTTTATATTCTTGCATTTACCTGGGTTTTTTTGTTTTTGTTTTTCAAATGATGCTTCACTGTATTTTAGGTGTTCATAAACACTGCATCTAAATCAAAATTTGCTACACTTGTTATAAAGATTACTGTTGGCTTAAGACGGGCACTGTTAGGAAATAGGTACTATTTCTTTAACTTGTTTTAAATGTTTACTGGAGAATGAGATGTGCTTTTCCCTACAAATGGTTATTTTTAGCCATTCCTTTCAAGGGAGGCCAGGGTGAGAGGTAGACATACATATTGCAGATGGCAATATTCAGTTAGATGAATCTTTTGCTGAAAGTCTTAAAAATCAAGATCAAGTGATTTGCTGGAAATGCTTTGGTCAAGCACAAGTTATTTGTCTTAATCTAGGCATAATGAGGTGGCATGCTCTGCCTTTCATTATGCAAAATGTCAGATTAGATGATTTAATCTCACAGATTTGCCACATAGGCCTCCCTAAATATTTTACATCTCCTGGGATGCAGGTTTCTGGATACAATTTGTGAACATTAAATGCTCTCTTTGTGACTTTCTTATGAAGAGTGCCTTCCTCTTCACCACTATTTACAAAGTACCAGCTGAATAAAGAGACTGGATTTCATGCACAAATGCACGGGCCTTTTACAGCAGCTTTATTTTCTTCTATTGTCTAAATGACTCCCTGTTAAACTCTGTTTATGATTTGCAAAAACCTTAGGGGAATTAGATACACAAACTCAACTCAGGTGCTTTCTTTTGGAACCCTCATCTTTCATGCATTTCTTCTGCTGCAATTTTGAAAATTTTCTTTATTAGTAACCAGATATGGAGGAAGAATAAGTGTCAACTAACATCACCAGATAAATCAATATATGTAAGCGTGAAATGACACATTTTTAGAGTCCTTAAGACTACTTTTGTGCCTGAAACAAAACCAGCAGTTTACTGTCAAAAGCTTTCCTTGTTGAAAAGGGTTCACAGATTGCTGGCCCATACTCACTTTGTCTAGTTTTTTGATTTCATAAAGACACTGATTTCCGAGTTCCCACTCTTATTGCGTGTGGTAATGATAAAGATAAAATTAATGTAAGTAATGCTCAGGATGTGAAAAAGATAAAAGGATGAACAGCAGAAGATGAATCTGTTTGGGGTCAGCTGTACATCAGATGCTTTTGGTTTGTTATACTGTTCTTAGTTTCTGGTAGAAGAAATGACTCATCTGCAAATGCTTGTCATTTTTCTTTGCCTTTTCATTGCCCTTTGGTTATAACAGGCAAAGGATGTCTTTAACACCTGTGTATCTCCTGCAAGTGATTCTGTGTTTAAATCCTTGTTCACATGCACAAGAGCTGATGAAGGAATAAGTGTTTCTAGAGCTGTAGTCCTTGTTCATGTACCTTTTTTCCTCAGAAACCATGCCTAGAAGACTAAGGTAACCATGGCTTAAACAGGAGACTCATCCAGGAAAGAGGATTTCTGCTGTGTTAGATGCTAAAGGGCAAACTACAGCTTAGATGATCTAGCTATAAAATGTTCATATGAAATTTCAGGCTTTATCATATGGGAATGACAGTAGAACACAGTTGTTCCTTTCTGTCTGTCTAGCTACATGCATAGTAGTTACTGTGATTCCACAGCCTTTAAGTTATACAATAGATAAATGTTTAAAGACTTTTTTTTTTTTTTAATATTAGGAAACAATCTCAGCAATTTTATTTGGGAACAGAATTCATACCTATCCCCTCCAGTCAAGTAGATCTCAGAAAAGAGTAGGGAAAACACCCTTACTGTGCACAAATGGCAAGGCAAACCACCGGAAACAATTTCAACCCCATTCAACTGTGACCTTTTTGATGAGACTAGCAATTAGGGTAATAGTGATGGTATTTTTCTGATAGTGATGAGTAGCACCTGGACATGAAAGCAATCCACTTTCTATTCCCAGTACAAATGGAAGAAATGTCATGACTTTGGGGAGATACTCTTTATGGGGAGAGAGTCTTTATCAGGGAATGTAGTAATAGGCAAGGGGGAATGGTTTTAAACTAAAAGAAGGCAGTTTCAGATTAGATATTAGGAAGAAATTCTTTACTCTGAGGGTGGTGAGGCACTGGAATGGGTTGCCCAGAAAAGTTGTGGATGCCCCGTCCCTGGAAGTGTTCAAGGCCAGGTTGGATGGGCTTTGAGCCACCTGGTCTAGTGGGAGGTGTCCCTGTCCATGGCAGGGGGTTGGAACCAAGTGATCTTTAAGGTCTCTTCCAACCCAAACCATTCTGTGATTCCATGATTCTATGACTTGGCTGATATTACTGAGGTGATTTTCAAATAGCAAAGAGATTCTTGGGTTAACTACAAGATTATATTGTTTTTGTGACTGAAAGATGGATGTGAAGTACAGGTCATTCTCTGATACTTTCAGAAAGGGTTTGAAACTTCTTGAGCATTATGCACTACATTGGGGCTCTGTAGGTCAACCGGTAGAAGAACTCTTCGTAGCTCCTACATGACCCATATGACACAACCCACCTTCAACCTACAGGGTTACCAAGAAGCCATCAGCCTTCAGAAACTTGTGAAGAACTTCAGAAATGAAAAAATCCCCAGATTTTTAACGTTTACAGTTGTCACTGCAAAGATTATTAGAAGTGCTGACCACAGGAATGTAAATTGAGATGAAATGACATCTGTTTTCTGCTGTCATGGGAAGTGCACTGCTATTTTTCCAGGAAAATTTATGCTGGAATTCTGAGCCAGATTTAAAAATTGTTGGGAGTTTTTACAATCTGTTGATTTTCTGGGTTGTTTTACAGTCCATGTGCTGCATTGTCACATCCTTCCTGAAAACTGGTTGTTTGCATTGGCGACTGAAGCTCTAAAGAAACTGTATGAAAGATAGTTCTCTGGCAGTTTTTGGCAATTTCTCTTAAGAAAATGGGTTTGAATAGATGGTATGTCTGGAAGAAAAGTTAAAAATGCATAGTTAAAATTATAGAGAATACACAACATCATGAAAGGCTAATAAGCAGAATGCATCATAAGAACTCTATCATGTTGAAATGCTTAGACAGTGACCTAATTTTAAGGATATGTTATATACCAAGAAAGCATGCTAAGAAGTAGGAGCAAAGAGTATTTATCTGAAGTCATTTTTCTGCAATGAAGTATTTCATCCTATGCTTTATTTTCTAGAATTTTGATTTATAGTGAGATTTATCAATAGCTATGAATTTCTAGTTAGATTAATAAAAAAAGACTTTTTAAAAACAATATTACTTGCAAACCGAGGTCATAGCTGGACCTATACCCCTTCTCAAATGATCCCAAAATCTCAGAAGACACAGCCACTTTCTAGTTTGTTACTAAACTTGTAAGATTCTTTTTCCATCTATTCTTGTAAAGGCATAGCTCAGTTAGGAGCTATTTTCAGATAGGAAAGATGCCACATGGAGTAGAAATGAAATGTTGAAAAAGAAAGCACACCTCTGACATGAGCTTAATCTGAGCTTGGGAAAGAGCATTATGGTCATCTTATGATACCAGGTATGCTGGTATAAATCTGGTGTCATCTCACTGACCTCCAAAGCATTTCATCAGCATGAACTAGAGAGAACTTGACCCTTTCATGACTGAGAGGTACTGCAGAAGCAGCAAGAATTACCCAGAAGAACACGCTGAAAAGACTTGGGGGGGGNAAAGAAAGATGCTGAATCTGAGCTGGTAACTTTATCTTCAGAGTTCAGCTTCTTGATGGAAAACTGATTTTACAAGAGGTCACGCTGTGCATATTCTCAATTTAACCATGTAAAAGAATCATTAGTTCTTCTGCCAATATTATCAAAGAATCTATGTAAAGTATTGGAATTTTCCTTGTGCTAACCACAAAGTAAGGTTTTTAGTAAAGAGGACAAAAATGCAAAGATGGAAGCAAAAGCCTCCGGGAAAGTATGTACTAGAGCCTGAACTGACAATCCATCTGGGAAGTCATCAGCAAGGTCAAAGCATAGCTGATGGGGAGATAACTGACAAATTGCTGCTCTTCTGCTGAGCAGTAGCAGATGTGAGAGCTTTGCAGGTCATCTTCCTAGCCATGGAGAAATCAGCACCACAAATGCTTGCTATTTGGATGCATTGTGTTAGGCGATCTTGGCCGTTTGTCTTCCATCCAATCGCCTAGTATAGAGGTATGTAGGTAGTACACAGGTAGTCCCTTCTCTTAAGATCCTCAGTCTGAGAACCAAGATTTAGTTCTGTTCTGTATTGTGTCTCAAAGACAGCTGTCACTAAGGGAGAAAGGAAGCTCTTTTGCTGCTTTCCCCCAAAAGCACAGTGTCACAATACTGAAAACAAACCACTTCTTGAGCCTGAACTGCACTTCTGCAATGAAATATATAGAACTAGCTGAGAGCATAAGTGGGTCAGTCACTTGATATTCTAGCTTTCACCATATCCTGCGGCCCCAAGTTCCATAATTTTTTGGCACACTCTGTAGAAATTTCTTCCTTATGTTTCTCTTTAATATCCAACAGTGTCATCTGTTAATTCCCACAATGCATAACACAAATTCATGGAAACACATAGGCTATAGATTAAACAATCCCTTTCCTCTCCTCAATTTCTTCAGTTCCCTCTTACATTCCTACCCTGTTCTATGAATCAGCTTCCCAGTTTCCCCTCACAAACAAGGAAGAATAATTACATCCACAAAAATATCAAAGATTGGAGAAACTTTCAAAAGGATGAGTGAAAAATACTTTCTAGCTTATACCGAATTTCAGTGGAAATTTGTCACTTCATCTTGTTTGTGCCTTTGAGGAACTTTGTAATAATTTCTCGGGTACAACTTGTTCATCTTGACCATTGTTAACTATGTTATTGAAACAGGGCCTGTCTCATCCTGTACCTATGCAAGTACACTGCAAAACACAAGAACGACCTGACTTTCTGGTGGTCCTTGTGGAAGATAACATACTGATGGATATGCCCACTACACAAGTTTGACTCATTTCCTTGCTAATTTCTTTCCATCCCTTACAGATGCCTCTTGGGTGATGACGGACATTGAGTTTCCATTGTTGACAGCTACTGATGTGTTGCAAAATTTTTAACTTATGCTGGGGCTGACAAAAGACCTTGGCCCTAGAGCAGGGCGAGGAAGGGAGAGTCCAAGAACTGATGAAGAGAGCTCAGAATTCCTTCCCTGTCCAAACTCTCCTGTAGCACCATGAGAAAGTTCCTGCTGACTTTCCCAAGCAGACCAGCTCAGGCAGGTGTTTCCTTAGGGGAGGTTTTGATGTCAGCAGGCGGAAGAACAACTGAAAGGCAAGAATGGGCGTCCAGAGATACCTCAGTGGAAGGGGAAATGCTTTAACAGAAAGCAAGTTTTCATCAGATTGTGACCTTTGCCAGTTCTTGTTAAAACTGGTTGGGAACTTGTCAAGTAACCAATTTATTTCCCATTGGAAATACTGATTTATCAAGACTGAATCACATGGACTAGACAATTGGTTTCCTTGAGGAATTGTAGAGGAAGGGGGCAGAAGAATATATATATATATATATATATTTTTTTTTTTTTAAGCTGTTGAGATGTCTGACTTTGACTTCTTAAATAATTCCTGGCTTAGCTCAGAATGACATTTCAATAGGGTATTCTAGTTGATATGCAATTAAAAAAAATAGTTTCAATTGAAATGAAACATTACCAAATCTTTTAAATTGAATCATTTTATTATATTTCCTCCCCTTTGTATTTGCTAGTTGCAATAGCAGGGAGGGTTGGTTATTATTTGAAGGTTGAAGCATTCGTCTGTTGAACTATTCAAAAGCCAGCCACAAGAGTCTCAGGTGTGCTCAGCACTCTGTGAGGACTATGTTTTCTCTGAAGACTTAACAATTCAAACAAGCAGAACAAATACAAACAAATGAGAAGGGAAAGCAAGAGTGTAGTAACATCTTAGCTCAGCCATCCAAACTATGAAAGTTGAGGTATGATTTAGGCCTTCTATATGATTTTATAACCGGTAGAGAGAAATAAGCATCCATGCAGCTCCTAGGATATGAAAAATCCCTATCTACAGATGAAAACCAAATGATAAGTTTTTAGTAAATGATACAAACACATTATCTTTAAAACATAAGACTTTCTCTGAGGAGTTGTACCGGAGCAATTCAAAAAGAGCCAAAATTAATGAGGGCAAATAACAGTGTCACCACAAAGCTTCAAGCTAGAGGTTTATTTCACTCCTGGATAAAGAGATCTATTCTTATCTGAGGAAGGTTTAGACTTACGCTCTTCTCTCCTACTACCCTTACCAAGGGTGGTGTGTAAGACTCACCACATCTCAGATCCAGAGGATACCTCCAGAGTCCATGGGCCAACCTCAACTCTGCTCAGCTGTAGTTTTTTAACTGTTACTTCATTTATACTAATTATCTCCTTAGGAAAATCAGGTGTGGTTTATTTGCTCTCAGTTGCCCAGTAGGGATCAAGAATTCACCAGTCTTCTATAAGACTTCATGGGAATCATTTTTCATAAATTAAGTAAAAAAGTTGACTTTGCCCCAACTGCACTGATAAACTGACTTTTGGTACTGAGTCATCCAGCCACACAAGCCCTAAATGTCCTGCTATGTTGTTTGTGTGGCACAGTGGCTCTGTCTGTTCCAGACAGAAGTTCAACCCACCACAGGAGGTCGAAACCACAACAAATACAAAAAGCTCAGAAACAAGGATTTGCAAAGCTGCTGAGGGGAAAAAAAAAAAAAAAAGTCTGTATATTGTCTTACAGACCAAACTAGCTAAAGCAACATCCTAATCCAAGGTAAATTATATACTCCATTAGTCTGATGGCACCAGATTCTTTCCACTGTGGTGTAGTGGGAGGTTCCCTTAAAGTCTTTTCTTTATGAAAAACAAACTTTATAAGTGTATTTCAGCTTTTAAAGCAAATAACACAAGCAACATATCGACCTTCCTTCCATCATCGTTAACTGTGTTGTCTGCTTCTCATCCCACATTTTAACTGGTCACAATTAGAGCATATGGGTTGATTTTGAGATATTGCTGATCCCAATAGCTTCACTTCACTTTGGTATAGGGAATCTAAGGCTTTTGAAAGTCTTTATATTTGTGTATACAGCCTTTCTCATTTCCTAAAAAACACAGTATTTGACTTTATTTCAAAAATCTTTGATCAGTCCAAAGAATTTCAGCAGGCTTGAAAGAAGCCTGTGTCAACTTACTTTTTCACACTATCATTTCATTTGTACTGCAGTGAGATTTTCCGTTCTGCTATTACCAGGATTGTTTGTAATATCTTCTTAAAGCTTCATACGTTTTAAACACTCCACTCCTCTTGGGGCAATACTGAGGGAAGGAGTGTTTTCTTCCTTGTTACTTTAGCCAGCTTTTAGAAGCCATCATGTTTCCTCTACCTCCACAAGCATTCTTCTGTAATGAATCACCTGACAGAAAACAGTGAAAACAGCTCTTTTGTGTGACTGCTGCAACTATCTCTCTTTAGGGGTCGTGAGACCTCTGTATTGTCTCATTGAGTCATTGTGTCCGTCTCTGTCCACCTCTTCCCTCTTTTCCAATTAGACTCTAATTTCTCGGAACAGGGACCATATTTTTAACCTGTTTCTGTATAACACCCAGTACAGCTGGACTGCAACCAGGTCTCCAGAGAACTACTGTTGTAACATATCCTTCCATGGGTGCTCTCAACTAGATCCTCTCTTGACAAAAGCCTGGCCTGGTGGGAGGCACTGCAGTGGAATAGGTTTGATGAACTCTCATATTCCATTCCTACATCGTCTAACAATTAGTTGAGTTTCTTCAGACTAGCTGCATTGTCCCTGCCTCAGGTATCCCCAAAGCAGCTAATCTTCTTGAGAGATCTCTGGAAGCACGTGTTGCACAGTGCCATGATTCAGATGACTGTTAAGATTTAATCCTTCTACTTGCCTTTCCTCCTGCAGGAATTGCACAGTGACTTTACGTCCAGGCAGGACCCTTCCAGAGTAAATTCTGCCATAGACTGAGAAAAGCAAGGAGGTACCTAAAAGTGACAGGAAAGGAGAGAGGGGAGAGGGGAGAAGGAAGAGAAAAAGAAAGGAGGAGAGGAGAGGAAGCATGTCTAGTTATCTTGCCTTACTTTCTGACGATCCTTTTGTCCCCTCAGATCAGAGGGGATTGGGGTTTGACCCCAGAGCATAGCAAATGAACAGATGGATGGTATCCCATGCAATAGTTTCTGAAGATGAAGTTCTCTAGTAAGACTGGATGGCTGATGAATGGTAAAAACTATGAGGATGAATCTGCAAACACTGACTACTCAGGGTAGAAATGGCAAGCCCTGAGAACTGCAGAGTGTTTTATTTCTTAGAGCTTTTTAAATTTTATAGCTCATTTATGTTCCAATAGAATTAAATATGTGATAATGTAGTGTTCTTAATTGCAGTCTTCAGAGCAAATCCTGCCCTTTCTAAAGAAGTATTGCTTTGATACAGAAATAATTAATGAAGAATTATAATTTAGAAGAGACCATCATAGCCATCTAATCTGATGTGTGTAACACCAGACCACAAAACCTTGCTAGCTTATCTATACCAAGCACTTAATTGAGTTTAAATAATAGTTTTTCTTTAGCTCATTTCCAAGTGGTGGAGGGTCCTCCATACACCCAGTTAAGCTGTTTCAATAGTTAATTATCTTCACTGTCAAAAAATGTATGCCACATTCCTACTCTGTGTTCACAGTAGCTTTGTTTTAAACTACCAAATCTCATTAAGCTTTGCTCTGCTAAATTAAAGAATTGTCTGCTTTCTAAAATCCTTTCTCAATGTAGATATTTGTAGACTATAATCAATTCACCTCTTAATCTACTCCTGGATAAGCTAAATAGATTGAACTTCTTAAATCTCTCATGGTGAGATGGGTTTTTCAGACTCTAAATCATGCTTGTAAATTGTTTCTGAATGCTTTCTGATTCACCCACATCCACTTTTGAAGTGTGGAAATCAGCACCAGGATACCACCTTCCACTAACAGTTTCCAACATGCCAAGAAACATTGCTTCCCTAGTGTGTTTGATAATTCCCCTGCTTAGATGTTCAGGATTGCATTTGCCTTCTTAGTGACAACCTTAGGTACCTATACAGACATGACTACCTACTCAACCACAAAGTTTTTTCAGGACACTCACTTCTTTTGTATTGTCCCTATATCTTTATGTTAGGATACAGCTGTCCCAGCGCAAATTTTTCTCATCTACAGTGTTTCTGGGTGTCCACTCCATGCTGATTTGGGCACTTGGGTTGCAGTGACTCGCAATTGAATGAAGCTTGAGGAACCTTCTCTTCTTTCTCTATTTTGTGGGAAGCCAATGAAGTCACAAGCTACACCCTTCTAACACATTTCTCAGCCAAAAGCTCCCGAGTCTAGGCTCTTAGGCAGACTCCAGAGTTTGTGAATCCTGATCCCCCATCCTTTGAGACTTCCATTCATCTCCAGTACTTCTACAAGGGGTGCGCCTACAGAGCACACTGCAGTGTTGTGATACCCTAACTAGCTTTCAAAAACATCCAATTCACTACAGACACTGATTGTAAAGCAGCAGCAGGAGGTAAATTCAATAACATAAAGTCACCTTCTGATTTCTTCTTTCTCTCCCTGAAGAGATTATTCTTGCCAAGAAAAGTACTTTGTGAGAGCTAAGTATTTACTGCTCTTTCGAGATCGAATTCTGCTTCAACTGACCCTGTTTACATGTCCCTTCTCATCCCCATTTATCTGGCAAATTTCCCAAATTCTGTTGCAGGAGAACAAAGGCATATGTTCATTTTGAATGAGCAATTGTTGAAATTCTACAAAAAAATGCAAGGAGCAGTGGACAAAAGAAAGGGTGAGAAGAGAATTGAAGTTCAGAACATTTCATGAAAGCCCTCCACTATTTAGTGTCATTACTAACTCTACAACCTGAGGCAATTTATTAAGAGTTTGAAAAAGCAGCTTAGAGAGCAGGATGTGAAGATTTCCATTGGAAATAGATGACTACTTTAAAGGTTGCAATTGGTTTCTAAAGAACAGGCTAGATGAAAATTGCAAGAGGTGAATAGCTACTGAAATCTGTGGGCTGGGGGAGGGGGAGAAAATTGCCACCTACTTGAAATAAATAGCTCTTCTAAAATAATGGGTTTTAAACTTTAAAATTGTTTTGTTCTGTGACATACAGAAGGATGTATTTAGAGTTGTTTTCAACTTCTCCAAACAGGAGACATTTGCCTGGAAAATAATTTCCATATACAAATATGATAATGTAATTATTCTAACTGGTATTTTCTATAATTTGATGCCCTATTCATAATAATCTCTCATATTTTGCAGCAATGTTAGCTATCTGCATGAACTCCATCTGTGCTACAAGACAAAGAGGACTTTAATAGAAATTGAGCCACTGCATCTTTCCACTAGCTTTTGCTTTAAATTGATGCAATGAACCCATTCTAGAAATGCCAGAAATCAAAAGGGATATGGTTGCTAATATTACTAATGGTAATTCAGTTGATTGATTCATCCCAACAGTAGGATTTTTTAAGTGTTGCATCTGGAGGTGATGGAGTGGGTTTTGCTCTCTTACGGGCCATTAAACAGTAGAGATTTAGTCCTGTTGGCTGTGAAGACCGTTTTTGCTGTACACCCATGCTTACTCCTTTCACTTGGGTCTCACAGATCTTATTCACTTGCCAGATCCGTGACTTAGTAATTCTTTCTAGCCTACATCTCACCTTCAATCCCACCAGATGCAAGGCAAAATATCCAGTGAAATCAAGGCACATTTCATCATCTTGCATCAGTATTTTCCAACAGAGAACCCTTCTTCTGGAAAATACTTGACCACCTTTAGAACACATCTTCTTCCCATTAGTCCGGAGCAGGACTCTGACAAAAAGTCATTTCAGAAGTGGTTTGCTGTTTTTTCCTTTTTTTATCAACATATTTAACCCCTAGGAGTTTTTTTCTTGGATGGTGTTCAATCCATATCTTCATGGAAAAAAGAAAACACAGTTAGCTGCATTTCACGTGAGACAATAATACAGAAAAAGTAAGTGGTTAGTCCTATACCAAGGGCAGCCAGCAGCAGAGCAAATGGTCTGAATACAGATCTCTTGTAGCTAGATCTCTGACCACTAAACCAGATTTCAGCGTAGGTCTAGGTAAAGCTCTGAGCTCTCTGACTGTGCAATCAAGGCACAGAGCTCATTCTTCTAAGACTTCAAGACAAAGCAGCATGTCAACCACCTACAAATCCACTCACTGACCAGTCAGGAGTGTCCTTTCTCCTACTTGTGCCCTGTGCAATCACTGGGATGCAAGAAGACTATGGGAGGAGGCAGCTTGTTATCCTCTGAGGAGCTCTTAATAAAAAGCATAATCCTGGCCACTAGAAATACTAGATGCAGTCCAAACACTTGAGAACAGGCATAGTCTCACTAAATTTAATGGTCAATGTTTAAAGGCAGGAAGGCACAAATTGAGCTTTTGAGGGATTTTCCAATAATTTCTCTATTATTAATATTTATAATTTGGTATCACTTCTCTATGAGACATAATGGATTGTTACACACACAAAAAAAATAATTGAAAAAGTGAGTTCAATAGGAACATACACTCTGATGTAAAGTAAGGGATCTGCAAATAAACTGTCTGGAAGGAAAGAAATGTGAAATAGTTATAACCAGTTTTTACATTGTTCAGATGGGTTTTAAGGATATTAAAGCAACTACTGGGTAACAGCCAGACAGACTACTTGGCAGTATTCAAAAACAAACAAACAAACAAACAAAAAAGCAAAATAAGAATGGAAACTTTTGCTCCTTTGTCTCTTACATCAAGCCATTCCATCCCCAAGATCCATTGCACATTAGTGATGGGAGAATTTGAACTAGTGCTACATGTATTGATGATGTATTTTCTCATCTATAAGAAGGCTCATTCCAAAATCCTTGTATGTCAACAGATGCTTTTCATGTAGTAGTCTCAGGATATGGGCACCGCTGTTTGCATGTCAGTGAAAGGGCTTGAAGCTGAATCACAGAATCACAGAATGGTTGAGGTTGGAAGGGACCTCTAGAGATCATCCAGTCCAACCCCCCTGCCGAGCAGGACCACCTAGAACACGTTGCGCAGGATGGCATCCAGGCGGGTTTTGAATATCTCCAGAGAAGGAGACTCCACAGCCTCTCTGGGCAGCCTGTTCCAGTGCTCTGTCACCCTCACAGTAAAGAAGTGCCCCTCATATTCAGCCGGAACTTCCTGTGCTTCAGTTTGTGCCCGTTGCCTCTCGTCCTGTTGCTGGGAACCACTGAAAAGAGACTGGCTCCATCCTCTCGACACCCTCCCCTCTGATATTTATATACATTAATGAGGTCTCCCCTCAGTCTTCTCTTTTCCAGGCTAAACAGGCCCAGTTCTTTCAGCCTGTCCTCGTACAACAGGTGCTTCAGTCCGCTAATCATCTTAGTAGCCTTCCTCTGAACTCACTCCAGGAGCTCCATGTCCCTCCTGTACTGGGGAGCCCAGAACTGGACACAATACTCCAGGTGTGGCCTCACCAGGGCTGAGCAGAGGGGGAGGATCACCTCTTTTGACCTGCTGGCAACACTCTTCCGAATGCAGCCCAGGATACCATTGGCCTTCTTGGCCACAGGGGCACAGTGCTGACTCATGGTCAGCCTGCTGTCTACCAGGACTCCCAGGTCCCTCTCTGCAGTCACCTAACCTGCCTAAGGAAACTGAGGTACTATAAAGTCTTGCAAATAAATAAATAAATAACACCAGAAGCATCAACAGGTTATATTCCCAATATATGTACATTCCCGTATATTCCTAAGCTCATCCTGCAGGGCTGTTTTGAGAATGAGTTAAACATGTTTGCTTCGCTTTTCTCATGTCACGCTCCTCCAGGTTGGCAATATCTTCCCACTTTATTGAACAATTCCTAGTTTCCTCCATTACCGAGTGACTATCAGCTCAGACTTATGGTCCCAGCAGAGAAACATTAACGTCATAGTCACTAAAAATATGCACATCATGTGTCAAAGGGATTGATCATGAGATTTTGGGCTGTGGGGTAGGAGTGCAGGAGCCAACCTCATCCCTGGTAGATAAATAATTACTTAGAATAAAGAATGGACTAAGGAAAGAAGGATATGTAATATAGACCTTTTTTTTTTTTTCACGTCTCTGAGCAAATCAATATCGATACCCTCAATACCAATTTCCAGTCAGCTTGAAGTCTGAGGACAGTATGGTCTAATTAGCCATGTTTTAGCAATTTGAGTTCCTAATGATAATGATGCTCAACAGGACTTTTAGTACGTCCCTGTTACAACTCATTTTCAGCACATTTAAATTCTTCATGATACTGCTTGTACAGTTGCAGGAGTTCCATTTGTTTAAGCACAACTGAAAGAAGGTGGGAAAAAAGAACATAATCCAGGATTCCTTCCAGCCAGCTTTAGCCACTAAACCAGGGTGCTGAAATTAGGAGTATAGCCACTGTAGGCTCCTCGTATTTAATGGAGACAGGGATAGAACAGGCACTCCAGCTCTGATGGCGATAAAGAAATTAGATAGGCTGCGTCACCCTCTTTACTTTTCCCATGTGAAAAGTATATTCTGGCTAAATATTTTCAAATATTTGTTAGAAATGCCAGAGAAAACAGTGAAGCACTGTGGTGGCATGCACTTTAAAGTATTTTCTCATGCATAATACTGTTTCTGACTTCTCTCTAGTCCTTCCTCATACCCCAACAATTCCCCCCAAATGGTTTAATCCACACATTTGTGTTTTCAACTGTCTTTTCTTTTCATCACACTAGAAGAATTCCATCAAAATAAGGCACAATTTTCACAGTGAAACAAATAAAAATATCATGGAAAGCCAGACATTCTGGTGGATGTACTATTAATTTAGCTAAATCAATAGGCAAAGAGGCCAAACAAAATCAAGAGTGCTCAGAATGATACATCCGACTGTAGATGGAGAAAGGCAGTGAAGAAATGAAAGCAAGCCAAAATATCATTAATTGGTAACAAAAGAGCCTTATACCCCTGTAAAACATTCTTGTTTATCTGAGGTTTATTTTCCTGGAAGGCTTAGCAAAATATAATCCTCCACCCCAAGCATATGAACAGTGCCATGCAATCATTGTTGCCTTTCTTTTTCCACTCAGCCCTTCTACTGAAATACATTTAACCTAACGAGTGGAAAGTACAGCTATTCAACCTTCTTTTTTCCTGCTTTTTTTTTTTTTTTTTTAACAAGCTCAGCAATACAGGAATGCCAGGGGAGGTAATCTGTATGTCTGAGGTTGTAAAAAGCTGGAGCAGCGTCTGTAGCAGCACTTGCATCATCTGGTATTGCAGAAAGAAAAGGATAAAGATATAGAGCTGCATTAGGAGAAAGAGAAAGAACAAACCCTACTTCTGCTGACACATGTCCTTCACAATGTGGACAGCATTTCTGTGTCTGAGCCAAACAGTTGCTCCCCACTTTCCCCACCCATCTTCTTAGCTATGATTGTCATCAAACTCTTTCATGTCCTAACTGGATATATAAGGAGAATGACTGCTGGCTGAAATAGGAAAGGCACACACGATCTCAGCTTTAGAGTTTGCTGTCTGAAAAAACAAACTCCTGGTCTGCTTTTGCAACCCATCCTCTAAAGAGAAGGCACAAAGAGTGAGGACCATACTCAGGGTGACAGGTTTAGCACCTGCTGGTCGAAAACCTGAAAACCTGACACTGTAGTGAGACCTGTCCGGGCAATTTGTGAATGTTACTTTCCAAAACTGAGGCTTTCAATTTTTCAAAATTCAATCAGCCCCCAAGTGGATTTTCTGTTGTGAAAAGGAAAACCTGATCAAGACCATTGGATAGGAGCTACATGACCAACTAGAAGGAGCCACTTTTTCAATATCTTGAGTCCATTTTTGGTCCACATAAGTATTGAACCAAAAGTGAAGCAGGGAAAACAAAAAACCTGGGGCAAATGGGGAGTGTCAGAGAACTGGGGTAAATGCTGAGTCTCTCCAGCCTTGTCTCTTCTCAAAGCAACCGAACTTGATGGGGCTCTTCCCGGTCTTCACTGCTCCATTTCCAGAATGGAGGTGCCTTTGGGAATGTGCTCCCTCCATTAAAAGCAGAAGGACTGGAGGTGAAGGCGGTATTCCCAGGCCCTACCTCCACACAGAACTGGTAAGCCCTCTTCACACTTCAAAGCAGAGATATATCTCCATTTACTGCAAACAAGCACTTCTTCTGCATTGGTCATAGCATATCTTTGGTTTTGTCTTTCTTGAAAACTTTGCAAGGTCCATGTGTGAAAACAATTGGGAAATGCCAGATTCCATGTGAAGGAAATTCTCTTTTTTTCATCTTGGTCTGTTTGAAAGCTGATGACACACTCTGGGGTGTTACTCACCACATCTGAATTTAGCCCAGAGTAGGAGGTTCATCTTCCCAGACTTTGTAAACTCACAGGAAAAAGTGAGAGGCTCTCTCAGAAGGGAAGACGGAGACGTGGTGGGACGAATCACACAACTGGAACACTGGAATGGAGGGCTACAAGCTTTACAGGAGAGATAGGCAGGGAAGGAAGGGTGGGGGTGTTGCCCTCTATGTTAGGAAGTAGATAGATTGTGAAGAGTTGCCTCAGAGAAACAGCCACAAGCAGGTTTAGAGCCTGTGGGTAAAAATTAAGCATCGGACCAATAAAGGACACCTTGTGGTTGGGCTCTACTACAGGCTTCCTGATCAAGGGGAGCCTTTTGATGAAGCCTTCTTGCTCCAACTACAAGAAGCATCGCGCTCACGGGCTCTCATCCTGCTGGGGGATTTCAACTACCTGGACGTCTGCTGGGAAGGCTACATGGCAGGCAGTTAAGCAATCCAGGAGACTCCTGGAGTGCATTGAGGACAACTTCCTCATCCAGGTATTAGAAGAACCAACCAGAGGAGAAGCGTTACTGGACCTGGTGCTCACCTGTGTGACACTAGGTCAATGGTCATTAGAGGTCTATTCCCCTTAGGGACTAGAAACCAGAAGGAAAATTGTCTCACTTGTGACAGAAAAGGAAAGAAGCTAAGTGGCTAGGTGGCAAGTTCTGGTTTTACCACACAGATTTAAAACTGATGGTGGAATATCGCAGAGAAAGGTCTAAGTGGCACTTGCCACCAAGGAATGAAGAGGATAGGCTAGAGGACAAGGATTAATCCTAGGAGTTCAACTCTCCATGGTGATTGAGGCCATTAAGATCAAAAAGGGTAATAAGATAGTTCAAGGGAAGGAAAACCAAAGTAGGTGTGGAGAGGCAACAAGAAGGAAAATAAATTCTGCTGATTTCCGCAGCGTGCAATTCACAGCCTGACGTAAACACATGCTAACAACTCCTGCCCCTTGAAGAATGTTAAGTAGACAGTAAAGAAAAAATATATGATCAGCAGTATTTTAAAGATAGAAAGTCCTTACTCAGAATTGCATAGTAAATCTCTGGAAGAACGAGAATTTGAATCCACAGCCTTGAACAAAAGTGCATCTGTGTTGTGTAACATCTCTAAAAGGCACTTTTCATTCAGGCCTGAAGTCAGGCATCAGGAGTGTCCTTTTATCAGTGTTCAAGACCTGCTACTGAAGACTGTATTTATTACAGACCTGCAAAAACAAGCTGGCTAGCTACTAAAATCTGGTAATTCAAGAAACTGAGATGCTGAGAAAAGGATCGTTTTCCTTAAAACCAAAGGGATTATTATGGCTTTTGAATAGACATAAAAGTTTATCTGGATGCATAAATACTGTACATTTTTTTCAAGAAAGAAAAATTGACTACAAATTGCAGTATGAAGCTGTTATAGTCAGCCACATAAACTGCCATCCAAGTCTTAAACCAACACCACTCTAAACCTGATTCTTTTCTCCTTAATAGTAAAACCACTGTTGTAGAAAAGAAATCCACTGTGGGGCAATTTGTTCTCTTGCCACACGTATTTCGGCTACAAAATAGTCGGCAGCACTTAGACATTAGAAAGACTCCAGAGAAAGTTAACACAGATGATTAGCCCTAAAGGAGCTGTAAGATGATGAGAAGCTGAGTGAATTAAATTTATTTTCCTTAGTGTGAATCGGTGGAGTGATGTTGAGGTTTACAATATTTGTGTTCAGAGATCTCACCACATCTGTATAATGGGAGGGATGTAGGGGGATTAGTATGGATGGACAGCAAATTGCAGGGGGGACAAGGGACAAGAGGATATATGGGGTCTCTTTATTCCATTTTTCTTTTTCACCGCTAGCTGATTAAGGAAAGCAAGGGCATCTAGGATTCTGCATTTGAAAGGCTGCTAGATGACTGCAAGAAACATTAGGCTGCTTGAAAATGTCAGCACTTTACACTTTATGTAGGACTGAGCTGATTGCTACGGTGAAGAGAACATAAGTGATTCAAAGGTGAACCAGAGGTCTCCGTGTTAGAGATGTGAATATGAGCAGGATGGGGGAAGGGAGCCTGGCTCCGTAAAATGCTGAATTCATTCTTAACACAATGCAGGGTCTATAGAGATTCGATATATATTGCATTTTTGTATGAATTAGTGAATGACTTCCTGTCAATAAAGATGCCTTTAATTTGGAATCAGATCTGGGAAAGGGGATAACGCTGTCCAATAGCTTCTTTCTGCAGCCTCGAAATCTGGGACAAAAATCTAGTTAAAGAGCAAAACTGTCTTGCTTCAAGAAAAGGGAGGGGGAGCTGTGTCTTGGCTAACTCATACTAACTAGCACAGGATAAAATGCTAATGCAAGTCAAGCTGTTTTTCTGGGCACTAACAAGTTAATAAATATCCTGAGGCTTTCCCATGATTTTCCTTGATCTGCTGAAGCACAGTAAGCTACCAATTGTATTTTTCTTGCTTGGATTTTGCAATGGGCAGGACTCATCTTGGTTAAGCTCAGACACTCCAGTGCAAAGCTCCAGGGTCCCTCTACAGAGCTCGGCCACTGCAATGAGAGGATTATCCTGCTTGTCCCAGCTGCATGCCTTAGGATACATTGCATTGCCATTTGGAGGTGCTTTTCTTTGTCGACCACAGACGAGCAGGTGACAAATCTTATACTACGCACTTTGCATTTGGTTAGAAAAATCTCACCTCACCTCTTAGTTAACCTATGGGAAACACTAACTGTTTTTCTTGTGCAGATTTACCAAATATGGAATAACATCTTTAAATGTGCTTCCAATTAGAATGCATTCGATGACTTCATTTTTCAGAAATCTTACTTCCAAGGTCCGAACAGGTGAGAAAACCTGTACTGGCAGCTATAAAAAAAAAAAAAAAAAAAGACAAAGGACTCACTCTCAAGAAAATATCTTTTCACTTGGCATTCTAGTAAAAGGAGCTTGTGGTCAGTTAATTTTTCATTTCAGTCCTGTAGCGTATCTTTTGAAAGTGTTAAGAGTGGAGGGCTAAAACAAATTACTGTGTTAAGAATATCCTCACCATGCTTGAGACTGTTGTAGGAGAAGAAACAAGATCATAATTTAATAATTTTTAATTATTCTTTTTATTTGCATCATTACCTCTCCCAAAATTCAAGTTAAACCTTTTTGAGTTCCTAGATCTAGCCTAGACTTCCATCCTCCAGAGCTGTGGACTACCTACTGCAGCACTCTACCTTCAGGTGTTGTCAGGGGTGCTCAGTGCCTCTGTTTGTCCAGGGGATGGATTGTGCTCTGTGCTCCTAGGAAGGAGCACACAATGTCCTTGGATGGTGTTACCTGCATTGGTTATGTGTCTGGCTGGGACCTAAGGGTTCATCACAGCAGTACACTATGAAGTGGCATCTCTGTAAAGAAAACTAGGGGATCATGCCAGGGTTTCCTTGCAAAATGAATCACTCCTGGCATACACACATATCCAGGGTCTCAGTAATCAGGCCTCCAAGAAAGAAGGGCTGGTGGCCTGAGACTGCAAAAATTCAGCCAGTGGAGTTGCCTCCTGGCTAGGAGTATTCCTACAACCCACTTAGGCTTGACATTTCAAAATTGATTTCAGGCAACATTGTGAATTGGTTGCAATTATTGCTCAGCTACCACCAGATTGCCAGCTCAGCTTCAGGACAATAAAATATTGTGGAGGAGAGGTTTATTCATGGGATAGCTCATTCCATTCCTAAGCTGGTAATCTCCACAGCACTGAACCAGGTCTTCTGGACTCACTAATCTGGATCAATCCTGCTTTAAGTATTTCTATGAAGAAGACAGAGAGGGGGGGGGAGAGGGAGAGGCTGCTTTGGTTTATCTCAATAAAAGTCGGTGGGACTTTCCTCCCTAGCAAGTTCCTCCCTGCCTTGCTGGGGTTAGTACAGGTTCGTGTGGATGGTGTTGGAAATGCTTTACTTAGCACTGAGAGTTGATCCAGACAGAAAAAAATCCACCACCTGGGGAATTGATCACTGCTGAAGAACATGGCTAACTCCCAGTGGCTCTGCTGTGTAAAAGGCAAGGCAAGCAGCAAGTACAGGGCAGCTCAGTGCGTGGGAGACCATCAGAGAGAGGGCTTTTAAAAAGTCTTTTTGAGATGAATTTACTACTCAGACCTCTAGGGCATTAATCGGTTCCACTTTTACTGTTTCCCATCAACTAACCATCTGCAGGCAACACCTTTTAACAACTTGCTGTAATACATTTACTGGACATTTTGTCATTGTAGTATATTTGGGATATCAAAAAACAGCTGGTAGAAGGCCATAAACAAGGACTTTATTACATATTGTTTATTGTCACTTTAGTTTTGGAAGGCTAACCAAGAACATTAATGTACAGCAACATTAAGATGCATCTTTATTGTTGCCAGGAAGGCTAAAGGTTACTTCACTAATAATATGCAAACGGAGGCTTTACTGCACATAATGAGTAATCACTTTAGATTAAAGACAGAAATTTCCTTTAGTAGTACTTCCAATAAAACCTTTTGCATGAATTTAATAATTAATTTAAAGAATTATCACTTCAGTGAGCCTGAATACATTATTTATTAAATGTAATTGAAGTATTTATTAGGCGAGTAATAAATGATGGACAACAGCAATGGGTGGCTTTACTGTTTTATAAAGTAACCCCAGCTTGTGTTTACAAGCAGTGATGGTAGCCTTCCTGTATTGTTATAACAGATTAATTATCTTCAGAAAAATAGGTATAATTGCTTGTATTACTTGGTGGATTTTTTCTTGCTATTTATTTCTTCTCCTTAGATGTAGGAAGAGGGGAATTGGAATATTGTTAACAGAGACTACATTACACTGACAGACTAAGCTCTATTTGTGTATGACCATTTTTTACTCTGCACTCTAAAATTTAGGTTGCAAGTCTGTCTGTCCATCATTTGACAATCTCAACACATACATAAAGTCAGAGCACTGGTAGCAAGTAAATTAGACCTTGGAGTTGTCAAGTGAGTGTAACATTGACTTGCATTGACAGCAATAGTAGAGGCTACTTAACTCCAGCTTAAAATGAACTCATTAGAATATAATTTAATAGCAGAAGGATAAACAAGCAGAGCAGCAATACTAACTGCCTTTTTGTGTTTCTGGAACAGTCTAAAACATTACATCTGGTTAAATTGTTTTAAAGACAGCAAGCCTGAAGTTGACCTAAGTGTCTCTAAGCAACACCATGGGGTGAGGAAGCCAAGGCAAAAGTTCCAGTTTCCATCCAGAAGCAAGTATTGGTGGAAAAATATTGACTCCTTGATATGCCTGTAAAGGACAAGATTTGATGTAGGAAATACAGCATGTGTTCTGTTCTGTGGAATTTATTCCACCTGCCAATCCCACCACATGGTTCCACATAGTCAAGAAACAGAGGTGAAAAGGTGATCTTAGCTGTGTTGCTTTCTAGATGCACTCAACAAGTTCTCCCCAGTCTCGAAATAAAACCCAGAGCTTGAAGGACTATGAGGCTCACATAAATACTTAAAATCAAGGGGGGTGGTTTTGTGCCCATATCCCAAGAGTTCTGGGAAGAAAATCCAAAGTTCACTAGGAAAAACATTTTTCCAAAAATATTAAACATTCATGTTTTCTTCCCATATCAAAAAATTATATCACAGCAAAAAAAAAAAAAAAAAAAGATTGGAAATGTGTTTCTTTAATGCAAAGACTTCTGTCCCTCTAAGGCTTAAACAATTTTCTTTCCTTCAAATTCAAAAATAAATAAATAAATAAAATACTTTAAAATAGTAGGCTTGATTGTCTTTTAGCCTATTTTCTTTTAACAAGTATGAAGTAAAATGTAGGCTGGCATATGGTAATATCATACTAGAATTTTAGCAATATCCTGAATTACTCCTGGATTACTTTGTCATAAGAAAAATGAATGCCCCAGAATTATCTCCATGAAACATCTCTGTCTTAACTTGCCCACCTGTATTTTAAATACACTGTTCCTGATAACTACAAGCTATCAATATTTATTAGAATATTTCAGTTGGAAAGGATCCACAAAGATCACGAAGTCCAACTGCCTGACCACTTCAGGGCTAACCAAAAGTTAAAGCATGTTATTGAGGGCATTGTCCAAATGCCTCTTGAACACTGACAGGCTTGGGGCATCAACCACTTCTCTAGGAAGCCTGTGCCAGTTTTTAACCACTTCACAGTAAAGAATTTTTTCCTAACAGCCAGTCTGACCCTCCCCTGGCGCAGCTCTGTGCCCTTCCCATGCATCCTGGCATTGGTTCCCAGGGAGCAGAGACCAGCACCGCACTCTGCACTTCTCCTCGGGAAGTTGCAGAGAGCAGCAAGGTCGCCTCTTGGCCTCTCCTGCAGAGCAGACAGACCAGGCATCCTCAGCCTCTCCTCACAGGACATGCCTTCCAGCCCTGTACCAGCTTGGTTGCCCTCCTCTGGATATTTTCAAGTATCTTAACATCCTTTTTATATTGTGGAGCCCAGAACTGCACACAGTATTCAAAATGCTGCTGCTCCAACAGTAAATATAGTGGGAGAATCACCTCTTTTGACAAGCTGCCTGCATGCATCAAGAAGTTGCACTGCAGATATTTAGTCTGTTCCTCTTATCAGTGAGAAGGTTCTTTGATCCCTTTATGGATGACTACACATTGAAAAGATCTATGGCTGCAAGAAGCCTTCCAGTCTTGTGGACACATGCATGCCAAGAACTAGTGTCTAGAAGTGATTCTGGAAGTGACTACTAGAAAAAGTGCCAGAGTTGCTCACCCTTGATGCTTTTGCAGTAAGACTGGACATTGTCATATCAGTCATCATTTCATTTGCATCCCAGATGAACTTCTGTGGCATCTATATGGAAACCAGCTGAAAGCCTTAGTAGTTGTTTTTGGTGTTGCAGTACATGATATACCTTTCATTTCCTTGGATGATTCTTATGGGATAATTATAGTAATTGGGAATAATTAGAAATGGAGACTGCTATTCACTCCACAGTGGTGAGAGAAAAGGAGAATGAAGGTGTGGCAATGAATGGCATGCACTCTGATTGTCCTTAGGAAAAAGGCCTTTCATTACCCCATATAACTAATCCACAGGGTGGCTAGGGTCAATTCTCTAAAGAGCTGTGCTTTTTTCTGCTAGTGTTTTTCCATGGTATTTATTATTATTATTATTTTAGGGTAATAGATTGGGATATTTTATTATGAAATACTTATGTAGCTGCTTCAAAGTTAATTGTCTTTACCTGAAAAAGGTTGTTAGATGTTGGCTCTGAAGATGTTGCTCTTCCTCCCCCAGCTCTCTGAACTGTTGACAAAGGCAGGGCAGTGTGCTGGGTAAACTTTTTCCTCAGTTTTCACTGAGAAGCCTTTCAACTAGCTTAATTAATTCTCCCACTTGACTGTGTATTACAAGTGTTTGATGGGATAAGTTTATATATGTCTATAAAAGTGAAAAACTGATATACAAGAGACACTTGTGACTCATGGTCCATTATCATGATTATTAACTTCTCTGAAGTCCTGTAATGAACAATCTGTCACTTACAAGCTGGTAGTACATCATTGCTTAATGCGCTGAATACTTCTGCATTGCTAAAAAGTTAATAATCCATTAAGTAGCCTTTCCCACTATAACAGATCTTTACCAGTCTTGGAGGGAGGGTTAACAGGAATCTTCTGAGCTTTCTGTATGTCTTTTGGACTCTGTTTCTTGTAATAAAGTGTCCTCACTAACTGAAAGTCTTGGCACAAAAGATTGTGTCCAGCGCTCTCATATATTTATGTCTTACAGATGTCTGCTATGCCTATCTTCTGTCATACTTTGGCACATTATTGTAATTTATTGTCCAGCAAACTCATTTCTGCTTGTGTCTGAACTTGTATTTTCAACTGTATGTTTGAGGATTATTTTTAAGGGTTTTCTCAGATAGCTTTGCATTTTATGTTTG
This sequence comes from Anseranas semipalmata, assembly GCA_013399115.1. Classification (NCBI taxonomy): domain Eukaryota; kingdom Metazoa; phylum Chordata; class Aves; order Anseriformes; family Anseranatidae; genus Anseranas; species Anseranas semipalmata. The sequence goes on from VXAA01000273.1 coordinate 466,756, forward strand.
ACTTTTCTAGTGACATTCAGTTGTGGAAAAGTTTAGTACTTTAGTCAAATTAACTTTAAATATTTCTTCTTACCTCTTCTTACACTAGAAATCAGTAAGTACTCCTGAAAACACTCCTGCTTTAAGAATCACAGAATCACAGAAATATTTAGGTTGGAAAAGACTTCCAAGAAAGAAACATCCTACCAGACCTTATTTTTTCCATTCTGCACCCATTTTCAGTGATCAGGGCGATCTTTTCATTTTGGTTCCTACAACGTAGTTTTCACTGGTTTAAATTTGTTACTCTAAGGCAGATTTCAAAGAGATTTTGTTACTAGAAACAATTGCCCAGTCAACACTTTGGGCAATTTATATATCAGAGGGAACTTTTCGGATGCAAAACATTTAAACTAAAACTTTAATGGTCACACTTATTTTATTAACAACACATTCATAAATAATTTACCATAAGCTACAAAATCATTAAAAGTTAATAATCTGATTGTTACCAACTCAAGCAACTAAATGGATGGTGTAGTGTAGAATAATCCATAATTTCTTTTATTGATGTGTTTATCCCCATCTGTTTCAGACGCCACTTTTGTTAGTAGCAAGTTTAAAATATCTACTGATCATTTCTGAATCTTTTAGTGATGTTTTATATGACTACCTTTCAAAAAAATGACCTATTGAATAATACTTACTTTCTACAGTCCAATAAACACTTCTAAAATCAGCTAGACTTGCTTCCTCCAGGATATTTATAGAGAAACTCATTCCAGTGTGTCAAACTCTGTGAAAGACTTTTGCTTAAAACAGACATAATAATGTGGTTTTGCTGCATTTAGTAAGCAAGAACTTTAGTCATCAATTTTAATTTCAGGCTGCCATTAATTCTTTTGTGCACATGCAATGTGGTTACCCCACATCAATAATCCCAGCTGCAAAAGGTATATCTATTATCTGCTGATTTTGTGCCTGGAAAAGAAACAGACACTTCAGGTAACAGGACAATTCTTGATATCAGTTGGGTTTTTAAGAATTTTTTCTGTTATATGCATATAAATATATTTAAATCACGTACAAATCTGGGGAGCATATATTCGTGGGCTTAAGCACATATGACACACATCTTTACTTATTGACAATTTCCACCGAGCATATGTGCATGTAGCAGTGTCTAAACAACCCAAAGCAAAATGCATTCAAGGATAACTTAGTCAAGTTCTGAACAAAGCTTTAACAATTGTGGTTCTTATGTTAAAGTACTAGGATATGATGCACAGTCAACAGCAGTGGAGGTGAGCAAAAATATCACCCCACAAAGCACAGTGTAAACAAAATGATTAGCAACCTCCCAGGCTCAAAATAAATAATAAAAAAAAAAATAACAACAACTATGATTCATAAAACAGGCAGGCCTCCTTGGCTCCAAAATAAATACCAGCTTGTCAGACTCTTTGACTATATGAAGCACCTGGCATGCTCTTGATACTATCCAGGTTGTAAATCATAATGAGAAAATATCAGAGACCTGGGCTCAGTGACCCATGTGGTTCTTTTCATCTCTGTGTTCCTGTGATTAACTATTCAAACAAGATCTACAGAACCTGATCTAACTGATCTGCTTGTCTTTAGATGCTAAGGAATACCTCTCCATCTGTTTTCTATGTATCCATCCCTGTGGCACCTGGCATAATTCAGCATTAAAAGTACAGGCAAGACTTGAATCAGCCTGCTTGAGCTATTGCAACCTGAGCTTTGGTTCAGGCCCAAATCTTTAGATGTACTTAGGGGTGGGATTCTGCCTTTAATAAAGCTCCTAACTTTGCCTGACTTTCAGATGCTGAACCATTTTAAGGTGCCTGAAGTTCAGTGGAGAATATCTAGCTCCAGAAAGATTCAAAGAAGCAAACTGGTCCCCACATAGGTCTTGAGAGGGCTTCTTTGTTAGGAGCCTACAATTTGGGCACCATTTAGGTGTTTAGACATCCTGAATCCCTCAATCAATTGGAAGACAGATGCCAAAACACCACAGTGGGTCAAATCCTAGGTGCCTAAATTCATGCAAACATCATTACTTTTATTATTGTAGGAGGCATCACATCCATGAAATTTCCATTGTCCTCCATAGAGTCAAAATTTTTCTCTGCAAAGCAGGCATCCAAGAAACACCTGAGCCAAAAGCCTAGACAGTGCAGGAGGTAGACTGCCACAAGGGAAGCAAGACCTTCACAGTTTAGCATTTGCTTTTCTTCTTTACACTTTAGAAAAGCCATTTATCAGGCCTCTGGTAAGACAGCCGCAAAGCACTGTCTCTTAGAGACAGCAAACTACTAAAACACAATGTTGTTTTGTAGAGTTAAAGAAGGATATTTATTGTGTCTATCAAACGAATCAAATATGTTTATAGTATTTCTACCTGCTTTATTAAAAAATCCCTTCCTATTCCACCTCATAGTGTTCACATTCCACTACTCTGCCTGGTTTTCTTCACTTACTTCTCTAAATATTTGTCATTAGGTTATTTGAGAGAGAGGGAGAGATCCATACGGCTTTCAGGAAGAAAAGACTTAAACAGGCTGAGAATTAGTTTATGCATTGATTTGTCTTTTATGCTGTTTAGAAAGCCTTAACTGTGAGACAGAATTTTTTGTCATATATCATGCACACTCTCACACTGAAGCAGCCTTTATTTGACCTCTTAATCAATCTGAGTGCCAGTGCAGGAAAAAAAGAGGGAGATACAAGATAGCTTATATAAATGCCAAGTTGGCTGTGTTCCTCTGAACCATCTGCACTTCCAGCCATGGTCAGACTAAATGTCTGCTAATGGCCCCCTTCTTCTATGATCCATTTATATGTCCCTCTTTCTTTTTTTTTTCTTTTTTTTAAGTGGAAAACAAATGGCATTATTGGACCTGCTCCGCTTCAATGCAGCTGTGAATTGCAGGCCTAGAAAGGCAGCCAAGGAGAAGTCAGACAGCAAAGCCTTTCTGCTTAGAGAAGCAAGGCCAAAACTGCTGATTTGGCTTCATTTTGATACATGATATATTTTTTTTAATCTATAAATTTTAATGTGGTCCTTAGAGGACATATTTTGAGCTGATGTTTTTTCCATTTCTTTTCTTCTTCCCCCACCTTTCAGAAGCAAAGAGGTCTGTTGGACTTTTTCCGGGTTATAATTACCAGACCTTGCAACTTGTTAATCCGTCTGCAGATAGGATGAAACTTGAAGTCAGGGACAATTATATGTGATGATAAGACAGTGACCAGGATTGGTTTTCTGAAAGATTAGGCTTTGGCCATAAAACAATGTTTCTCCGTAGTGCTTTGATGCTAGCTGAAGGTGTATTTTGCGAGAAGCAGGAGAGGAAAAATGGAGAGGAGCCAGCAAAACAAGGCCCTGAGTCCAGCTGGGAATTCCAGGTACTCCTGCATTACAAATAACAATTAATCATTGTTCTCTAAAACTGAATGCAAATCTTTAGTGTTTCATCGAAGAGCCTGGCTTTTTGCAACAGCACATCTTTGTGATGCTAATTTTCCCTATGGTTAAAAGAGTTATGTAGTCAAGTACTGACCCATTGCCAACAGCATTGAACCATTGTCAACAGCTTGCACACACATCCCTAAGGATATGCACCCAGTCTTGCTTTGACCAGTCAGTGTGACCAAGACTCTGCTCTGATGTGGAAACTCCATGGCTGGGTTAGCATAGCACTGGGCCAAGATCCTGCAGTAGGAAGTGTATATTGCCCTGGGAACAGCACTTCATCCACGAGGCAATGAGGCTTTGGACCCAAACCTGACTCATACTCTGTGAAGTTGCCTTGCCACACTGAACTCTTCCTTGTAATTCTTCCTTTTGCTCATAGTCTGAATGCACACAGACGTGGCACCCCAACAATGAGCAGCTTAGGAAAATATCAAGACCAGAGCTGAACAGCTGAAGCTTCAGGATCTATAGGAGCCTTGTGAGGGTGCACAGTGCAGGTCTTGCCTACCAAAGGGCCACTCCTCCCGCATGCAACAATCCATTTCTCTTCCCACTGATCTCCATTGCTTTTTCAGATTAGAAATTGGCTAGCTCTGTTTGCAGCACAACTTTGTTTTCAAAAAAAAAAAAAAAAAAAGAACTCAGGGAAAGCAAGTTTCAAAAAAAGAACTTGAGGAAAGTAAGTGAGTGTTTAAATGAAATCAGTGCACTGATGTGTCGCATTTCAAACAAAAAGTGTACTAAACCCCACCAAAAAGGCATTATGGAAAGATAAGCTTTCAGACTTCCTCTTGGTGTCTTTAAACTGTAATCTAGCATGTATATGTGAACCATCTCTCTTAAAAACTACTTAGGGTCCATGACTGATTTAATATGGTGACAAAATCACGCCAGCATAAATTTTCCCCTATAAAGTGGAGGATTCACATCTTCAAGGGTACCAAGGTTTTCATCGAAAATCAGTGGGAGTTGGGTTTCTGAATACCTTTCATGATCTTGACTGAAAGTCTTGAATTAGAGCCCCCAAGTCCATATTTAGTCATTTAAATATAGGTCCTCATTTTCAAAGGTGCTCAGCACTTAACAGTCCTTGTTGACATCAGTAGAGGCTATGACATGTCAGTCCTGAAAAGGAAAGCTGCAGTGGATACTGAGCCCTGTCTGCTGTTTGTTAGGGCCAGAATACAAAAATCAGGTCTCCCGTGTGGTGCACTCATTCCTGCTGTGTGACTAGTTTGAGTGCATAATCTATTCCCCTCCAACCAAATCACAAACAGAGACATTCAGCACAAGAGACTGTCCTCAGACGAAGTTCACCTTATAGTCAATTAACCTTGCAGAAAATATTTTTTCTCCATCTCCTTTTCCCACAAGACCTCTTTGTGAGTATGTACATGTGTGCATGCACGCAACCTTTAGGAGAGCCTTATTTTCTGGGCAAAAAGCCAAATGCTACAGTTTCTTCCCAGCCATTGGTTGTTTCAAGCCCTACTAAAGACAACAGGTGAGCTCCGTTCTTTGTGTAAGGTCTCATTCTGTCAGTCTTGGCACCAGGGAGAATTTGTTTTTGGAGTTTCTTAAAATTAAAAATTAAAACAATGAGGGATGCACTGAGTGGAGGCAGCTTACACGTCTTCATCAGTTAAACCCTAACTAGAAGAATGTGAGGAGGGGCTCCCAGACATGTTGCAAATGAGGCTTGTTGAGCCAGTGCTAACTGTGCTTTGCCATGGCAGGTGTGCATTTCCCTGCAGAACCCAACCCGCACTCAATTCTCGTGCTGCTCTCCCCACAGCCTTGCCCTGCAGGACCCCAAAGCCAGGTTTCAAAATTGATTCCTTCAATTTAATCCTGAGTTCAATAGAACTAAAACTACAATGGAAATCTCTGTGGTGGAGAGTGCAAAAGTACATCCCCAGTGTTGCTTAGAAGTTAGAGGTGAGCCATGCCTCCTCTTGCTCTGTTCTTCTGAAACTGTGGGGGCTGATTTATATGTATCTCCACTTGTGAGCTAAATTGCACAAGCCATGTCGCCAGGAATAACACCATTACTTTTAATGGAAATAAGCCATGTATGACCCAAAGCTCTGTAATAGTTCCACACAATGTGTTGAATCCATAAAGTCTATGGTTTCCTTCTAAAGAAATGTGTTGTTTTTTATACCAATCCTCCCCCCCCCCCCAAAAAAAAATATTGTGCTATGTTTTTTCTTTCTGAAAAACTGGAAAAAACAGCAGGTACTAGTTATAAAAGATTAAGGGAAAATTAATAGTTAATAAGACTATGAATAACAAAGGATAACAAAGGAAGGATAACTCCAGTTAACAGATGTATGAAATTATTGTAAAGTTCAGTTCGTAGGTAGGAAGAATCAGCATATAAATAATCAAGATCCTCAGCTGATCACTGTTTTTAGTCACCGCAAATGACAAATTGCACTGACATCCCTATTTCATTTGAAATAGTCCTGAACCTACCCAACTGCCAAGGTTATAGGTAATGTGCTCATAGAAGAACAAACTGCTAAAACCACGAGTCTCCTGCTTCATAAAGAAACATTTGAACAGGAACTCTTACAAAAACATCAGCCCTGTCTGTATGTATTAGATACACTCTGGCCCTGATTTTATACCACTGAAGTCAATAAGAATGTGGCTAAGCCACTTGTGAGGAGTAGGTTCTTGGCTGAGTCTTATATATTTCCTTTTGCTGTCTAATATTCTTGTCCAAAGCTTTGTGCTGTGAGAATTGTAATTGCAACAAAGAGGATTAGTTTAATACCAACTTTGCATCTGTGTCAATATGTCTTAAAATATAAAAATAACCTACTACTTGGATCAAATTCTGAGGTACATATAAATCTGTGTGGAGCAGCCCTGAGAACACTGAAGGTGCTACAATATGAAGCTGTGTTATATTTTATAAGCTATGATTTTTTTCCATAAACATTTTGAATATATGCAGGCACATTTACTGACATGCCACTTAGGCCCAACAAATGCCATCTCTGAATTTAGACAGCTGTGTGTGGCTGGTGGAGTCAGTATAGCAAACCTAAAAGGGAATAGAAGGAGGAATCTAGCAAAATAAATAAATAAACAAAAAGAAACAAAGAAAGAAAAAAAGCCCTGGTGTACATTAAAGGAAAAAATTGTTGATTTTAAATGACATCTCCTTGCCCCCTGTAGTGTAATTCATCCAGCCTTATAACTACAGAATCACAGAATTGTTCAGGTTGGAAGAGACCTCCAAGATCACCTAGTCCAACCTCTGACCTAACTCTAACAAGGCCCACACTAAACCATATCTCTAAGCTCAACATCTAAATGTCTTTTAAAGACCTCCAGGGATGGTGACTCAACCACTTCCCTGGGCTGCCCATTCCAATGCCTAACTACCCTTTCGGTAAAGAAGTTTTTCCTAACATTCAACCTAAACCTCCCCTGACGCAACTTGAGCCCATTCCCCCTCGTCCTGTCACCAGGCACGTGGGAGAAGAGGCCAATCCCTACCTCACTACAGCCTCCTTTAAGGTACCTGTACATATTTAAGGTACCTGTACCTTTAAGGTACCTGTACCTCTACATATCCAGTCATATGAATAAATAAATAGGTGTCAATAGGACTGACTGTTGGAATTGGGGGCCTGTTGACAATTGCTCAATAATTTTTTTGAGAAATAACCAGAAACTTTCACAAAAAAAAAAAAAAAAAAGGCATAATGGTGTCAAATGAGGATGACATCTCATGTTAAAACATGAGAAAGAGAAACAGAGAAATGTTTCCTCATCTTACCACAGCAAATACCCAAGACACCTCAGCTAGGATGTGAGTGACTGAAACACAGGTTCCTTTACTTCAAAAGATGTCTGGTGGGCATCCCAACCACCCCTACTGGCTTCTACTGGTCCTGTCTCTGTGCTTAGGGTAGGTATCTCAAACATTTACTGCTTCTTTCATAAATGGCTGATCCCACACTTTAGAATAAAACAAATGTTATACGTTTTTGACCAGCTTCTAAACTCATAATCTCTTTTTGATGAAGAATAGCACCAAAGATTACCTTTAAAACTTCTGAGCACCTATTTCTATAATTTAGATTGTCTGCTGCTGAATATCATGCTGTAATTTCTGCACTATAGTTACAACTCCAGATGGTAAAAAATACTAAAAAAATTACCAATGGTAAAAAAATAATCAGTTTCTCAACTGATTAGTTGATTTTCACCTTCAGTTTTTTCTTTAAAAATATTTTGTTATAACAAACCTAGCCTGTTTCAAGGATACATCTCTACTTTCTAAAATGAAAGATGGACAAATAGAGACATAAAAAATCCAGGGAATATAGCTCTTGTTTATCAAGTCCAAAGCCTGCTATATGTGTTTACAGCAGTGATCCTCAACTTCTCCAGCATAGGAAGCATGGTACGACTTGTTCCTTACATTACAGTACTTCCCAGAGACCCAACTGTATTGGTTGTGCTCAGTACAGACAGTTAGACTTGCTCTTTTCCTCACGAGCTCACAGTGTAAATGGAGATGATAACAAATGAGAAGGGAAAACTCTCAACGGGCCATGTGCATGGTCAGAAATTAAACCTGGATGTCCCAGTGCAACGTTGACTGGATTCATCGGCTCTGCTTTCACCTGTGCACTGAGGACGTTTGGAGGCCTGATAGATGTGATTGTGTGCTCAAATTCAGCACAGACTATTAAGTGTTCAGGTGCTATGGTAATGAGCTCAGTCTAAAATCCTCACCAGATAAGAAAGACAGACAGAATGACCTTTAAATCCACTTGCCTTCATTTTGGCACCTTATCAGCATTTTACAGTTCCTTCTTACTGTGTGACAGTGTAGAAAGTTTCATAATTCATTTCAGCTGTTGAATCCAAATATGAAATTACTGGAGAAATACAGTCACTTGGTCCAGAAAGAAATTGTATTTTGAGGCCTGAAATGGGTTCATGCATGGCATTTCTAATGACTAAGATGGCATCAAGATCACAATCACAGAATCACAGAATCACAGAATCTTTTTGGTTGGAAGAGACCTTCAAGATCACCTAGTCCAACGTAAGACCTAACACTAACAATCCCTCCACTAGACCATGTCTCCAAGCTCTGCATCCAAACGTGTTTTAAATACATCCAGGGATGGTGACTTGACCACTTCCCTGGGCAGCCTGTTCCAATGGCTCACAACCCTTTCAGTAAAGAAATTTTTCCTAATATCTAACCTAAACCTCCCCTGTCGCAACTTCAGCCCATTCCCCCTCGTCCTATCGCTTGATACATAGGAGAAGAGACCAATAAACCAATGAGCACAGTGCTTCATTCCCAGCAGAATATTGTGCACAGTGTAGTTAAACCATTGTTAAAATTACTGACTGCAATTTAGGGTGAGTCAGAAACAAGCTCTTCTCAACAACACCCGAATCCTTGTCAATTAGCCTTCACGTTCATTGGAGGGTTTAGGTGGCAATTTGGTGAGAGTTTAAAGCACTTTGGTTAAGGGTCCCCCTGTAGCACTCTTATGCCCAGGGTTGTGGGCTGGGCTTTGGTCTATCCTCAGAAGCACTTCACAGAGCAGACAGGTGAGCAGAAGACATATCACGGTGGTAGGGATAAAAAAAGAAGCAGTTCTGAAAGCTCTTCTTTGGAGGTTTGATCTCTACTTCTCCCTCCACCTGGGAGCCTCTCATGCTGTGAACCAAGGGGGTGAAGAGTAGTCCTGCTAGATTTAAGCCCTTAATTTGGACTGAAATGAGTAAATGCTGAGCTTTTGATTATATGTCAACATTTGTAGAGTGATACAACCAAGAGGTAATGCCTTTGCTCTTTACATTAAGGGAATTTCCTGTAGGTTTTGTCTTGTATTTTTCTACATAAGACCAGTTCCCTTGTTTAAGGAGAACAGTGATCAGTTCAGGGAGACATTTAGCAGTAACCATGAGCAACAGCCACCTGCTATGCAGCTGATGATACTTAAATAAACCTCGTCTGAATCAGTGGACATTGCACATCACTCTTTTGAGAAATCCTTTGACTTGAACTGCACCCTCCTACTGGTTGAAGTACCATGCTACTGTAGCACTAAAATTATCTGAAGGAATAAAGTTGTCTAAAACCTCAGGTTACCTAAAAGTCTCAAGCTTTAGATACAGTGTCCTCCTGAGTGTAATCACTGTCTGATGACAGAGTCGACACAGCGGTACATTTCTGGCATGGAGTTAGACTCTACCAGCCAGCAAGGGAAGTGGACAGAGCTAGTATTGCAGGTTGTTTTCAAAAGCAAAACATATAAACATTTTTTTTTTCAGGTCTGAACAAATTATTTTGGGGTGTAATATTGCCATTGCAGTGAAACTGTTGGGCTTGAAATCACTGTGTATAGTCCTGTGGATTTCACCTGCTTGTAGATAGATTCCTTTTTCCTTTTCCTGGAACCTAGTTACAGCAATGACAGATAGAGAGAGATACTCTTCTGATTTATATCACAGCTGCCACCACGGTATGTGATCACTTGTGGTAGGAGACATCTATGCCAGTAATCTAAGTTATTTAGATTCCAAATCCTATAATGTGTTGGCAGAAATCTTGTGACTCCATTAAGTTGTGTTATACTGTATGGAAAATAGACATATCAATCATCTTCTGTTACATATTTAGAACCTGTGATATTTAAAAGAACAATGATCTTTAAGATATAAAAATAGTATACTCAATTAATCTATTCTACTCTCTAGCAGACATAGTTTGAGTTACATGGCAAGTGAAATTGTCCCAGTGATTTAAATTCACAGCAGGGAGTGAATTAACTAAAATTAACATAGTATAAAAGGTTGGGTGAGAGTAATGTGTACACGCGATGGAGCTGTGATCTATCCCAGAGCTTTGTGCAGCCTACCAGAAACAAAGGCAAAGTAAGGGAGTGCTGGGTCATGCAGTATGAAAAGGGATGTTGTTGTGGGTGCTTCTCTGTTTTTCACCAAGGGAATATCTGTGATTGGACGTTTGAAATGCACAAGATGAACTATTTACTGTAGGCAGGGAAATTGAAGTGTTAGCCAAGCAAATGGGAAGAGACTGCATGGGAATGCAGAGAATTATGGTAAATGCACAATTTTGGAATACATGGCTGTACAGTGAACAGAAGGGATGATACAGAGGAGGAAAATGGCAATGGACATTTGTCCTGCAGGATTCTAACTCCAAAGAGACCACGGTTTTATTTTCTGTTTATCTCCACCGCTTTGTACAAAAATCAGGTCTTTAGGGACAAGGGGAACACTGCAGGAAAATCATCTTTCTTCTCTCTGGTAATATTTTACCTCTAGTAAAAGGGGAAAAAAAAAAAGACAGAATGAAGTAGGAAGTGCCAGATCAGAACAGACACATGGACTAGCTAGTACGTATCCAGTCTCCAACAGCAGTCCGGGCCAGATGCCTTAGAGGAATGTGTACTAAGCCTGCAGAAGGCAGATGTTTGGTAATCTGTTCTCAGTGAATGTTTCATCCTAAATCATAACAGTTACAGATTGATTTAAACCCTGAAACATGAAGTCTTACATCCCTTTCATAAAGGTTTTGTTAGCATTATCTGTGATCATTCTGGGTATTCCTGTTATTTGTGCAAATCTTACTAATTTCTTGGCCCCAATGACATCTTGTGGTGAGAAGCTCCATAGCCTGGTGCCAGAATTTCAGCCTTTTCTTGGTTTTACATTTCTTACCTTTCCATTTGTTCAAGTTTTTCTGTTTGTTTTACATAAATGTACATAGTTCATGGCTTATTCTTGGTTTTCATCTTTATATGGGCCTCAGAACTAGATGCCGCACCTATTTAATAATGAGAGATTTGATGGGATGGATTCAATATCTGTGGTCAACTACGAAGTCACAAGGTCATAGAGTTACACATCTGTGTGTGCCATTGATGATTGTCATTGCAAACTGCATTTTAGTTATTTCTGACAAGTAGGAAGTGAAAGACATGAGTTCAGCTCTCCCTGTACAAGAAACAAGAACTTTACATTTTCCTATGCCACTTATCTGGGCTATCATAGCTCTAAGGTTGGACACAGTTCTCAGGTACAGTGATCTCAGTCCATCCTATTTCAGTTTGCATAAAAGAATGAAGAATTCAGTCCGTTCAAAAGAGGAACTTTAGGTTGGTTATTTCAAGGTATTGCCCAACGGCATTTTAACACTAGGAAAATAAACAAACAAATAAACAAACAAAAGCACAACAAAAAATGCATACCTAAAGTGCCTAACTTCCTTCTCCTGTTTCTGGGGACCTTGTTGCTTGCATGCAAAGATGCAAACAGAGGTGCTAAGCCAGGGAAAGACTAAGGTGGGATCTAATTCCTGTCTTTGACTACCACAGAGGGGTTATAGGGATGACAGACCCAGGGCCTTCTCAGAGGGGATCACCAGATGTAGCAAAGGAAATTTCCACTGGATATACGGAAAAAATTTCACTTGGAGAGTGGTTATACATGGAAGCAGGTTGTGCAGATCTCCATTCTCAGAGATTTTCAGAATTCAGCTGAACAAGGCCCTGAACAACTACACCTAACTTCGAAGCCAAACTTGCTCTGAGCAGGGGCTTAGACCAGATGACCTTCAGACATCCCCTTCCAACCTTAACTATTCTATAATTTTATGATACAGCATAATTCTTATCTAGGATTAAGCTACCTGAAATTTGCCCAAGGTCCAAAATGTTACTTAGGATTAACCTCTTTAGAGCCCAAATTCAAGTCTTTAGCTTCAAAATCAAACTTCCTTTCAAGAGAATTAAATGTTCCAGAGAAAAAAATAAAGATTGATTTTAGGAAGATTTTGCCCTCCCACAAACATTGTCCAATGCTAATTAAATTCTGTATTTGATCTTCAGTCTCTGTTCAGTGATGAACCTGCTGCCATGATAGCCTGACAGTTATTTGGATTTATTACTGTAAGGAAATTTAAAGCTGAGGAGAGATCAAACCAAACTAAGTAAAACAAAGAATAAACATCAACATTGTATTTTGCCTGTAAATGTAAAGCTTCAGATGAAAGAGCTCAGATTTGAAGTCTGACTATTCCAGCAAGTCTGGTGCAATAGAGTAATTCTATAATTATATCTATATCTCCTCTACCTTTGATCAGAGAGCAGTGCTTTGGCATTGATTAAAACCTCCTTCCTGATAATTAAGAGTCAGAAACAGAAAGGGTTCAGGGTTGTTTTTGTTTTGTTTTGTTTTGTTTTGTTTTGTTTGCACAAAACCAAGTTGAGGATTCCAGAAATGGTTTGCACCAGATAATGCAACATGGTTCAAGGATCTTAGAGCCAGTACTCAGCGGAGTTGCTGTAACCACACAATACAGCTCAGAGGTGCTAAGGATGGGTTAGATTTGCATGTAAAGTATGTATCCACAGTGAAGATCTTCTTCAAGTCTCCTCAGCAGGGATTGTTAACAGTGATTCTGGTTATGGAGCAGGCTTGTGCAAAGGCATCCCCAGCATCTCTGCTTTATGCACCTTTCTGCTCTCTGACCATACTTCCCAGTTCTAGTGGGGTCACTAATCTGCAAAGCATAATGGTATGGGGACATTTAATCCTGTTGTCACTGCTGAAACAAGTTCAGGTTATTACATCCCTTGGAGATTTGGTGATGCGCATTGTGGAGAGCAACATGGGTGATGAATGGATGGAGTGATGGTGTAATTAAATCTGACATATGTTGCTATAAATCAAAACTGACAGAAATCCCAGAATTATTTTAGAAAGCTCTGTGCAGTCTGGAATGTCCAAGTCTTTCAAGCAAAACATAAAACCAAAATCCTGACCTTTCTTGTCTTTAATGAGACTGCAACCATATTTTAAATAACTGAGCTGAGCAAGTGATGACTGAGGGCAAAGCATTTCTTGATCAAGGGCAGCAAGTTATACATTAAAAAGAACAGTCTTCCCTTTCCTAGGGATGCAATATAAACCTTTCATCTAAAAAGCTACTCTCATCATTAGGTGTACAATGCTGGCACCTGGACTTATTTCTGTGCTCTCAGAAACAAGAAAAGAGGATACTGATCAGGTCTTTCAAAAATATTTTAAAATAAAATAAAATAAAAAAGAGGAAAAATACCCTAACGCCTTCCAAAACTTTTATCTCAGAAAGACAGAAAATCTGGAGTCCCTGTGAAATCTGCTAAGGACTTTGCTGATGTTGCTGGTTCTCCCTGAAAGCTGTTCAGTGTGCCCTGAAAACTGGGAGAATACAATTCATGGGCAGGCTGGCAGGCTGGAAATCAGATCATGACCTTCTGCCTGCCCTTATTTCCCCACAGTTTTGATTGGAAATAGGATTATTCAGTACTTCCTGGTCTGAGCGCAGGTTGGACTTGGTGACCTCCAGAGGTCCCTTCCAACTGAAATTACTGCAAGATTCCACGGTTCCCTCCTAAACAGTTGTGTAATAGTAAGAAGCATCCATCATACTTGGCCATAATTCAGTTTATGCTTTTTCTTTTTTTCCTAGCCAAAGATTGAACTAAAGAATAATATGATTTTGCAATTAAAATAAGAAGCTTTAGATTGTGCTCTCTCCTTTCTCCTGAGACTACACAATCTTTGAGTTACCACTGACAATATTTCACACTAAAACACCACAGGGATTTATTCTTAGAAATTTTTGTTATTCTAGTTCTACATGTTCCATGAGGAGAAAGGAGTGGCCTCAAAACAAGATTTTCTGTGTTTCCTGAAGTTTTCATCTGCTAAAATTTCCAAGCACATATTAGCTACATGAGATGAAAACAGGGAGACCTACCAGCAAGATTAATAAAATCAACCCAGCACTGACTTGTAGAATATTGGTAGTCCTTAAATTAAAAGAATGTCATCAGGTTGCATATTCCTTCTTTTATCCATTTCACCTAGTTTCCCATGATGGCCAGAAAAGCCACAGTATCTCCTTGTTTTTAAAAACATTTTTCCTGACAAAACAAGAGTGGTTTACAAACATTGTCCCTTTCCACTTAAGTCATGAAGGCCCATCCTGTCACTTTCTGCTAACAAACCGATCATTTTCCTGAGTTGGCAAGAGCTGAATATTTTTTACCAGGCCTGCATGCGTAACTGCCTTACAAAGTACTCAGGATTGGGTATCAGTCAAAGCAAGCATATGTGCAAATTTACCGTTTTAGCAGATGGAATCAGAACAGCTCAATTGCATACAGTAAAAGCCTTAATATTTCCACAGCTGGCAAGTTTCCTGTGGTCTAAAGGATTGGAGCTTTTGCTTTTAGAGACAGAAGAACTAAATCAAGCTCTAATTCAGGAAACATTTTGTGTTTAAAATCTTAAGATGCTTTAGACATCTTCCCCCCCAAAAAACAAAAAACAAAGGTTAAGATATTTGGGGAAAAAAAAATGTAGCTTTTCTCCTCTGCTCCCTCCATCCTGAAGTGAAAGCAGTGATATGGTGAAAGCTCGGTTCTGGCTTCTGTGACTTTTTCTACAATCAGGCTTTTCTTGATGCTGCTCTTTGGCCAGAGATCTCACCTCTTGCCTCTCCTGACCAATATAATTGTGTTGACAGAAGTCTGCAGTACAGAGAAGATCAACTTCTGAGTTTTATTGTGTTGCTTCTGTGAAGTCCAGTGTAACAGGAGAGTGTGTTATGAAACCAGCCGTTAATATTACACAGTTATGAGTCACTTACTACACAGTGATTTTGTCAAGAGTAAAAACCCGTTCTTGGAAACATTTTCTTTTGGATAGTTAACTATTTCTGACAGCATGTTCTTAAACTAGAATTGTCTTGTCCACGAGGAAGTCAAAATCCTTTTATAACACCATGTAAATTAAAGTGTGTTTGTTCACACATTTCTTGACAGCCAGAACATTTTGAACCAAGTGAAACTTTGCCAGAGCTGAAACCTGTTACGAGGCTGAACTAGTTCTGAAGGACATTTCAAAAGAAGGACTAATGCTTCTCCCACATTTGGTGGTGTAAGCACTGACATGGGATTTATAACTGTTGCCTTTGAGCTTTTGCCCTGACACAGAGTGGGATAAAGGACGGACACATCCTGTTCAGAATCAGGGAGAACCAAGTCCTGAAACTTTGCCCTACATCTGTGTTTTAGCTAAAGGGTACCACCTCTCTTTAGATAATAAGGTTCAGTTTTCATTCAGAAAGTGGCTGTTGGTACCTCCATGGTGAAGAAGTCCAATGTCATGTTGTCTTCTCAATAGGATCTTCCTTTGTAGCAAATACTGAAACTGAGAAAGTTGAGTTGAAATGGATCTGGCACTACCCAGTCCCTTCTATTTGTGTACAACCTGTACTTTAAGTACAGAGGTGGACAGAGAGTCTTGGATTATGGTCCCAAGAGTTACCATAATGATACATTGCCTCCTAAAAAAAAAGAAAGTGCTCATTGCTTTCTACAGGTTGCTGTTATGCCCTGTAAACTCCCTGGTCATGCTATTCTTCAGCTAAATCAAGATTTGTCCCACCAACTCACTGTTGAAATTATAGTCATAGAATTGTTTGGCTAAAATCTGGCTATATTCAGGCAAGTAAGTGACCAGGTTTCACAGATGCTATCCATGTATGTGCTCACACTCTAGATAAGGTACTTGGTTCTTCTTAAGTAGGGTAACTAAAGAAGCCCCCAGTACGGATCTTCATGTTAGCTTTATACAGTCCTGAAGTATTTAATCTAATGCACTGAATATTTATCATCTATCCAAGTGGACAGTTTTTTGTAGATAGCAACCTGTGAAAGCTTCAAAAACATTAATCACTCCTCCCTATAGCAGTCCAGCTGACACACTTACTGAGACTCATGACTTGAAGATTCAGGGCTCCCCGTGGACTCAAACCTTGTTTCTTTGCTCTCCCAGCCACCTAAATCATGGTGATAGCATGGTCCCAGCTGTGTAGGGAAGGTGGTGGCTTTCATCACAAATTGCATGGATGTAAATGGGCCAGGTATTCAGATCTCGTCACATGCCTGCTCCATCTTCAGTACTCATTCTATACTCAGTTTTGCCACCATTTTTTATTTTACTGGGGGAAATTAAAGACAAAACCACAAAAAACAAATTGATTTTTAGTTTGTTCTTAGCAGAAGGAGGCTGAAATGAAAAAGCTGAAGAGCTGAACCCTTGCAGAGTACAATCCCTGCTGAAACAGGACCACCTGCCTTCATCCTAGATTCACTCTGGCCAGCTATTGCTTTCCCATCACCTCTTGCTAACAGTGCTAGATATCAGACACCTTCTTAAATTTCCATAGATCTCCTGTTTCTTTTCTTTAAAGAAAGCACCCATTGATGCAGACAGCATTTTTCCCTCTGGCTAGATGACATAGGACACAATGCTGAAGCCTCCAGAGAGCACTGGGCTTGACGGGGAGCTTGTTTGTCGTACAATATTTTAACAGACAAACATGCAAGGAAAACAACAAGGACAGCTACCCTGTGTAATGAAAGCTCAATGATTTAAAAAGCAGCAGTGTGTGTGCGAGGGAAGGAAGGGAGGCTGGGGGATGGGTCAGCAGGTTTCACTTGCCAGACCAGGGGTAACAAAAAATTATCCTGATCCAACAGACCATGTGAAAGGATATTACCAGGGTATGAAAAAATTCTTTTGGGGGGACAGAATGTATTTTTTCTGCCCTTTTTCTAAAGCCCTGTTATTTTGCTGTTCTTTGCTTGCATCTGTTAAATGCTGGAATGTCTGCAGGGACATTTTGAAAAGCTGCACAATGTCAATTAAATTTGCCGAGCAGTATATCTTTTTGGAGTACGTGTGACCTTTTCTGTTTGTCATTTCCTGGGCATCACACCAAGTGATCCTCTTAGGATGCTGGCTTTGTGGAGCAGGCCCACAGCAGCAGGACTGCAGGAACTGCAGGTTTCTGGGACCGCTGCCAACCTCCGGATAATTGCCATCAGCAGGAAAGAGCTAGAAAAGCTTGGCTGAGTCCATCTTTTACAGATAGATTGACCCCTTTCTGCCACTGCAGAATCACAGTCAGAGAGAAACACATCTCCAAAAAGAGACAGAGGGGAGGGAAGGAGGGGGAAGAGAGGAATGATTACAGCAGGAAAGCTACATCTGATCCGAACAGGGGAGATTTGGAGGTTACACTCACTGCTTCCCCATCACCAATATTTTTAACATCTTCTGTTTTAAGACAGATGAATCTGAGAATGGAGCTTAAATGCTCAGCTCTGTTATAATAAAACTGGTGTTTCTGTGAAAGCAGAGTCAATGCTCTGAGAGAGAGGTGGGAAGGGTGGGAATTTAATACCTTCATGTGATACATCTGCTGGGAAATAACAATTTTAACATATATGCGGCAAGGGAAAGGGAGAGAGTGAATGCATGCTGAAAGCCACTGCAGGTGCTTGGAAATGAGATGGGGGAGAGCAAAAAAGAGAAAGGAGACTGCATGGCCACAGCTCAGTAGCTATGCTGAGATGTTTTGAACAGCAGTGAGAGCCCCTGCTGCACCTTTTGAAAGCGGGGTGTGGAAAGCAGAGCCCTTAATATCCCTATGTCCACCAAGTGCCTGACTGGGGTAAGTGCTGGTGATGTGGTCAGGCAGTGGTTTCAGCAACTGAGACTTCACATGCATTGCATCCTCCACATGCTCACCCACCTCAGTGCTATGCATAGGGTTCAACATCAGTGCTGCTAACAAATACCCACAGTGACCACAGCGCAGGAGCCCACGAGCTCCGGACAAGTGCTGGGATTCCCACCCCGAGCCCGAGCAGCCTGCCTGGTGTATCTCAGCAGAGCTGGGGCAGGCAGTGGTTGAAATCTGGTTAAAATATCAAGCCTGCCCTAGGCAATCCCAAACGGTGATGTCCAGGTCCAGTTCTGACTCCACTAGGAAAATGAAAGAGGTGGCGGGTTGCAGGCGTAAGCAACGCCATTGTGTGCCCTGCGAGGTATGGGCACTGCGATTCTGCCCCCTCCCTCCCCTCCTTCCACCACTTGCTGAGGTCCAGTGGTTATGCAAAAGAGAGAAAAGCTGAGCCACAAAAGTGCATAGCAATAAGTATGATGTCTGAAAATCAAAGATCTCTATGAAAAACAAAGCTCCTGAGACAAAATCTCTCTAGGTCAGTACAGTCTCTATTAATATTAAGCTGTTTAATGCTATAAAAGCCATAATACGCAAATTCATTCACCAGCAATTCTGCTTTTTCTCTTTCCTCACCCATGATCTATCTTTCAGTTGCCAGGATAAATAATACTTGGGTTACAGTAATGTCCTGTGGCTCCAGACTGGGGGAGCTTCAATGCATAAGGTGCTGAGCAAACATGTATGGAGGCATAATGCTGTCAAATGTTATCCAGGTCATATAATCTGTAGCTATATTCCTCCCTCTGGAGAACATGCTCTGCTCGGCAAATGCTTGGCCTGCTTCTGTATGTGACACTCAATGTCAGTGAGTGACATCTCGCAGATGACACGTTATTGGTAGAGCAGGTGCTGGTGGCGAGGGCTATATTTAAAAAGCAGAGGTCTAAAAATGGCTTTGCAAGGCTCTGTGTTTATCAGGTCTCAGTCATTTCCAGAGCAGATCCAATTCTTTTACAAGACCTTTCTACCCTTCCTCCACCAGAATGAGAAAGCTATCCAGGTGCTTCCCTGGATCACCAGAAGAAAAGCCACGCAATCTGGGATATGACATCTTTATCACTCATATGAAACAAGATGTGCATGTCAGAAGAGTTTCCAGAGCTGTATTAAAAGGCATCTTTTACACTAAATGAGGCAAATTCCCTGTAAATTTATCATTGCATCAGTTTCTATTTATCATAGCTCAAATCTGCCTTCATCAAACCCCAAAGTTACTGTAGACAAGGGCAGATGAACACATTGCTATGAACCAAGCAACAGTGTGTATTTTGACATACCACCCACTCTGTGGCAACTCTGTATGTACCCAATCCTGAGGAAAACATGAGATAACCTGTTCTGGGACTGGCATGAGGCTGAGTGTGTCTGTGGTGCTCTCTGCAGAACAACTGGGTTGCCCTGGGGTCCCTTGTCTATTTGCCTCTGTCCAGTCACAGTTTTACTCAAAAGTCCCCTACGTTGGTGAATCAGTTTGCCACTCTAGGAACAGGGATCTTTTTGAGAGCCAGAGGGTAATTTAGGGCTGTCCAAATGATGTTCAACCACCAGGGCACCATCTGCAATGACTGGGAATTGATGGTTGCCCTTAAAACTGTGCTGCTGTAGGAAGGTCTTGCCAACTACTAAGCTCCAAAACCGTATTTGGAGTTTAAGTATACACAGAGAACATCCTAGACAAGGCAGAAAAACAGTTTAGGCCTTTTATTTTGGGCCCAGGATGTAAGTTTGGATTTTTTTCTGGAGGCAGCCTCCACTTGAACTACTTGTGGGTGTGTTCTGGGGATAGAAATGGTGATGAGATGCTAGTGTGCTGGCCACAAAAACTGGTGCTGTCCACTCAAGTTAATTTGAGAAGCATTGCCAGACCTCAGCTTGTAATATGCTATTCAATTACTCTTTCTGCGTACTGCTTAGAGTAATCCCAGTTTGAGTGTGGTCTCTGGTAAAAATGAGGGAATAAATTTGAAATTTAAGCTCTCTGGAAACCCATTTGTTTATTCCTTGGAAATTGAACAGGTTTTTTTTGGTGGTAGTGGTTTTCTTTTTTGTTTTGTTTTGTTTTATTTTATTTTATGAATAAATGTTAAGAAACTATATATGGTGTCTGGAGGAACTGTCAACATCAACAGTCCTTCACTTCTGTGGGTGACATGCAAAAGAGAAAAGACCTCGCTATTTCATTTTGTTTCCATTTGCCACCCCCATTTACAGCTAAGGGATGTAAATGCTTTGAGTAGTCTCACTGGAATCAGGAGGACAACCCACGGGCCTACAGGGAGGCACATGACAGAGGACTTTACCAAATCGCCCTCCAGCACCAGGTGCTGGAAGGCACAGTGTTGGTAGCTGTTGGCAGCTGACCTGAAGAAGTTAGGATGTGCAGCTCAGCTTGTTTCCTCTCTTTAGCACAAAATATTTAAAAAGGAAGCAAGACCAACAGTTTTCCCCACGCCAACAAAAATAAAACTGCTTGCAGCAGGTGAGGTGCAGCATGTCTGCCTGACTCTGGGGAGCCAGGGGGATGGACGGGGGCTCAACAGCAGTCAAGAGGCGGACACACAGGCAACAGCCCTGCGGCTGAGGTTCAAGCCCAGAGCAAAAAGGCATCCACAGGAACGATTGCAACTGTTGACAGTGGAGAGATGTAATTCGTAGTTTGCAAAAAGCAGCCTAGTTCCTTAAAATGAAATAATCTCACACACATGAAAATCCCCCAGCCCTCTTAGCTACCTGGTCAGTGAATGGCTGCCCATGTGCCAGCTATGTTAAGCTGATAAAAACACCACAGCTCAGACAGGATCCCTGGATGGGTTTGATTAAGGACTAGTGCATCCTTATGAAAGTCAATGGCACACAGATGTTTTCATTCTTCGGTGTTGTAGAAGCAAAAGCCTCTACATTTTTAATACCTTTTTTTTTAAAATCTCATTTTATTTGTGTGTATTAAAGAAGGCCTCATGTAGACTCCTAAACTGGGAGGAGAAGAAAGAGAGGAAATGCCAACACATCAGCCCACAAATAGCCAAGGCGCTTACAACTCACTCATAAATAAATTCCTCTCAGAAAACTTCCTTGGTCAGTGGAAATCCAAGTCTCACTCACTTAAGTCTTTCCCAAAAGCAATGCAGTTTGGACTGTGTTCTGCTTGTGTTAACAAATGTAGGCTATTCCAGGCCACAGAAGAAGAAAAAAACCCTTACAGCCCTGTGGAGAAATTGCCTTTCTAAGAGGTTCCTTAATGTCAAGAAACAGGGACTCGGTCTAGAGATGCCTGAGTTACACTCTGCTGCAGCAGGGAAGTTGGGAATATGGTCCATCCCCGAGACAGGGAAAGGTCAGCTGAGATGATTTTCTCTCCATAAATGACTTAGGAGAAGAAGTCCACTCCTTTCCCTGTAGTTCTCTGTCAGGTTCCTCCCTGCAGCACCATCCGGACAAGTGGCACCAACCCACCCTGCTGCCCTTACTGTTATGGTCTTCTTCCTGGGTTAGGCGTCAAATACAACATTCTCCCAAGCTGGCTTCTGCCAATGGACCCAACACACCTGAGATACTGAATCACCCCAGTGATTCTGCTTTAGCGTCCTTTTTGCATCCAATTCCCTACAGTCACCTCTTGCAGATCTGCCAGTACTATCATCTGCTCACATAACACCCTCTGGCATCCACAATGACAAGTCAGTCACCCCTTTTCATCCCAATTCCTCCTCATGCTTACGCTGTCATTACTTGTTTCAACAAAGGAAGGAAACAAAGGGCTCTCCTTTTGTTCTCACTCTCCTACATCACCCTTCCTCCTCTCTGTCTTTCCTTAATGTCTCTCATATTCTCAAGTCTAAAATGCGAAAGCTTTGGATTTCTCACTCACAGTAAAAAACAAATTCCAAAACCCAACACAAATTAATGAAATCCACAGTAGTACCGATCTGCTGCATTGATTTTCAGGCACTTCATCTGGAGCACCTTTGGAAAGCCCAACTACTCAAAACAGCAAGTACCCTGTATTCTGCAAACCAAATGCCTTGCAGACATGGCATGTTGATAGCCCAAGAGCTGAGACACCCAGCTTCACCTGTTACTTTGCAAGAGCCACACCAGTAGCAATGATACCCACATGTCTTCCTTTTCCAGCATATAGGCTTCCTCTCTTTGCAAGCAGGTGTTTCAGTTTTGAGCTCAAAGTAAGTGCTGAGCTATACTTGTGAGGAGAACATCATTTACATGTATGGATCCCGCACATTTTGAGGCAGAGCTGCAGAGATGTCCAGAAATGCAGGGTTCTAGGATGGGTAGTATCTGGTCTATTTTCTCAATATAAGTTATGGTCCTGCAAGAGTTGTCCCCAGTTGCTGCAGAAAGAGGTGACTGAGACATTTGGGATGTAGGAGAGGCTGTGCCATCCCCAGGGAGCTCAGATCGTGTTCACCTATGAGATCTGAAATGCAGGGATGCATGAGAAACCCAGTAAGAAGTAGGTCTGCAGAAAAAGCCAGGACTAGGCACATCATCAGGCTTCAGAGGTGAAGAAGAGGAAAAGTCTTGTCCTAGGGTCTGGCAGAGCCCTAGGGTGACACAGTTTGTCACTGCTCAGGAGGCCACTGACACTGGCTGGATTAAGGACTCACCCTTGTGTGGCAATTTCTTAAAGAGCTCTTCTGTTAGGAAGAAAAGTTATTATAAAAAAGACTTATAAGATGTGTGACCTATTCCCAAATCTACCTCCATCCTGCTCCCCATGCCACCACTTCTGTCTGATATGGGGATCAAAATATTGTCACAGCCATGTACACACACAAGTTATCCATAGCTCTGGCTCGAAGCAGTAAATCACCATTAGCTCCCTGGAAACTGCTGACAAAAGACCTGTGGGTGCACAGGAAACTTTTGGTGAGTTTACATTGAGCTTGAAGGTTACAGGAAAAACAGAAATCAAGGAAGTCATGCGTGGTTATGCAGCATAAGTGTCACCCATGTGAAATCTGCTATTCTCTTTTCTTCTTCTGTTTGCGGTCTGTCCCTGTCCCCCCCCCTTCTTAGATAGTCATTAGGACAAATGCAAATAACTTAGCATTTTATTCCTTAAATTAACTTACGGAACACTGAAAGATTATTTTATCAGTCAGCCTGCGTTGGGTGTGAAGATCTTACCTTCTTGTTCTCAGCTACAGATGTACCTCCTCTTCTCACAAAATAAACAAACCAAAAACCTACTTGCTACCTCTCTCCTGTTTAAATTTCTCTGCAATTTAGGAGACGCAAATAATGACCTTCTGCAAAAGCAGGAAATAAATTACAGCCAAAATGGCAAAAGCAAAATATTTCTCCTCTAAACATGTTGTTTTTTACTTTGTATGTCTTGGCAGCCTAACTGTCTGAAAACACCCACCTGAATTCTCTGCACTCAACAGAGCAGCCCAAGGATAAACCCTCCAGTAAATCCTATGTGACTGAACCTGTAGGAACCTGGCTGTGAGTAAAAACATTTTAAATATGATTGCTATACCTGTTAGTAACCAAAGAGTCCTTTTGGAGCAAATAATTTTCTTGGAAACATCTGAATCCAATCATCCAAATCTGAGAGCCCACATCCATGTTATACCAGTGTTCTAGTCTCTACATGATCTGTCCCCTGCCTCAAAAGAAGAGTTTACCTTGTCCATCTATCATTTAAATGGTAATGAGTTAAATGAATTCCACCTCACTTCTGAGCTTCAGAGCAAGCTTGGGTTTATTTATTCATTTAAAGACACAGAACAAGTTTGACATTGCTGAACGTGTCCCAGATTTATGGAAAATAAAACTGTACTAATCTAGTGCATTTATTAGCTTTTCTGTCACATGCCTCCGTGAGTATCCAGAGATGTGAGTTTGCCCTGCAGTTCTGTTCTGACTGGAACATCATCTCCTGAAACATAAATGTTATCTTAAGGTCATATGCTGATGAAAACCACTGTTTTGCCAAACTCTAATTTCTTGGTCATTTGACAAAGCAGCTGCTGTGCTGTTATATGGCACAAAGAAAGCTATTAAAGATGGATGAGTTACATTTGATTTGGCATATATTATACTGCTTCCAAAGGTAAAAATTAAGATTGATGATTATATTTCTTGATTTAAATGAATAAATAAGTCATCTCTCACAAATCAATATACCAGAATGATATTTCTGAATGACGTTGTTCATCTACACCTTATGTAGTCCTCTGAGAGCTTCTGTGCATGTATTTTAATAGAACAAAGGAAATATCCTAATGCCAGATATAATTAATTTGTAGCATCATAGATTGGTATTGAGCAAAGATCCTGATTTGGAGGAAAATGCAGAGATTAGACAATTGCGTATGTCATGTGACAGGGAGCTCTGCAGCTGGTGTACATTAACAAAAATAAAAATTACAAGGTTTAGGTAATCAACAGCTGCTGTCAGCTGGTATGGTACCACATCAGTGCCTCCAAGGTCTGTAAAGATGGTTTTTTACCATCTGGAGGATATCTAGCATTGGCCAATGTCAGAACTACAGTACTGGAGGCTTCTGCTGCTGCTTTGGCAAGCCTGTACGAATGCTCACTTGTAGGAGCAGGGAACACGCAGAGTGGAGTCAAGAAACACGATACTATGACATGTTTTAGGAGGTGGTGCTGTCATAGCTAGTCATTCAAGGGCTTTTTAGTGTGTGAGAGAGCGCTGACAGGGGAATCACGCTGCAGGGATGTAAGTTTTGGGTTACACAAAGCTCTGTGTCCAGGAAGAGCTGGAAGATGTGTTGGAGTTGCAGCACGGTTTGGTGTCCACATTTAGGCTCTGAGCAGCAGGTTCTGGAAGCAGAGGTGTTCCTGGGAACTGAACGTCTGGTGATGGATGGAGAAGGAAGTGCTGCCCTGCACTTTGTTTGACCCTCATCTTGCCATGAGAAAGATCAGTTATTATCCATAACTAAATAAATAAAGTTCACCAGTGTTTTCTCTCATTAAAAATTGCTCTAGTTGAGGAATACTTTTTGTATTTTGTAACAGAAAATTTAAAAAACTGGAGTTTGGAATTTCTGTGGTCTCTACCGTTTTCTCTTCCTCCCTTCTCAGTCATGAAGTTCAGACAAGTTCCAAATGAGGGAGATACTTCAGCATTTAGGATAGGACTTTGGTTGGGCAGTACCTCCAGCATTTATTCACACATAGCCAAGGAGGTAGGAAAATTGTCCCAGTGAGAAACAAGCATGAGTAATAAAGAAGCACTATCTTTCAGATCAGAAATCTAACACCAAAAGAAAAAGATTCATCAATATTCAAGCTAACAAAAGATATGTTTCTTGAAAAGTTTATCTAGTAGGTTGGCAAGTGATCTCCCTCTCCTGTTTACTGTTTGTGACTTTTCTACTAGTATACTGAGAGACCTCAGGAATAGAAAATCACCTTGCTCTGTGCCTCAGTTTCCTAAATCTGAATTGTTTATCTGTACTTCCTCAAAAAGCACTTTTTTGTTTGCCAGTGTCTGCAGTCTCCATGGGATGGGAACAGTCTTGCAAGGCATTGCTTGTGCACATTGCCTGGTGCAATGGTTCTCTATCTCAGTAGAAAACTCTATCATGATGAGAACATATTGCAGCTTGTGCATCTCTTCTTACAAAACTCAATTCACATGCTGAGGTTTCCTGCTCTTGCACTTAACTTCTTTGAATTAGCTATGATACCTCTGTAGGACACATAACTCTTGTGAAGCTTGTTCTCCTTAAAATAAGTAAATAAATAAATAAGCAGGCTGGAGTTCATTGCTGAAATTGAGTAACAGCACAGAAGAAAATTCAACAATAAAACAGCTATGTTGTAAAACATCAATATTTGCAATAAACCATGAGTTGAGAGGTGGCACGGTATAATGGCTTCTTCCAGACATGAAATACCATATCCTCATGACAAAAACACTGAAAGACACAAGCTGAGCTAACCAATTCTGTGAGGTACCTGCAAAAGCTCCTTGAACCACAGCACCTTGTCCTTGCTTAATGTACTGCATCTTTGGGCAGAGTATATTCCTTCCACAGAGCTCAAGGCATGGAAAGGAGAGATCATAAAAAGAGCAGAGTAAAGCAATAAGGCTTACATGCATCTGCTCTGCGCGCAAAGACTTTACGCCACACTTCTGGCCCAGAACATCTACTTAACATCCAGCTGACCTTTAGGTGTGAAAATTAATGATATGGAACTCCTTGTCCTAGCTGCTTGGATCTAATTGCTCTGCCCCCCCAGTATTTGCAGTCTGCTTATGTTTCCATTGCTATATAGAGCTCTACTCTTCACTATCCTTAAGATGAAGGGATTTTAAGGCCAAAGAATCATCTCATTTAGATCACCTATGTCACAGGTTGTTAAGTTTCACCTAGTTGTCCCCAGGATTGATCCCGGTAATTGATGTTCAGAGAAAACCGTCTTCCAGAGAGACACCCAGCCATGACTTGCAGGAATTGAGAAGCAGAGAACCCGTGGCTTTCTTTAGCAGTTTGTTCTGGCATGTAATCCTCCTCAGCAAAAAGTTAATCTTATTCTAAATCACGCTGGTTCCTCTCATGCTTTCCTCTGTGTGATTAAAAAGCCCTTTTGCAACCAGGTTCTTCTCCCCACACAAATATTTCTGCAGTAGTCAAATTACCTCTCCATCTTCTCCTTGCCCAAGTAAGCAGGATGAGCTTGAAAAGTCTTTCATTCTCAGGAATTTTCCCCTAGTCTTGTCTGGCTCTTTGCTTCAGTTTCTCTGTGTTTTGTTTTGGTTTGGTTTGGTTTTGTATGTTTGTATTTTTGTTATTTATTTATTTTTTTACATTCTTGAAAGAAAGCAAACTGGGATGCAACATTACCATTTCACTCACCCTGATTTTGTACAGAGGTGCAAGGCTGCAGTCAGATCCTATTGAAATGGGAATATGCATATAAGAAAGGCTCGTGAGTTTCAACATTAAAGGCCCTGACGTACAGTATATGGAGTATATGTATATATAGAGCATATATACATATATGTATATATAGCATATACACATATAGAGAAATACACATAGGTATAGACATACCTTTGATCTGTGGGCTAACAGCCATAGAGGTAATTATTTTGCAGTGATGCAGATTATGTCTTGAAGTAAATTTAGCTGACTACTGCCAGTAAGGGAAGAACAGAGGGAAAGAAGTCAGAAGCAGGATGTGTCAGAAGCAACAGATGAATCAGGGTCTCACATAAGCAGGGAGAGGAGAATAAAAATGACCACTAATAAAAAGTTAGGTAGATTTGCTTGCTTTGTCTAGACTAGGATAGATCTAAATTCATGTTCAGCAGAGACCTCCTGCCCTGAACTCATGGCCATACAGAAGTTCTTATCTGCTCCAAGATATTTGCTGGAAATTTGGCCTCTGGATCACAGGCACTCATAAAACTCAATCCTGATCAGACTGGGCTCCTTACTATTACCTACAGCATGGACTTGAATTCTCTGCAAATTGTGTCATCTGTACCTTGTAAGCAATATCATTCACACTCATCCATTTAGGAGTTCATCACTTCATATTTATAACACGTTGCTTGTTCACTGACTATATCATTTAGTCAAGGTTTTAATTAAAATACTTTCAAATGCATTACTACGAAAGCATAGCTTCTTTGGCATGAGCTCCTTCGTTCTCGTTTCCCAGCTCTGTCCTGGGGGCCAACAGGCTTCAAGACACAGCAAGGCTCACTGGCTACTCCTGATGGTGGGGGACTAAAACTTACCCCTCAGACCAAGGTCAGTCACCTCTGCAGCCACCTCCCTCCTGCCGTTCGCATCAGTCATCTCCTTCCATTCAGAGATCACTACATGTCCTGGAACAACCAGGAACACTGTGTGTCTCAGCACGACGTGAAGCTCAGGTTGAGTTACTCACCCATCATGACCTCCGCATACACACTCCTCGCATTCCTTGCCTGCAGAAGGCTGTCCCTTTACTACATATGACATTTCATAACTATGTGATAAGAACAAAGCATGCATTCTGTTCCTGCATGGACAGCACCACATTTGGCTGTATTAAAACATGTTTTGCCTGAACAAGCCAAGCTTCTCCAGTGATCTAGATTACACTGTCCCTGCAGATATTTATACTTCTACCAATCTTCATCAGCTGCAAATTCTATCAGTGATGACTTTACATCTAATTCTAGATTACTGATGAAAACTTCCAGCAGCCCCAAGCATAGGTCTGATTCTTTGGAGGCACTGCTCAGAATGCCCCTAGTTAATGATGATTTATCTGAATATTCTGACCTGACATTTACCCTTTTGTCAACTGATATCATACTATGGGGCTTTTTTTCCTTCCCTTGCCTTTTCCTTTGAAAACTAAAACTGTGATATTCAGCAATGTTCTTTTCTACAACAGCTTGCTGGCAGCTCTGTTAGCAGTAGTGGGTTTTTATCCACAAGAAAGCATGTGATTATGTACAGCCACAATATAAATTTAAAGATAGAGGCCATTTCCTATGTTCCAACATAAATACAAGCCATGAGACTAAAATGTAAATACACACATATATGAGCTAGTTCATAAAAATTTGTCGGCTTCTTTTACAAGTTTTGGATATACAGTGCAGATAGGTTTGGGGCTTACGTTTGTCTTATTTTTTAGTACTGTTCTTAAATCAACTGATTTTTTCTGGCTATTTGTTTTGCCTTAGCAGTGTGGTGTTAAACACATCCAAAATGTTTCACCGAAGTAAAAAGATTTAACATTGTCCAAAAAATACCCAACCCACTGAACTATAGAAACAGCCAGGCATTTGTAGCCATTCCCCAAATCGGGTGTTAGGATTTGGCTATCAACCTAATCTGTTTAGTATGGTTTGGGTTTATGCAGTAGGTCATGGTGGTTAATGTTTAGTGGGCTGAAACAAGAATGGAAGAAAATGATAATAGAAAAGCTTGGTTTAAAAAACAACTCTTCATAGATGGCTATAAGGGGGATGATTGGACTCATGGTGTGTATCACATATTTTGGCTAAGCTGGGCTTTGAAAGGCTTTGAGCTGAGATAAGCATGATCATCTGAGCAGAGCTTTTTAGCTCAAAACACTCCTAATGTTGGACTATTGGCATGAGGTGGTGACAGCTGCAGAAGACAGAGGGGGAGAAAGCCGTAGCGTTATGTCTTTGTTACAGAGAACAGCAGCACAGGAGAAGCAGTATGGCCTAAATTGGCCTTGTGTGATTTGGGGAGAGCGACCATGATGGGGAGGTCCAATTCTGACCATAAGTGCTCAGCACCAGCACCCCCTCCCTCCTCTCAGCCGCCTGCATGCCTGCAGGTCCCCCCCCCACTGCCTTCCAGCAGAAAAGGAAATTACAGTACGCTTTTTCCCCCACCCATCTTTCAGAGCAAGACAGGGTTGTGTCTCCATCATGCTGAGACATCAACGTTGGGTCCTGAAAGCAAGGTGGTCGAGGCAATATGTTGAAATGCACAAACTAATTAACTCTGGGGCACTAATTAGCCAAGATGCAGCTGATGGTTCTGTGGTTAGCTTGGTTACTCTCTGTGCCAACCTCCAAAGGGCCCATACATAGACAGGTCCTAGAAAACAGTGTGCCAGTTTTTGTCACGTTCATAAAACCTCTAAGAGCATCAGGCCTTTATTAGTCCTCCTCTAGGCAGCCCATGGAAGTCTCCTCTCTAGTCTTAATGTAAAAATAATGGTGTTTTCTAGATACTGCCAAAGGCTTGGTTGTGGGGAGGAACCTGAACCATTCTCCCTGTAAAAAAATGCAGAGAAGAAGATGTGATGCCACTGGTGATAAACGTGCCTGCAAACCAATCTGGGGTAATTCTCCTAAGCCCTCATGTGCCCATCTGTCACAACATTGACAGCTCTGTTCTCATGACCCTGTCATGATGTGTCTTCAGATGACCCAACATTTACATGCAGTGACCACTGAGCAATCTGCTCCCAGTTTCTGCCTTGAACTTTGCCCCTGGCCTACTGGGGCCCTCCAGGAGTTCCTACAGTGGGAAAGAGGCTGCATGGCAAGGGTGGGACCAACCTCAGCACTTGCTAGGAGGCTCACGGGCTGGATTTGAGCTGGGATGAACTCCAGCCAGCTCTCAGATTCAGGGATGAGTTGGGAGAGGTTGAAAAAAAAGAGTCTTGTGAAATCAGTGCATAACATTTGGGAGGAACAACAAACATAAAATCCTATTTTCAGTTACTTTCAGAGCAAACTGACTACCGAAGAAATAAAGTTATTTTATTCTGACCCCACCTCCATGCAAAGGTTTTTCCACAGACTGTTTTCTGCTGGAGGGAAAACACCTCAGGGGAAAACACCTGAGAAAATGGAAGAATTACTTCCTCTGCCTCCATCTTGTGTACCAGCACTTATGTGCTAAATTCCCTCCAAGCGCAGCAGAACAGGTTTCAGGGCCCTGGAGAAAAGTATTATTTTAACACGGTCAGTGCCTACTCATCACAACCTATTGAGATATGCTTTTCGTCTAGCACCTGGAACACCTATCAGGGAGGTGGATGGTTTTGAATAATATCCTTAGTTAATGGTGTAACAAAGACCTGATGTGCTAAACCTGAGATAACACCTAAGGACCTGACTTTTTCAAGGTACTGATGAGTGTTGAGTCCCACAAGTGTCTGGGCTTTTATTTTTTTTTAACAAGCTTTGTCATCCTCTTGACATGGTGCAAGTAGGTACTGTTTTCCCTTCACCGGTTAATCATGATGCCCCCTTCCACTTTTGAAACCACTTGGAGAGCTGTGATTAAAGAGCAGTGCCCAGCGGGGAACACACAGCTCCCACCTCTTATAGATCCCCTCTCTACCTTCCCTTCCTTATTCCTTCTGACAGCATTTGACTACGTCAAAAGCCCATGTTTTAGCTACACAATTTCCTTTCCACTTGAATATTTCAGTGCATGAACCGCTTTGCTTTTATAAAGATGTGCAATTTAGTCTTCAAGTCATTGAGGAATGTCATTGGCATCTTGACTGCAGCACCCCCCTCCAAGCCAGCAGCGACATGCTGGAGAGGCCGCTAGCCTGTCGTATGCTCCTTGATGTTCTGGACTCATGCTCTCGGGGGAACCCATTAGCGTTTGCAGTCGCACGCAGTTTTCTCCTCCCCTGTTAATAATTATCCAGGGAGGTGATAATTAAAATAGTTTCTGAGGCTATGTAAGACCTCTGTCCATTTTCCCTACTTACGGAGCCAAATGAGAACTTTAATGTAGATTTGGAGATAACTCCTGAAGGGTTTTGCACCTTTGCCATGTTCTTGTTGTCATTAAGCACAATCTAATCCTCCATTTCATTTCATTAACCTGAACAGGGGCAAATTTTGAAACATGACTCCAACAGAGTACCAGTAAAATTTCCCTAGACACCCAACAAAGCTCTGTCAATATAAAATGGATAATTCCATGGAGTTGGACAAGAAACAGGGTCTGGTTAGCACAGTTTTCCTACATGATCTTATCTAAATCGCTGAGTCTCTATACCTTGATTTTCTCATATAAAATAAAATGGCCCCCTTTCATCCAGTCTCTGAATAGTGAGAAGGTATGTGGCCTCCTCCAGTGCGTTTGTCCTTTGCTGCAAACACCTGACACCAGCACCAAGAAACCCAGCTCTATAACCTAGCCCATTTGACTGTGCAAGGCAGGAATGCATGTGGGCTAATCAGCTGGATGAGATGTATTTCAGTGAGACTCACTGGTTAGAGAGCCATTGTGGCACTGCTCATCATCGCATGGTGTGAGCACGCCTGCTGTGATCTCGGCTCTAGATATGTTGCAAAACAATACTAGTAGTCAGCGTTACTAGTACATGAGCCTTGCTGCAAAAGCAGCACGGGAAGTCTCATGAAATTTTAGGAAGAGCTTGTTTAAATGCATGCTCCAAGAGCTTCACAGTCTGTCCTCTTCTAAATTTAATCTGAGATGACTTGTGCCAGGTTTGTGCTACCAATTGCTCTCTTGCAGAGTGCCTGGAATCTGCAAGGGGAACAAGGGGGCATATGCAATAGTGTGCATAGCCTGGCCCCTGGATTTGAAATTTTTGGCCTGTCTCCCTTAACAGCTGTCATTCAATTTGCCTGGGGAAAAAAAAAAAAAAAAAGAGCAGATGAAGCAATGGAAAATAAATATGCCTCCCATTTTTCAAAACTTGATGTTTTTTAACTAAACCCTATATTATTCATATGCTGTGTATTTTATTACTGTTAGTTTCAAAGCTGTTGGAAATCACAGATCAGTTCCTCAACCACAATGTCTTTATTATGCATACATAAATCATGCATGGAAGGGCCCTGACAGTTGACGATGTAAACTCTCAGGAAGCAAAGCCCCTAAGCCATGTAAAAAATGTATGTCACAGGCAAAGAAGTATGTCATCTCTATTTCCTTTTTATGGATATTCTTGTCTTGTCATTATCGAGGAAGATTTTTTTTCCCTTTATTTCCTATTTAAATGTAGTTAGCGCAGAGGTAATTTGCAATGGTATTTCAATGAGACAAATGGAGTACACTTTCCCACATCTGCCTGCATCTTCAAGGATGAGCGTGTTGTAATTATACTGTTCCAGTTTCATTAACAGCTCTGCTGTGCCCAATATGGTTCATAAGTAATCTGGTAAAATGCAGGACAAAGTTCAATGAATTGTCAGGATCATTTGGGTGATATAGGACTCATGCAAATTACATTAGAATTGGGTTGTTTTGAAGCCATAGGCTGGTTGCAAGAGTTGGTCAGAATTCTTTTGAGTAGAAAAACCTAAAAGCCAAGGATTCTTCATTGTTCTACAGCTGAAAATAAAAAAGATATGCTAAAAAGCAGACTCAGGTAAGAATGCTAAAGAATTAAAAGCAGCTAAATTTGCATTTGACATTTTCAGTTTCTCAGTCAAAGGTGGTTTTCTTTTCACTTGCTTGATTTTGTTTGTTTCTTGGGGCAGGAGGGGTAGTTCACTGTATTTGCTTCTTTAAGAAAAAAAATTAATGAAAATTTTTGATCAGTCATAAAAAGCAAATCATAGCAGACAAAAACTGAAGTGAACCTTTGGTCAGAAAGTAAAGAATAACCATCCAAACAGGAAATTGGAGAAAGCGTGCTTAATAGGGCACTGAACTATGAACGTTTCTCTATATAATGTGGGTTAAGGGATAACTCTGTGACAGACTGAAAAATAATTGACTCCTTTTCGCTACAAACATACATACACTGAGCTTTCAAAAGCAGGGCCCTACAGACATATGGTAAAGCCCACATTTTATCACCTGAAGAGCAGTGAGCATCAACAGCTACCCGTCCTTATTGCTATATTTACTGAAGTTAAACATGTAAATCAGTGCAGCTGTTGTCCTGCATGTTGTCACTGCCCAGTGGAAAGGTGTCTCCTGACTATGAAAAAAATGCACTTTTTTCCTCAAGCAGCACATCCGCTTGAAGCTGACCTTCTTGCGCGTCTTCCTCTGTTCACATTCATCTTCCAGATTTACTGCCCCCCATTTTTTGAGCAACTAAGACTAATTTGCTCTAGCTGCAGGATAAGACAGGCACATACACACCACAAAGAGGGGAAAAAAATCATCCTTCGTCCTTCGTTCCCTCTTGACCACTTGTGCTGGCACTGCTGATATCTACTCCATGGCTCCGCCTCATCGCTCCAGTGCCCAGTGGTTACAGTAAGGGATTCATCAGAGCAAACTGCCTTCAGCTTCCTTTGACGTCAGCTGAGCAAAACAGCTCATGATAGGCCATGATTCATCTCACATGCTTTAGGCCTTCATTTCTGATGAAGTCCCTCTTTCTCTGCACTGACCAGAGAGGACCCAAAAGCAGCAGCTCTGCTCCAGACACTTGCGTTTGCTCAGAGAAATCCAACCACTGTGTCTAAGCTCATTGGTCCTCATTTTGCCATGCACATCTTGGGATACCATTAAAAAGAACGAAGTGCAGCAAGTGAACACCATGACGTCTGCTTCCTGAGAGAACACACACAAAAAGGAACAGCATATACATAATTCTGTCTGTAGGGGAAATTCAGTACCAGCTGAGATGTTTGTTACTGCTTTTATCCTCTTGCCCATGCAAATTACTGGGGTTCAGAGCTCAATGTAAATGTATTAATAGGCAACCTGAAAATGGGTTCTGTTTCATACAGTAGTTCTGCTCTCCTCCTTTGGAAAGACACCTGTGGATACATTTTCATTAATAATTTCACCCTATCTCTTCTCTGATGTAAATTTACAAGCAAGAAGCAGGAAAAGTGCCGAATCAAATATTGCAGCCTGACTAGTGAGGTAATTAGCATATGATGCATAAGAAAGAAGAATCCCAAGAAGCAAAGCCAGAAGTACATGTATCTATTTGTGACAGTATTTGGGGGAAGTTTCAATTCACTGAGGATCAGCTGTGTTTGCATTTTGCTCTTTTCTTCTCTTGCATCGTGAATCTCTCCTAGGAATGCCCTTTTTCCATGAGCTTTCTAACTGATGAAGTAGCTGCAGGAAAGAGGAAAGAAAAGCAACTTAAAAATAGATAAGCTGCTTATCTCTTTAGCTGACTAGAATTTGCTGCTGTGTGGAGGAGGATGCTATCAAAAACAGAAGTTTAGAAGTTTGTAATGCTGGAAAAGTTTCTAGATGTGCATCACCAGTACATAACTCATGCTGCATGTTATTCTGTAAGTTGCTATTAATCACTGCTAGAGATAAGATTAATCCAGGTACATTGAATTTTGTTTTTCAAAAGTTAATCATGGTTTTTAGCCTGAGAAAACAGGGCTTGTGTGATCATGCTTTGTGCCTGTCCAGCCATCTGTCAGTCTCTTTCAATAACATGTAAGCCCACTGATCAACTTTGACAGAAGGGTAGAGGTCTCAGAGATATTAAATTCCAGTGCTTTTCATGAAAATCAGTAGCTTTTCAGTTCAGTTTTAGCTGCCAGCTGGCCTTTAAGTATGAGACTACTGGTCAGTAATCAGCATATGCATTTCTAAGAACCACAAGTGGTGCTTCTTGCTAATTGGGACTTAGACGAAGGCTCAGAGAGTGCCCAAGAGGACAGAAATTGGGAATGTACATGGGAACTGAATCCCCTAAGTAACACCTGGGGGATAGAAACAGCTCAGAAAATGGAGGTCATCACAATGAGATGGAAGGAGAACAGGAAAAATATCCAGGAAAAAAAAAAACAATTATTAATTCTTCTGTTCATCCAGCAACTACTTTTTTCTAAGGCATTTGATTTCAGTCCTGTGAATATTAAAGGAAAAAATCCCATTGAATTCTGGGGAACTTCTACGATACAACCAGGCCTGGGGAAAGATTTATGAAAACAGCAATCTTTCATAAACAAGAGGTCTGAGATGCTCAGTGCTCACATTTTGATTTGGTTTATTGTACAAATAGGAGGTTATTCGAAAAAGAAGGTCATCTTTGGACTTCAACAGGGAAGAAAATACTATATTTGGAGAAGATGGAGTAGATACCAGATTATTGTCACAGCCAAACTTAAATATCAAATATTGCATTTTAATGATCCTTAACTTAAATAGGGTCTTTGATCTGGTGGCTTGCTGTATTTCACTATGATTTTAAAAAAGAAAATCTGTCTTAGAAGACAAAAGACCACTTACTGTGTTTTGAATAGAGATGAGATCCAACACTAACCTATTGCCTTCCAAGAGCGACTATATTATTTGTATGTACAGTAACACAATATCAGCCTAAATCTTCCACTTCTGCTTAGCCATTCTTAGTGGTTTCCTTGTAAAAATCCCATTTCTTCTATCCTTGACAGCAGATCCATCTCCTCTCATACGCCCTTGGAAGTGTGCTGAACCTACCTCGCTTCTTCTCACCATGAATCTTGAATTCTTTCCTACA
Source organism: Anseranas semipalmata (assembly GCA_013399115.1). Taxonomy (NCBI): domain Eukaryota; kingdom Metazoa; phylum Chordata; class Aves; order Anseriformes; family Anseranatidae; genus Anseranas; species Anseranas semipalmata. Next base: position 502,809 of record VXAA01000273.1, read on the forward strand.
CCACTTGACAGGCTAGTGGTTACAGCAGTTTCCTGAGAGGCCCGAAACAGAGACTTGACACCCCCAGAGAGGGACAGGGTTGGGTGTGGACATCCCCTCTGTGCACGAGTGCTGTTTTATGAAAGAAGGGTCTCCCTTCTGGTGTTTTGAAAAATGTGAAGTCAAAAACCCCAGCCTCAGAGGTAATCTGAGAAAACCCATTGGCTCACACTTCTCAGGGGAGAAAACCAAAGTCATTGCTGATTTCTGGAAATTTATTGAGAGTGAGAAAATGCTTTAGGCATCTGGAAAAATTAAGCATAAAATCCTGAGGTGCCCTTGAAATTTCACTGCCTGTGGGGCTAAATAACAGCTGAATCAGCAAAACAATTTTGGATTTAGGCACCTAAAAATCATATTTGAAGCACCTCCAGCTTTTCCCAGGCTCTGGCCTTTCCATGCTGTGACAGCAGAGGTTGCTACAGCCCATTTGTTGTGCACCAACCATCTGCACCAAGGCAGCACACAGGAGCTACTGGGCCATAAATCCTCCTGCTCCTGGGCTTGCTGCACACTGCCTTCCTTGTGCAAAAGGGAGTTTGAATGGAGACAACTTGAGTTCCCACAGAACCTCCCAGATCCTCATTCTGTTCCATAGCAGCCTTTCCCCTGGTTCTAGACTCTGGTTTTCATTCAGGAAGCATTCATCACTGTGCTATGATTCACGGGTTTTAAGGTCAGAAGAGACCAACAAGATCACCCAGCCTGACCTTCTGTACAGTGCAGACCATACATTTCACCCATTGATTCGTGCACCTAGCTCAACAAATCAGGGCTATGAATCTGTGCTATATTTATTGCATGGGAAAGGTGTCAGGGTAATAGTGATGGCTATTGAAAATCTCTACTCAGCCACTCAGCACTGTGGAGAGAGCTCTCTCCCAGCCCTACCCCTAGTCCTAGTTATCTCAGATTAGATTTGGTTGCTGTCAACTTGATAAGTCTTTAAAAAGAAAGAAGGTTTTGTCACCCCTCATTAATCACCTGAACCATAAATTTCTCATCTAGACTATTTTATTTTCATTTTTTGTGCCCTTTGTGTCATGCTAGAGGCTATTGCATGTGCAAATTCAGGCTCTAAGATAGTATTAGTATTGCTTCTTTTATGCCAACTTTACTGTAAATTTCTTATATTGAAATTTTGGAAATACTAATGTACCTTAAAATTTGATCCACTCTCCGAGACAGTTAATTTTTCAAGGTACTCTCAGTCATGTGCTTTCCTCTTTCTACAGTGTAAATACATCAGTTCTCCAGTAGTCCTTGAATCTTGTCCTAAAATATTTTCCTGTCTCTAAGTTGAAATTTTGTCCTTAAAGAATCCTTGTTCTCACAGCTCAATAGAGGGACTTGATGCTGGGCAACAGGAAAGCTTTGAACCTGTCTGTTCAGACTCACTGGTGTGCTATTTGGGTGATACCAAAAGTTGGCACACCCCCGTGAGCTTCTGTCTGCTTCACATCACTGCAACTAGCTCACCACAGGGGATGCAGCCCCAAACAATGCAGGTAACTCTTCTCATGACTGCACTGTAAATAAGGTGTAATTGCAGCTCATGTAAATGTATCCCCACTCCCCTCAAATCAGCACATTTGAGCATCAGTAGCAGAGCAGACAGCGAGCTCAGCCTTTGCCCAAAATGCTGGTTGAACCCCTAAACAATTGATTCATCCAGAGTCAACCAAACCGTGGTTGCAGCAATTTTCTCAACATCAAGCCAATCCCATTACTCCCACACAAGTTACCATACTGCTTTTGACCACAGCGTGGTCTTTTGAACTTGTGAAGGCTCCCTTTATTTTTTTAATAATGTTTGTATGGATCATAACAAACCCCTTAGCTATGAGGAAACAGCCATTTTGCTACTGTCAAGTAGAGAAGATATTTGCTGACCCTTCAGAATGGTCTCCTACCTGTTGATATTTCCCTCACCTATGCAAGGCGTTTGTGACTTAGAAAAGACAAACACAACACACAAATGGAAACCTACATGTCTCAAAATTTCCAGTACATTAGAGCTTCAGCCTATCTCGAATGCTGAAAGCAGAATCAGAAAGCACAGTTAGCCATTCATGTCTTTTATATCAGTCAACGGGCACCTCAGTCCCATCCTTGTGCTTTCTGCATGAAAACATCTTTGTCTCCTCTGAATGCTCTGCATTATTCCATGAATCCTGCGTCATGGGATGTGTCATCCCTATTTAGCCCAAAAAGAGCCTGTCCACCTCCATCCATCTACTGTGAACAGTTGCCAGCAGACCAAGGAGGAGACAATTTGTTGAAGTTTAGCCACTTGAGAAGTACCATGAGGAAAATACCAAAAGAAACCACTTTGTCCCCCCACCTTCCTCCCCTAGCCCAAGTTCTGTAGGCCCCTGGGGGCCCATAAACCAGCCTTCACTTGGAAAATGCTTTACTTCAGGAGCAATCAATGGAATTGGACTGTGAAAGGAAGACATAATCTACAGTCTCACCCTAAGCTGGATATTCTCCACGGGCTGACTCTACCCAGCATGCGGTAATGATTCGGGCTCCGCACACACACACACACAAATAAAATAAAACCAAGCCCAGCTCCCAAGCTCAGCCCTTGCATGGCCTGCATCTGAAGCGCACTTTTCCTGCATGTCTCATTTAGCTGCAGCCAGATGTGTTGCAAAAGCGAGCAACAGAAACACTGTCCTAGAGGATCAGCTTACCCTTCATTCAGCCTGATGCTTTTTTTTTTCTTTTACCCAAAATTAAAATCTGGCCGTGGAGCACTGCACCTACAGGCATAGCTGGCTCCCCAGTTCTCTCTGTGTCACCCAAACCTCGGGCTGGTCACAGGTACCTGTCTGTGGGACCACTCACAGGCTTTCCCATTTGTCACATACAGCAAACAGCATACACCAATGGTACAACCCATGTTACAGCAAGTAACAATGCTACAACCCTTGTTACAGCAAGTTCACAGTTCAGCTGGCGGTTGGATATTCCCCGAAACCCGCTGCTGCTCCCCGTAGTCCTCTGTACCTCCGGCCAGGGAGCATCCTTTACATCGCTGGTGTGGATAGACCTGGCGGTGCCTACAGGGTGGTGAGCAGGAGTGGGGAGGGAGAAGAGGAGAGAGGGTGGAAAAAGCAGCAGAAGAAAAAAGGGAAAAAAAAATGTTGAAAGAAAGCAGAGCTGCACAGCGCACGGAAATAAAACAGAGGGATACATGCACTGGGGGAAAAAAAAAAGAAAAGGTGGCAAATACAGTAAGGAGAAAATTGGAGGAAAGGAAAGGGAACATTAAAAAAAGAAAAAGACAAACACAGCTGGGTGGGGGTTTTATAGTTTAGTACCAAAAACGTGCAAACAAAGCAACGTAAATGGTACCGTGTTATTTGAGCACACAGCAGCAGCTGCTGAAAGGAGTCAGGTCCTCACCTGCAGTGAGTGCGCACCAGAGCAACGCAGCCCACGCCCCCCGAGGAGCCAATTCAGTTACAAACCCAGTACATGATATACACAGGATTATAAGCTTGAGCAGGTGAGGTATTTTCAAAATCCAGGTCGACATTTCTGCCTAGTTGAGCAGCAGTCAAAACAGCTCAAAAAAACTGACCTGAAAAAGCATTCTGCGACTGGAAAGCATCAATGTGAGAGCGTGGCTGCAGAGGTTAGACAGACCCCGTGTGTAACCAGGAGCTCCCTGCCTTTGTTGGGCACAGCTCTAAAGTGGTTTTGAGTTTGGTGAAACGATGCAAAATGGTGGGGTGGGGTCCAGAAACTCACATTTGCATAAAAATATTGTTAAAAAATATTTTTGCAGTAGAAAAAAAAAAGCAATCTGAGTTGGATACATGAGGACCTGCTTGGACTTTTTCATTGTCTATGTGGATTTAGAATCTTGGGGGTAAAAAGTTTTTTCACTGCTAATAACACATACATGTGCATTAGTGTTTTTCACATTTTTTTTAACCAGCTCCTCTTTCCTTACACCATCTGTCTCTTCTTGTATCCTTCAGAAATAGCCTAGCTGGGACAAACATTCGGCTTTTCATGTGAAAACAGAAATCTTTACAAGAGATTTCCTAGACTTTCGTAGCTGAATTCTTCTGTGCCGACTCTGAAACTGCCATCTCTTGACACCACCATGAAAAACAAGCAAACCCCGTATAACTTTTAGATATTCTAGTGCAATGTATCTGTCCTGTCTTCAGCAACTTTTGACTTTTCAGTGCAGATTTGACAGCATTTATTGAAATGAACACCTGAGAGTGCAGTGCAGAGCTGCCATTTAAGACTCTCAGCAAACTCAGGCAGACAAGACTGAACTCATTATATCTGTTTTATGTTTTGAAAATATTTTTTTCTGGACCAGGAAAGCTACAGGGCTGAGACATTGCAGATTTATTAAGGGCCTGAGCAGCCACGTGGACTTTCATTGCCACATAATCAGGACGATATGAACTACATTAGGCAATGTTAAATGGAGTAGAAGAAAGCCTGTCCTTAGCCTCCTTTCCCCAAAATAAACTTGTTCTGAACTGAGACAGAGAATTGCCTTTATTTCTTACACCAACCCAACATTGCACCCTGCAACAGTAAGCAGCGTACAGCAAGTTAGTAGCACAATTTCAAATTTAACTTTGCACCCAGTGCAGGCACAATTTAAGACTGTGTTAGCTGTCGGTGACTAACACTACTCCTGTCTCTTGGGCCTGATTTAATGGATGCTGGGCAGAGCTCTTACAAAATATATGATAGCTTGCTATGCTAAGCTGTTACAGCTTTGTTGTAGGCAATGTCTCTTCAGCTTCAATGGGCCTTTCTTGGCACAAGGAGGCATGCAAGCACTGCCAAAATATGGAACACCTCTACCCTTTCTTAAAGTAAAAGCCAATGCATTTGGAGGACTGCCACTCATTTAACTAGACTCCCCGATTGCATCATTAATTGTAATTTATGGAATTCATTTATTGCTGGAAGATAGGGACAATAAGCTTTCACAGTTGGTTTGTAGTACAGTATCTCTCTGCAATCTGCAACTCCAAGAAGTGTCTCCAGAGAAGAATATTATACTCCATCCTGTGTTTAACAAACAAACAAAAGCTTAAAGGGCTTAATTTTCAACAGTGCATGAGAAATGAAAAGAAAACTACTGTTTCTGGAACTTATCAAGGACTTCAACCATTATTCCAGTATTTTAGTCTTGAAAGATATTATTTTCCTGGGGGTGAGGGGATGAGCTCCAGGAACCCTCTGACTGCACTTCCACGCTAAGGGCAGGTGCCCAGCAGACCTCCCCAGTAAGCCTGGATAACCTTTGTGGGTAGGTAGATGGCAGATTTTGGTGATTGAGATTCTGGATCTCTTCCATTTGACTCAGAACTGAACCAGTGCCCTAGCACATGCTGCTGGGGGGGCCATCTCGCAGAAGAGCAGAAAGCCCAGGCTACTAAGTTCTCAGAGTCACTAGAAGTTTCCCAGGCATTTTTTTTTTTTTTTTTTTNTTTTGCACATTGTCGGAGGAGCAAAATACTGCTTGGGTCAGTATGTGTTCTCTTTGAACTGTATCTAGAGTTAACAGGATTATGATGGCTCCCAGCATGGGACAGAGCACTGCAGCCAGAACAAGGAACGCAGTTCTGATTGTTCTCCAAGGGTGCGTAGCACAGAGCTAGAAAAGAGGTATTAGCTTAATTACCAAGATTTGTTCCTGTCATCAGGAGTGAGTCCTGGCTCCATGACACACACTGTCCATAGGACTATGAAGTGCTGTCCATTGCACATACCAGCCTCTACTCCCCATACACATTTATTCTTGGTTTGTTTCAAAGCAGACTCCTGGGAGCAGATTAACTTATTTTCACTGCAGAAGAGTCAAGGGTTCTGGGGAGTAGTAACCCAAACCTTTAGGAGTCCTTTAAAATGGTGTTCAGACTGATTTTCCAGCCCCACATGCGTTGTAAGCCTTGACACTGTTTGGTTTCTGAGTCAGAGGCTGTCAAACTAGCCAAAGAGCTGATGTCAACTACTTTGGGTGAGGTTCATTAGCAAAATGGTGGTAAAAGCCCATGCCACTGTCTCAGCTCCCCCATTTCAAGGTTATTTCTTTTTTTTAGCTGCTCTCGGCAGTTAGCAGTGTTTTTATTGCTAGGGTCATGTAGCAAGTACAGAGGCAGGGAATGATTGCCATGCTACATGACAGCTTGGCCATGCATTAAAGCTGGTTGTTAATCAAGTCCCTAACAAGGCTGTTAGCTCTGTTCTCTCCAACAGGCCAAGCATCCATTGAACAAAGTCAGTGTCAAATGAAGATAGTGTCTCAAGTGTCAAGGCTATGATTTTGATTGTCGTATTTATGAATTGTATTCAGAAAGACAGCACTTGAGTGCGGTTTGGTTAAAATTTACCTGGGATCTGTTTTTCTGTGAAGCTGATGCTCAAGAGAAGGAAAACATTGCTGTTCCACACTAAAGCATCTTTTCATTCCCCCCCCCCGCCACATCCACCTCCACAGATTTCAGGGATAGGGATTTTCTCAGGTGATGGGATTATCTGTCACTTCACCGTGATTTCAGTTGAATCTTCATCCGCTGCAACCAGAACCCAAAGAAATACGCACGGGATATTTTGCCCCTGAGCGCACACACACACACGCACGCACCCTACAGCCACCTGAGCTGGGAGAATCAAGACCCCTGCTAAGACCCTAAGGAAGTCTCCTCATTGTAGCTCAAATTGCAGATGCATTTAAATTAGGTTTGATGGCTCTGGACTAATATGAATAAATCACTCCCAGATCCAAGCAAGCCCCTGCCCTGAAAGCCTGCACATCTCTGAACCAAACCATGTTTCAGGTTTGCGGCTGCTCATGTAAAGGAGCTTCAGTCTGCCTCTGTCCATCAGCATAAATGCATTGCAAGATTCTCCATGAAAACTTCTCCCCTAGGTGTATGACTCTTATTCTCCATTTTGTTTATCTTCCTTTCCTCTATTCTGTTGATATCATTTGGGCTGGACAAAAATTAATTCTTCCGTTTGGCTTACAAAGCAGAAAACAAAAATAAAAGTAGCAGAGCTATAGACAAAATAAAGCTGTTCACTTTTTCCCTCAAAAAACAGAGAAAACCCCAAAAGATGGTGTTTTAACCAGACTGTTTTCAGACAGTTCTACCAAAATCCCAGGGAACAAAGACCCAAATTCGTAAAAGAGCATCAACATCTGTTCCTGGTCCCCTTTCTCCCCGACAGCCTGCTCAGGAGAGCTCTAAGTGTAGTGATCTTTCCCCAGGGATCTTCAGGCATTTACCTGGAGACATCCTATTTCAGATCCGTTTTGTCTAATTGAGAGGAGAGATTTGAGTGAAAAGCTTTCACCCTTTCAGAACTGGCTCCTCACCACCAACTATGCAGCATGCAGGGGGATGAGCATTAAGGTAAGGCAAGATCAAGGTTAAATGTACTGTAGTCCTTATAAAATGTCCCCAGAAGGAGACCTGCTGGGATAACTAGAGCATATACCTCCTCAGTCCTTGACTGGAACCAGCTGAAATTATTACACTGGTGAAAAAGCATTTCAGCAACAGAGAAACATCACATTACTCAGTGGATGCTGTATTCCCCTTTTGGCTTTGTGACTCTGCAAACGTGTCTCTAACTTCTTTAAACCTTTTTCAAAATCTCCTCATTTTCTCCCTCTATCACTTTTATTATGAACAAAATATTTTCTTCAGAGATACGTATGGAAGTGGTGACATCTCATCACAATAGAAGACAACAATTCATACCCAAAGAGACAAAAAGACATTTGTAGGGAAGTGAAGATAAGGAAGAATCTATGTCACATGCCACCTCAGGGAAAATAAAAGGAAAAAGCAAACTTGTAGAAGAGCTCTAGGTCTGTTACAGCTATGGTTCTTCATTCAGGAATGCCCATCCTGACAACTAGTTGTCTCCTCTGTCTTGATTTATCTTTCTTACTGCACTTGTATATGCTGTAGGGACTGCCACCACAATATGCAAACGGTCACTATTCAAGTAAGTATTAATGTGCCCTGCCTGCTTCTCTGCGAGTTAGTCCAAGGTGAATGACCCTAATTTTCTGGAAAAAAGAAAATCCACACTTCTAACAAAAACAGTGGGACTGCTTTTCAGATCCTTCTTAAGGCAGTACTTAAGACATGCACATCGCAGAAGCTGCAGGACAAATTCCAGCTTCCATGACGACATGTTTAACCAGCTCTAACTGTTATTGTTAAATTCATAATGATTCATGACCAGTTATTAAAACATACTAACAGTATGCCATGTCAGCTATTGACGAGATCTTGTGGATTACCAGTCTGGTGGCCAAAGACAGCCCTTCTCAGGAGCATCTTGAGATATCAAAGCTTTCACTAATTGAATAATGAAGCCTTCAGGGTTCCTGGCTGCATTTTGAGTCAGCAGGTCCCACAGGTTGTATAGCTATGCTAATAGCTGAGCCAAGACTGTGTCTATTTGCACACATTGCTTTTGACCACTACACTTGTATACTATTATTTTTATCTAATAATCAAGTGGACAAGAGCAGTGTGGGCTCAGATTCAGAATATCATATCTTAAATCCCATTAGAATGCAGTAATCCTGCCTAATTTAAGACCAACAATATAGATGCCTACATCTGAGCTAGTTCTCCGGGTGTTGGAAAGAAATAGCATTTTTGGGACATGATTCATCTTATCTGTGGTAGACATCTAAAGCAGGCCAGCTGAATTCTGCCTTACAAGTGTCTATATATACTAACCACAAAAGGAATTGAGAGCTACAGAGACCCCTCCCATCGGTACAGGGGTGCATTGTAAATGGCTGCAGTAGATGATCACCTTTGCCTCACCCGAGACGGAGCAAGCCACCCAAGGGTGCACACTAAGCCTGTGCCATACGTGAAGAGACATTTTAAGCCTGAGCAAAACAGCACTACACAGGTATTCATTGTAGCACAGCCCACATGCAGCGAGCTCACAGGCCGTTACAACTTGAAGCTGAGCCTGGTTCCTCTGGCCAGTGTAGATGAAGACTACAACATGCATTACTTTCTACCCCCAGAAAGCGTCAGAAAGCAGAAGCTGTATTTCAAGACCAGCAAAGTGAGCATTCATCAGAGATGAAGGTGTGAAACTGTGGCTAAACAACACCCTCCTGTTCCTCTTAATTTCGTCTGAAAACCATACACATTTAACACTTCTAAAAATCACAGCTCAGACTGCTACATTTCATTTTGAGTGTTCTAAATCAGGATGTCATTTCCTCATAGATTAGTTCTTTCTGAAATTTTAAAGAAATTTAGATAAATTTGAAGATGAGATTTTATTGCCACCTATTTAGGCAACCTTAGAAAAATAAGATTGGTTGATCACATTTAAGATGGTTCACGCATCTGAGGGCTGAACACTAACTCTTAAATATTGTCTTCCTACAGCAGTTAGCAGTGGAGTACTTTTAAGAAACAGGCAAAAAAATACCATTATAGTTTCATAGCTGGAGTTGCTCACATGACTTTTCCAATGACAGGGCTTCAATTACTAAAGTATTAATTCCAGGGTCTACCCAGCAGGAAGCAACTCACCTCTGAGAGGTGCAAAAGCATGCAGGTTCATGCCAACTCTTCCACACGCCTTCATGGTGAGAAGCCACAGTACCTCATCACTGCTGCTTCTTCAGAGAACAGCAAGAAGTCTACTCCCCAAAAGATACTCATGAGCTGGATCAATACTTTGCAGTTTGAGTAGCCCTGCTTTGTACTATTTGCACAGGTGTTTAACATCAAGCCTGTTTAAGGGCTTTAGGTACTTATTAGAGATAAATTTTGCACAGCTGAATCTGCTACTCCAGCTCAGTGGTTTTTTGCCTCTTTTTTTCCAGTGCTCTCTGATATGCCACGCTGAATTATTACCAGCTGACATTTCACAAAAGCCATTCTCCACACTCTGGACTCAGCACTCCCTCTGCGATCAGCTAATGTTCAGAGATGTTCATCTATGGTTCGACAATGTTGTACAATATTCAAAATCTTCCCTGATCTTTTGTTGCACCTTATACCGATTTAACCTTTCTCTTAGAAAGGCCAGGGAGGGGGCTATTCTTATGCAAGCTGGAGTGCTTTTTTTTTATTCTCCCAACAGGACTCCAGTTAAATTACATTTCTGTACAAAGAAAGAGAGAAATATGTATTTTCTTGAATGAAGGGTAAAATCTTTAGCAAAGATCTGAAATTTGGAGCAGGGGGACACATTCCCCTTTCTGAGGAGAGACTAGCAGAAAAACCTAAATAGTGTCTGCAACGCCATCATACATATTCCTACCATTTGTGATCAAGCGGCAATCACTTCTGAGCAGAGCATGAAAAGGCCAACAGGACTCTGAGCCCCAGCTGAGGAAATGTCCAAGGGTATATCATAACCGGCTTAAGGATTTGATCTCTGTGCTCATACACAAGGTTGATACTGGAGGACCATTTGTCAAACAGTCAAACATCTTCCCAAAATACTTCTAAATACAGGTATCTACTGAACGTACTGGCAGAGTGTCACGCATTTGGTGTGCAATGTCACCAGCTGAAACTTCCAGGAAAGGCTGCCAGTTACCTGTGAGCAGGCTTCAATAGTGATTATCAGATTTCCTTTTTTTACTTAATTCTGCTTGGGTGTAAGCAGGCAAGCTGCTGTTTTTTTCCTTTACTGCTACAAAATAAGTTGTTAGAAACTCCACTGACATATCATGTCACATTGCATCAACATCACCATGTAATCATGGGATTACACAGTCTGAAAGAAAAACCTGGTGAGATCAGCGAGGAAATTTGGAAGTGCTTTTCCACACAGAATGCAGCTGTACTAATGGCAGAAGGAAAGGCTTTGCGCTCTTTAAGCAGGCAGATTTCAGCTGCTTTCAAGTCATGGCTTTTCAGTCAAGGGCTCCAAGAAGGTTAGGCAAACTTTACTTAGTGAATTCTTATCATCAGTGGAATTTTTGGAACAAAATGTTTTGTCATCAACAAATGTTAGTTTGATAGAAACAAAATTGTTCAGAGAAGCACATATGTTTTACATTTTTTTCTCAAAAGGAGTTTCCAATCAATGTGACAGCTACTGAAGAGGAGACCTCTCCCAAACACCTGAAAGCCTGGGCTTTGAAATATTGTGGAGTCCCACATTTTAACCTAAGATTGAGGTAGCTGGTTGTTCTGAGAGTGGGTTTCTCCTGTTTCCCATGAACTTTTCCAAAGATCTCAGTTTGGAATGTAATGGTATTTTTTTTTAATATCAGTTTCTTAGACTAGGAAAAAATGCTTCCCACGCAACTCTAGTTATATCATCCCAATAGACATGATTCCCCTGTGCCATAGAAAGAGATTTTAGTCATGGGAGGTTTACACAGTTCAGAGGAAGTGACAAAAATAGAAGCTGCAACCGTAATGCCCTCTGTGCTCTGTCTGTCTGTCTGCTATGTAATCTGACAAGCCAAAGGGGATGAGAGATCCCATTTCAGTAGCAGGTTCCAGTCCAAAGCGTCTGCAAAAATCTGGGGCAAAAGAATTAATTTCTTCTTTTTCAGTGAAACATTTAAAACAGAACTTGATCTTCAGCTGGCACAAATCAGTTCAGCTGCATTAACCTCGTCAGATCTATACTAATCTATACTGATTGAGGGCCATAAGCATATCCCCAATATCTCATGATGAATTATAATCCTCGGGCTTTAGCAAAAGAGTTTCAGTTAACCCCATATTACATATGCATTCTCCATTTAGCAAACATTCAACAAAGTTTTAGAAAAAAAAAATGAAGGTAGAGCAAATCCCATGTGATCTACAGCTTCCCAGCTTGCAGGAAAATTCAGCATGGCTCTTCCAAGCTGTCACTCAAGCAAGGTTGCATGTGTGTTTTGTTTGGTCCAATTCCCAGCTGACTTTTGCAGATTGTCCGTCAACTCAGCCTATCCAAGGCTGCCTGTTCATCACTGACGGATTCTTCTTCTTCATTTGAATTTCACATGGCTCCCATGACTAGTTTCTAGGCCATGAGGTAGCTTATTTCCAGCTAGGCTGGCTTTGCACTGAGCTGTGGAGACAAGCAGAAGTTCCTTTTTCTCTCTCAGACATTTCCGTGATGACACACAAGTGAAAATCATGTGATTGACTCTTTTCCCAGTCTGCATAGTTTTTCCCCCACCATACAGGATCACCATGAAGCTTATTATAGAGAGATGATCTCTGTGAGAAACAACATTTTGCAGCCATAATATCTTTGAAACAGGCTGTTCTTCACTGGGTTTGGCCCATTCTCTCCTAGACTTTAAGTAAACAGAAAAAGTATATTACACCCTGTCAATCCCCCACAGTTTATGCAGAACTGTCCAAGTCAGCACAATCTCACACATCATATTTTTGGGAAGAGCCATCTGTCATAAACAAAACGTGGCCATGTGTGGCTCACTACCATGCACTACAATGTGGAATCCCGGAGCAGTATTTCTAATGACTCCAGTGCTTCAACCATCGGGTTTTGGGGTGAGTGAGCAGTGCGGGATGGGGAGCAGCTGGTCTCCAGCCAGGAGGTCCAGGTAGATGGATTCTCCTTTGGCTGTCGCTTACTGTGATTATTCATATCTTTGTATAAAATGTCTTCTTGCTGACTTAGCATCTTTTCTAAAATTCATCCAGTTTTCACAAAAGTTTAACTCATGATTGCAGATTCAGATTCAGTCATGAGTGTATGCATGGCAAAGGAAGGCATTGGGTTGGATTACAGCTGGACATAGCTCCACTTACATGCTTTCCAGTTGCTGAGAATCTGGACCTGATGTACACAAATTTGGCTCTAGTTGGTTTTATCTGTGACTGTTTAAACCAGCAAATACATATAACTGAGCTGGTACTGTAAGTCTCCAGAAATTCAAACTCTTATGAGTGATGTCAACATTCTGAAATCATGTTTTCAGGTTGAACTGGAGCAAAAATTTGAAGCTTTCAAAGAGAAACTTTCAGAGAACAGAAATGTTGAAAATCCTCATTGAGAAACATTGATGTACTATTTTGGAAAAGTAGAAATGTTGTATTGTTATAATGTTGAAAAATACTGTAATGAAATATTGAATATAATACACTATATTAAACTACATGATGAAATCAGTAGTTGCTATAAGTCAAAACAAAACAATATGGTAAATTCAAAAAATGCATTTTTTTGTTTTGTCAAAACAAATCATTTCTCCATTAGTGGCACAAATAAGAAAATCAAAACAATTTGCTGAGACATTTTTTCCCATTGAAAATGTCATTGAAACAGTCATGTTCCTACAAAATGTTCCAGTTTCAATAAGCCTTCCTTTTAACCATAAAATTGTTCTTTCAAAAATGTTTTGACTGGCTTTACTCCACATATATCATAAGTTGTGAAGTTTATACTTCTATTTGATTTTGCTTGCTGATGATGTTCTGAGACTGCTTAGTGAAAGAAACTTGTATTAGCAAGCTGTTATAAAGTCAAGGGACAGATTTTTGAGCAGTGTAAATACATGAGCACATACCAGCAGAGTAATTGGCTCTATGTTTTGAATTATTTTCATACAAAATTTAGCATCAACGCGTCTGATATAGATAAAATCCATATCGTCGAAAATATAATGTTTGGCATTCCATAAGGCCCACTCTATATTAAGCATGAAGAATCAGCAGGGTGGTCAAGTACATTCTTCTTTAGCATATGAATAATCTCACCAAAGGCCCTGAGATGGCTCCAATACCGAAAGGCAGTTGCGTGTTAAGCATCTCGCTGAACCAGGGCACGCGCTTTGGGAAGATACAACTGCTGCCCTAGAGGGATTGACCTGAAGCTTATTGAAGTCAGTGAAAGTTTTCCATTTAGTTCAGAGGTCTTTGGATTAGACCCAAAGAAGACAAGTAATGTATGAAAAAGGCAGAGGGGAAAGCTGATATGCATTGCACTTGTTTATCTTATCCTTAGAAATATCTGCAGCTGGGATCTACTGATACAATCTCCCCATATTTCTTCGTCTCTAAAAATATTAGTTGCTGATTTCTTGTAAGCTTTGTTGTAGAAGAGCAGTGTTGACTACTGGGAATTTAACCATTCCTTTGAACATAACCATCAAGCGCCAGTAGGTTAAGTAAAGCGGATAGTAATTTAAAGCGGCCTTGAGGATGAGTGTATGGATTCAAGCAGCAAAGCAGTAAACCGGGAGCAGAACACTCGGTTCAAAGGTGTATGAACACAAGACAGATTTATCACAGGATAAAGGGCAAGGGGTTTAAGGCAGTTATTCCTGAGAAAGAGTAGCTCTCTAGTGACATGAAAAGTAAAATTTAGTTTGGAAGTCAGTCCCTCACACTGAGATCTATTAGGTAACGAAATCGTCTCTCAGGGGAAGTGACTGGAGCCTCGCTGTTTTGGGACATTAAATGCTTGACCGGACAGAGCCTCAGAAAGTATGTTGGAGGGAGCAAGTCTACACTTATAAAAAGAAGCCAGGATTTCCTGATAGACCTCTTCTACTCATGTACGTGATTTACTGATAAACCTGTGCCTGACCTTATAAAGACCACGAGGGGTGGAGGGGAGAGGGGGCACAACTGTTTCACTGTTATCTATCATGATTAATCAGATTCCCTATTTTTTTCTTTTTCATTTTTTTCAACTGTCCAGTGTTGTGATGAAAACGAGATTACAATTCAAAATCTTCTGGAGAATTTCTAGTTAGCCATTTCTCCAACTAGAAATGTGGGGAATATCAATATATATTTCCTTGATATAACTCCTTATATCCTATAACAGGATGCCTTGATCATTTCTATCTGATTGGAAACTTTGACCATGTAGTGTTTTAATGAGCAGACTTTTAGCATATGAGTATGTATGTTTAATATTGTGGAGGAGGTTTATGGGAAATTAGTAAGAGAGAAGCACATGTTCCATTTTGAAACTTAATAATTGATTAGGGAGATAAGTTTTCTTAAGTGCAGTAACTCTCAGAGCACTGAGTAGTAACATAAAATTTACATGTATCTGTCTCACTTTCCAGCCAAAAATGGCCCTGTAAATTTAACCTACCAAGTTTTCCTTAGAGAATAAAAATGATCACATATATTTTCTTTTCCCAAACCAGTTCTTGATAAGAGTTACATTATTTGTTCCTTCTGGGCATTAGAGAACAACATGTAGAGGAGAAATTCAGGGTCCTGCAATTATGATTGATTGGATGGTGAGTCATTTATGGTTTTGAAGGCAACCCATTTGAATATATTTACTGAAAGCAAACGACATTGAGAATTTTAATGCAATGTAGAGTAGCCCAGAGCTTTGGATGAACGCCTGTTATTGTTAAAAATTCAATGAGAGAAAGGAAATAAATGAGTAGCCAAGACCAATGTGACCTTTACTAGTATTCAAAAGGAAAAGGGTGCACAAAGTCTGACTACAAAAATGCTTCTGAAATTGGCACGTAGCAAATGCTTATGTCTACCAACTAAAAAAACAGACGGAGCTCTACATCACTGTGTTTTTGAACCAGGTTACCTTTTTCTGGTGTCAGATGTGTCCATTACACAAAATCCTGGGGGATTTCCTAAAGTTCCCCCTGAAGATCAGCTGACTGCCTCTACAGACAGTTATGCTTCATCCCACCAGCACCCGTGGGACAAGAGTCCCATGAGCACCACAAATCCCACGAGATTTAGAGCAAGGGCTATTTTGGTATGTTGGACCTGGTTCATGACAGGCAAGGCCAGACTAGCACAGTGACTGCCTGAACCTGAGTGTGTGGATATGGCTGGAGAACCCCAGAGTCACTGCAAAATTATCTGCTAGATGCACCCACCTGTAGGACTGCAATGGTCACAAGTACCATCCCACAAAAGTAGCCCCAGAGAGGGTTTCGTTGTTGTGTCTGGGTTTTGGATTGGTATTACGTTTCAAGGTATAACTCAGCCACTAAATAAGGAACAGTTCTAGGGAAAAACAATTCAAATTAGGTTCCTCTTGCCATATGACACAACTAGCGTCACTAACATATGCACATGGGGACTAGGAAGATATCTCACCTATTGGGAGTCGTTAAACTCCTAGCTGCAGCTTTCAGGAAGGATTTCTTCTAACCTTCTTTTGGAGGAGGTCAGAGCAAATTTATAGGTGGGCTTTTCTGATGCATCCATCCTTATACTGCTGTCCCACACGTAGAGAAAGTATGATTTGGAATGGCACAGCTGATCGTATCAGATAACTTGTGCACACTGAGCAACACCAGAATGCTTAAAATTTCTTTATTGCATTTTGTGCATGAAGAACAATCAGTATTGGGGTAGGATAAATTACCTCCTTTGTCAACTTCTCATAGGCTCCTGTATTTTTTACTATTGTGTCTCCAATTCTAAAACATTTCTGTGCTCAGCCAGATGGTGACAAGGCGATGGCTTCAACTTTGGCAGCAGATAACAAAGTAATACTGAGGTATCTTAAAGATGTTCTTTGACTTTGTAAAGATCAGTAACCTTGGGATGCTGTGCTGTAGTTTGGTATGAAGAACTACCACCTTTTAAGTCATTCTAGGGGGCTCTGAAGTGCTATGGGAACATTATTCATTCTCCACAGAGTAAAACCATGCTTACTAAACCAAGAAGAGTTTCACAGAGATAAGTAGTTTATCTTCAAGAAGCTGCTACATGTGCTTTTCATATTCACTTCAGTTGTTCAGCCACTGTTGTCACAATTATGTAATCTCCATCAAAATGTTTTCCTTGCTGACTCTGGCCTTGACTGCAATGTATAATACACCACGCAGAGGTCCCAATCAAGCTAGTACTGCAGCCAAAAGCATTTGTGCTGTATCAGCTTAGGGATAATTAATCCCCCCGAAAGTCCAGGCTAATTAGCAGGCTGCTCGGCCCAGGCCACCACACAACTCTGCTTCCAGGACCTCAGCTGCTGCCTTTGCAAGGCAGAAGCTGTGCAGACGGGATGCACCCTGCAGTGGGAGCTAGCTCAGGTTTCTTCAACACAGGTGAGACCCGAACACTTACTCCTTGGACGGTTTGCTCTATTTCACACCACTCTTCCCTAAATATTTGTGCCAAGGAGTCTTTCTAACAACAGGAACTTTGCTTTTGAATCTGTGAGCAGATAGCACAACCTTGTTTTACCAAACGGCATTCAGACAGCAATGCCTGGATGAGTAACTGTGACCAGGGTGGAGAACAACAGCATGAAGCAGAAGCAAGGCTGAAGCACGCGCTGGCAGCTCTGCAGCTGATGGGTGTGCAGCCCAGGGCGGGTCATGCCACCTATCTGGCTTCTGCTTCCTTTTCTTTGAAGGCAATTTACCAGGGACTTGATCCAGCTAAGGGCTTGTGCTTGAGTTATTCTCATGGGGCCGGCAGACATGAAGCCGGCCTTATGGGGGACCTGACTCATTTCAGCATCTGGAGACCAGACATGAAACCCCTCAGTGCCTAAAACAACACTAAGGTACATGTGACTGAGCAACCGAATCCTGTCGCAGATGTCCATACGGCTACCAGCACAGTGGGCCAGTTTCATGGTTTTTTTCAGGTCTGTGTTAAAAATGGCAGTAATTAGTTACAGGTAGAAAATCACAAACAAAAAGTGTTTTGCTGTCAAAACAGAAATGCTGACAGCATCTGGAAGTTGGAATGCAATGAATCAGCAGTCAGTGATTCTCAGTGCACAGCGGGATTCATCTCCCCATTTTAGCTATCTACAATTTATAGTCTTGCTTAAGCTTTTTTCTAGGTTTCCTAAATGCAGGGAGAGACAGAGAGAGAGAAGCACATCCAGGAAATGATTCATCTTCTCCTAAGATAGATGTCTGTAATATGTGGGATGAATCACAGTTGAAAAGGGATTATCCTTCTTCTTTGGCATAAAGAGGAACTAGATGACCTGCCGAAACCTGCCGAAGTACACAGTCCCACCAACAGGGACTTCAGCTGTGTTTTCTAGCTAAAGCCTAAAAAATATGGGACTGCAAAAACTGGCTAAAGGACCAATTGTGGCTTAATTCTCCTTTCCGAGAAAATATCTCTCAAGCAGACATTGGTTTCAGTGGGACCAGAGACAGGCCAACAAGGGCTGCTTTTGAAAAATACCCTTCATAATGGCCCGGCTTTAGGGGAGAAAACTCTCACTGTGGGAGCTGCTGAGAGCTCAGTGCTTTTTTTAAATATATATATATATNATGCTGTCTTGGAAGTGCAACTTTGGACACCTTCGTTCACAGACATCAGCTAGCATGATGAGGTCTGCAGAGAAAATTGACATGAGCATCTCCACTCACTCCAGGGGTAATGGGAGGGAGAAAAAGATGCCCACCTCCAGAGCAGCAACAGATACCAAACTGGAAGGCATCCAGTTCAGTGGCATGCAAGAAATATAATACATGATTTCAATACAAGCATTTGGGTTTATTTGGGGAATCGATTAACAATAAGTGCATACATCCATTTACAAAATGGTAGTGTACCAGACACATACATACACAAGTTGTAATTGAAAACTGAAATACCACCAGGAGGAATAATCATTAAAGCAAAACAAAACAAAAAAATCTCCAAAAAGCCTAGAATAATATTTAAGAAAATAAAATAATTCATCCATCTGCAGTTATATCCTTAGGGGGAGGCCACAGACTAACAAGCAAACAAATCTAGATAGAAATGAAAATAATGTTGTGAAGGCAATGGAAGGAACAAGGGAGAGATTTCTTTGCAGATTAGCTGCTTATGAACCAAAAGTATTTCAATTTGATCACTTGTTTGTAGATATGTTTATCAGAGGATGGGGAATTCCATCATATGTTCCTACCATCCTGAAGAATAATTATTCTTCTCCTCCTCAGACATTTTACTATCACTATTTATTGGCACAGCTCAGAATTCAGGAGCTCTAGTCAAAGATACCAGCTGAGGTCTCAAGAGCCTACTTTCTTTCCTTAAACCATAGGAAACCCAAAGGTTAATCAAATGCAGTTCTCTCCATCTTTGCTGTGAATGTGTAGCATCTGAGGCACCTGAAATCCCCAGGTACCAACGAGCCACTTAACAGCACCTAATGGGCACCTAACACTCCCAGGGAAGCTGGATGCCCTACGAATCTTAAGATGTGTGAACCTCTAATTCAGTTCCCTAAGTATTGCCTTGTATGCTGGGATTTACAGTCTTTAATGATAGATTTTTCAAATTAAAAGAAAAAAAAAAAAGGAGGGGGAGCAATTCTGTTTTCTATAAATCTGGACATATGCTACAGATTCAAATAAGTCTCCATGCAGGAGGTCTCAGGGGGCCCTCTAATAAAGGCAGTGTTTTGTGGGAGATGTTCACTGAGTATCAAGCACTGCACTTCCTACAAAACAGCCAGTCCCTTACAGCTGTCTGCTTTTGTTTAGATCTTCTTCTTTTTCCCAAGAATGTCATTCATAGAAATTAAACTTCTGTTCTTATTGAAATTTGTAGAATCTACAGGAGACATGAATTGTTTTCCATGCGCTATGAGTCAGAAATGGAAAGATTTACTAAGATAGAGGAATGCTGGAGCTGTATCTGATTAGCAATGCTTTTAATCCAGTATCCTTCCTCCAAGAGCTCCTCAGAGGAAGACACAAGAATCTCCTTTGAGGAACTATAGACTAATTTTGCCATATAAGCCTGTCAGCAGTTAATGATTGTATGCCCTAAAGTATAAGATTTTACATTACACTGTATTTCCATCACGCATCTATCCTCTGTGAGATAACTCAGAGTATTCCCAACTACATCTTCCTCCTGCTAAATTGCATGCCCAGTAATACTTTATAGCAGTGAGTTCCAGAGATCAATTAAGCATTCCGGGAGGAAAGAATGTCTTTGTCTGCAATCATGAAAAATGTTTCTAATTCTGCTTCCTCCCCATTGACCAGTATCTGACTCACCAGGTACTTATCAGGCCTTTGTCATGGCCTCTGCTCTAACTCTTCAACTGCATGGCTGTGCTTAAAGCCAGCAGGGTGCCTCATCGTCTTCCCTAAGTAACTTTGACATCTTTGAATCATTGCTTTCACGTAAGGTTCACTAAATTAATCCATCTTTTGCCAAACTCTTCTTGAATCTTGTCCCATTAGAAGTCAACCTCTTGCTCTTTAGTGGCTTGCGCGGCTCCCAGTCTCAGCTGAGGGGTGAGAGGGATGCCCTGGGGTGCTCTGCCTAGCTGCTCTCCACCACGTCGCCCTTTGGGCAACGTGCAGAGGGCTCTAGTTGAGTGGAGTGGTGTGATTTTCCTTTACAGAAGCTAGACACACAGTGTTTCAAATTTTTCACCTGTTTTATCCAACTTACTTGGCCACTAACCAGTTCCTAAAAGTAGAACTTTCCCCCTGCTGTAATAGAATATGTCAGGGATGGCATAGCCCTGCCTTACTTCCCACCTGCAATTAATCTCTGTTGACTGTTGGTTTAATTCTAGGTGTTGATCTTTTAAATTCCTTACTCCCTCCCTCTCTAAAACCTTTCTGTGATTTTTCTGTCCCTCCAGCCATCTATCCCTCCATCCTGGCAGGCAGCTGCAGCCCCCATGGCTCTCTGATTGCTCATCATTCAAGCTCCTCACCCATTTATGCAAGAATAAAGAGGGAGGGGAAAAAAAAGAAAAGGGAAAACCAAGCTATAGGGTATGGCACCGACACCTAGCCCAGGATGGGCTGAGTTAATCCCCGTGCTGTCAGAGCAAGGAATTGAACAATCTATGAGTGACTCTTGGCAAAGCCTAAAGGGAGTGGGAAAAGCTTGGGGTCCCAGGCATCGCCCAGCCAGGTCACCATAGGCATGGCAGGGGAAGAAGCAGTACCAAGCAGAGATGCAGCTAGCGTGGTGCCTGGGGAGACAGCTGGAGAGAAAGCCTGAAAACACGGCACCGGCTTGAATAATGCTGACAAAATCAAGTCTCCTTCAGTTTTGTCTGAAGTGAGGGTCACTGCCTGGTCATCCTCACAGCCACTCTTAGCACTTGCTCCAGTTGGAAATCCAGGCACTGTTCATGTCTGTCATATATCAAGACTTTCTACAGAAATTACATTGACTGAACAATCCCAGCACATCATTTACCATTCCATTTCTTGTTTTTTCCCACATAGTGACAGATCAGAGGTCTCTGTGCCTGAAGAGCACAAGCCACCCTTCCTTCATCCTTCCTTATGGAAATTTTGGTATTTTCCTCTAAAGCCAGATGGCATTCATTTTGCAATACCTAGATGAGTATAGTTCATGCATCTGCAGCTGACCCAGACTCCTTATTGTGTCCTTACAATCAAGAGTGAAGGATAGCTCTTAGGTAAGCTGTATCTTAGATATCTATTTTAGACAGACATGGATAGTATGTTTAAAGTGCTTTTTTTTTTTGCTACTACTAATAAAGAGAGTTCATGAGCAACTCCTCCATAGATATTTACATTTAGTAAGATGACTGCCACTGTCAGTGGACAACCTTCTTTTTCTACTGCTGAACCTTGCCAAATTTCTGACTCGCAATTTTCCATTGCATTGATAGTGTCCTCTGACTTCATGTCACCAGCAGCTTTCATCAGTGCACTCCCTCTTTATGTACATATTAAACCAGTTCAGTGAGACCAGGAATCCCACCGGTAGCTTCCCTCCATGCGAACAACCACTCTCTCGCAGAGACCTGATGCAGTTTCCCATGCAGCTGGTTTCTCAGTCATCTGTCAGTTTCTGCATCTCCCTTTTAATGAACAAATTGTCATGTGGCAACATGCAAAATGCTTGAGTGTAGCTGAGGTTTTCCTTTTTAAGGACTTTATTCAAAGACAAGAGGATAATGACTCTGTTCCTCCAGGTAGCTACACGCAGCAGTGTTCATTGTCTGCAGAGCTGTTTCATATAAATGGGCAATTGATTATGTGTGTTTAACAGATGCCTTGCAATATCAATCCCATCCGTGCATGTGTTTTATCTTCTATTTTTTCTCCTGTTGTACGATTCTTGGCTCTGTTTCACTGCACCGTAAGCATGCCCAGCTTGCAGCAAACAAAAATGGTATCAGCAGGAGTGACAACTGCACCCTGAGATCATCAGCACTGAAGTACATACCACTGGGGCCACCTGGTGTACAGAGCCGAGCTGCAGTCCACTCCGCCTGCTCCTTCAGCATAGCATAGCAGAGAGTATTAAGCAAACAAACAAAAAAAACTAATCACGTTTAGTAATAGCCAAGTTTGACTCCTCAAAGGCAGAGGGGAGGCTAACCGGCCTTGCTCCGCGGAGGAATGTTTGTGATCACACCGATAAGCTTTAACAGCGAGAGAGGTTATTGGAGTGAGAGGGAACAGACCTACACAGCACACAGGGCATCACACCAGGAAAGGCTCATTTTGCACAATGGCTGGGCTCTGCAGCACTGTCAGCACTGGCTGGCCTAGGTCTTGCCCTAGAGCAGGACAAGAGCGAGCAGGGATGGGATCAGCCTTGCTCTTCCTCTGGTGTCACACATCCTCATCTGAGACATGGGGAAAACATGTCTTCTGGGGAGGGTCCCTGCATGCTGTCCACTTCCCAGCACTGGTGGGTAACTTTGAGGATCATGTTCTTTTACTTTTCCCTTTTTTTTTTTTTTCCCATCCATCTTGAAAAGTGTTTTGTCTGGCCATTTGGGTGTGAGAACAGCCTAAGTGAAGAGAGAACAAATTGTGCCATGAAATTAGGATTTGGAATGATCGCTTGTAACCTGAGCTTGAAAGGCTTTCTTTGCCCCTGGCTTATACACATCTTACAGACATTTGCAACTGAATTGCAGGGGCCAGGGCCATACAACTCTTCAGACAGCTGTGGCTTACAGACCTCTCAGTGTCCTTAAAGCCTATGTATGTGAAACCGTGCACGGGGTCATGTCCTGGGTGACAGTAGCACATCAGTGTAGGACTATCGTGTGACTGACATATTTTTGTGTGAACATCGCAGCCACAGGATGGGCACAACCCTGCATGGGCTGTGTGATTTTTGGATAAGGGACTGAATTATGGCATTGTCGTGAGAGCTGGAGCTCATCAGGACCCATCCTTGGGACCAACAGCTGACTATCCCTGTGCAGGAGGTCCACCACACAGATTCCCCACTCTGTGTGAGGGACAGAGTCCTCCATCAACCAGCCTGGGCTGTTCTCCAGGCTGCCTTGGTGGTTGCTCACACAGGGACTGTGCCCTCCAGCAGGAACCTGCTGAGCTGTGGCTTTTCTCTGGCTTTAAGACTCTCCCGCTGCCCTGCAAATGCATGAAATGCCATAGGGCTGGCCAAGGGAAAGGAAACAGGCATCTAATCCACGAGATTCTCCCTGACTGAACAAAAATTGGCATAACTGAGTTACGAAATACTTGAAATATAACCAGAGCCCTTAGAGATGTGAGCCTGCTGTGGTGGTTTTACCCTGCCGGGCAGCTGAACTCCACCACAACCGCTCCCTCACTCCCCCTCCTCAAAGGGAGAGGGGGAGAAAAAAAACTCACAGGTTGAGATAAGGATAGTTTAATTAGAGAAGAGGAGAAAAAAAAACCAAGAAATATATACATATATATATACAAGCAAAGCCTGTGCGCAAGCACAGACGAAAAGAGAAAACAAGTGATTCTCCCACCAACGAGCGATGCCCGGCCACGTCCTGGGACGCAGAGCCTCAGTACCCGCAGTGGTTGACCGGAAGGACAGACGTCTTCGCAACGAGAGCCCCCCCTTCTCCTTCCCTTTCCCAGCTTTTATTGCTAAGTGTGACATCATATGGTATGGAATATCCCTTTGGTTGCTTTAGGTCAGCTGCCCTGGTGATGTCCCCTCCCCACTTCTTGCCCACCCCCACCTACTGGCTTTGGGGGTCTTGGAGAGAGCCAAAACAGTGGTGTGATACCAGCGCTGTTCTAGCTACAAGGGCTGCTGCAGGGAAAGTTAACTCTATCCCAGCCAGACCCAGTACACCTGCATAGAAGCTTCATGGAAAAACCATGCAGTCTGCATGAATGTGAAGTAGACTATTTTTGCTAAGTCAAAGTCAGAGTGCTGTATTTGTCACCCATCTGCTGCAGTCTGTCTTGTACAAAAAATCTTGTCCATACATCTTCCATATGTTAGGAGGCAATTTGGATGTGTGATAGTCATAGAGACAAGAGAGAGACGCAGTGTCATCTTCTCCAACCAGGGCACAACTGCTCCCTGCAATACATTCTGCAGTGGAGATGGAAATTTTATTTATTTATTTTCTGTTCAGTGGCCTAAAATCAACCCAGGAGAAAATCCTGGTCAGGTCTAGTAGAAAAAATGTTCAGGATTTTCAGCTAGGGAAAAAAAGACATAATAATCAAATTCATTTGGGGTCAACTTGAAGGAATTTGTTTGCTCCAAAAATAAGCATCTTATTATGTCCCGAGAGAATTTAGTTGTTTTATTTTATTTAACCGTTTTTTTTCCTTTTCATTATAGTCAATTTTTAAATGAAAAAATGTTTTGAAACAAAAATCAAAACATTTCTTAAAAAAATACTGACACGAATTCCTTTGGCATTTCCTGATCTGAAACTTTTCATGTGGAAAAGCATTTCAGTGTGAAATGCTTGCAAGACTTGTGCCTTTTTTGGAGAAAATAATTTACTGAAACAGACCCAGATTCACAAAGTTTGGGGTTTCCCCCAGACCGCCACCTCCTTTCTTCTGTATAATGTTCAATGGGGGATTCTAGAAAGTCCCCATTAATATTGCAACTGCTGCACAAAAAATCTCATTGTTAAGACTTGCATTTCACCTGAATCTCCGTGGCTTGATTTTCTCATTCCCTGAGAATATCTTTACCAATTTCCCATCAGAGAGGCTTTGCTGACACAGCCACTTTCGAGCATCCCAAGCGCCTGCTAGCACAACAGACACATGAATGGCTTTTTAGGAGCCAAACCCTCAGCAAGTGGACAGCATATCAACAGGCTTTGCTCCCTCAGGATCAGATACTAGGAAAAAAAAAAAAATTAAACAAGCAAAGAGAGCATCTCATGCAGTGCCCTATCTGCATATATTCGGGATACTGGTGCACACTGAACCTCAGCTAGATGTGGTCTGGAGGTAATGCTGAGTCTGGATGGGTTGCAACTGCACAGTGACGGCAAAGGCAGGCGTATTTGTGGGTAGAGCTGATTTTTGTGTGTTTGTCACAGAACACTGCCATTTACTGCGCAGAAGTAATAACTGGCCCACCGAAGATAAATGAACCACAATATCCTAGTCATTATTAAAGGGACTTGCACTGTGGAAGCGATCATGCATCAGGAAGCCAAATATAAAATTACAGAATTTATAAAGAGAAGAAACCAGTTAGACCATCCAGGCAATTTTCTTGCTCTGGTGAGAGTTATCTCCAGAATATTTGCTGATGTTCTATTTTGCCTGGCTTAAAATCTTTCTTTTCGGGGATTTCAAATTATTCCATACCCCCATAGGTCTCTTTCTCAGAAAACTTTCCTGTAAGGTCTGCCCAAATTTCACATTTTCTCTGTCTTAATTGAATCCTCTTGCTGCTAGCTTTACCCTCGGTATCACGCCAAATAATTGCTGTTCCCCTTCAGTGTTAACAATCTCTTGAAGTTTGGCTTTTCGTAACTCCCTTTAATTGCCTCTTCCACTGTATGCATATAGATATGATTCTTTTAATTCTCCCTATAAACCCATGCCTCCAGCCTTCAGATCAGAGGAGAGCAACTAAATTGAAGTAATTCTGCTCCTCAACAACTTGCTGGCAATACAGAGCTATTAATCAAATGCAGTTTCCCAGCTGCAGTTGAATCATATATAAATGGAGACAGACCGTGCAGGTCAGAGCTGCAGTGATTTATTTTGGCATACTCACCTATCTTTACACTTCTAGAAATTAGATGTCTAATCTACATTAGGCATCTGGGCTACTTTTAAAAACACACGAGAGGGAGATACAAAGCTCTGCATTTCTTGCAGGCAGCCTTGAGATGTCCTCTGAGGGAATACCATTTCTCTCTCCACACAGGAAGGCTGGACAAGTCCCTTGGGTACAAGGCGAAGATGCTGACATTTAGGGGTGCACCTGTAGGTGCCCACATGTGAACTGGATGTCTACACATCCAGTCAACAGAGCCCTTAGCTCAGTCAAAAAAGCCTAGGGAGGGATTCAGCTGACCAAGTGTAAGTGTTTAGTCTTGGAAGAGAAGAACGGGCCTCTGCCATCCATTCCGTGTTTCACCCAGATGGCCACTGACTGCAGTGGGAGCCAAGACATACTCGGGGGGATTCCTCAGTTTCGGTTTATCATGCATCAAGTTGAAACCCACTGTAGGTGCCCTAATTTTCAGACAGCCAGTATTGGGAGATATGGATCCTCTCCTAACTGTTTTTTCGGCTTCAGAGCCATGGAAGAGTCTCCTTCTAACTGCTGAAAAGTGCTTTGTTCCAAACACCAGATGGACCATGTTTTCACTTTTATTGCCAATTTTATAGGTCCAGTTATTCTCGTAGTAATGTTGTCAAATTTTGTCCCATGTTGTCCAAGATTAACTTGGGTTCATTCAGGTTTAACTTAAGGATCCTTATATTTCCAAGAGTTATAATTTACATTTGTTGGGATGTAGGAAATAAATCCAGTAACTGTTTTGTAGAGCAAACTGTGTTTGAGTTCATTAAGGACTGTTTGTATTGATACTTTCCTAATCGTTTGAGAATATTTCCCCTGGTGAGACCATAACACCGTTGTTTCTGGAATGCAAAAAAATAAAATAAAATCTGATCCTCTAATTAAATGGAGTATTCAGAGGAAAAAAAAAAAAAAAGATAGCTCTTTTTGCTCCTTTACAGTTGCATAAGCCATACTCTCAGAGTAGAGGAGTCCAAGCCTTTTAGTGATGGCTGATATTTTCCTTTCTTGAGTGCTCAACCCAGAACGCTTAAATGGTGCCTGATTTTCAGAAGATATTCACCTCCTTTCTGCTGAAATGAGGCTGCTCTGATGAAAGGTGCAATAGAAGTCTACCTCTATTAGTGTTATCTGGTATAATTTTTGGAGTTATTTAAGCTTTAGCCAAATTTATGACCCCTGAACAACCGTTTTATTTTTCCTCCCAGCTCTGTAGCGGGGCTCCTGTGAGGTTATGAGAGGGGACGTCTTCCCACCAGGCAAAGTCATGCTTGAGTAGCAGAGCCCTGAGGAACAGGCAGTCTTGTTAGGTGAGTGAGGCAACAGAAATCAGGAGTCCCCTCACTGAAGAAAAATCATTTGGAAACTGAGATTTAAACAAATAATAATAATAATCTATTGCTATGAACCTAGTCCAGGCATTGCCATTATCTCAGCTGGAATGAGAGGGAGTCAGGCAGCTTCACTCCTGCGAAATAAGAACCACTTATTCAAATAAAATCCTGAATCTTGCAGAGCTGTGTTAGATGCTACTGCAAGATGTAGACAGCAGAGCTTTTTCTTAATGTAACTCATTGCTCATCTATTGATTTGGGGCATTTAATTTCCGGCTGGCATCCCCTCATCATGGAGCCAGGTCTGTGCTGGCCAAGCAGGAGCTGTTTGTGACAGTGACACAGCAGAGTACCACACTGCTCCCATGAGAGGAAGCCCCTCAAGGCAGGAGTCAGCAGCCATACGTTCATCAAATGTATATTGGATAATACATAGGAGTTATGTGACTAGCTGAATCTTACCCAATAATTACACATATCTGTTTCAGCAGTATTTTGGAACAGAAACTCTCCACAGAAGGCAACAAGGACATCAGTGCCTGAAAGACACTGCTGTGCGAGAAGACCTTTTTGTGGTCTGATCCCTCTCCTGACTGTTCAGTTAAAGCCAAGACTTTGGCAGCTGAGCCTGTCTTTGTCTGGGAAAGAAACAGAGAGACTCATATGATCTGTCGAGGTACATTTATCTCAGTAATGAGTCCTCTTAATACTCATTAAAACTAATTCTGTCCTATTCTCTGTCCTAAGGGCACTCCAACTCCACTTTAGATTGCAGAGGGGGAGCAGGTTCCCTGGGTTCCTGCAGCTAGCTCGGATGATCCTATCACAGGCACACTGGTGAGAGCTCACTGGAGAGACAATGGACCAAAGCCTTCATTTTTGAGAGCAGAAGTGAAACTCCCAAAGCTTGCCCACCCGGAACATCTCGCATACAAAACAGCCATAAACACCCTGTTAGCATCAGGGGTTCGTTGCTAAATACCAACAAAAAACTTTTCCTTTCCAAGAGAGTTCACTGGGGTGAAAGCTTGTCTATGTTTCCTGCTGACAGAACTTTCCCTCATATCACTGATTTCTTGTTGCATCAGGAATTATTTTGAATACCTGGCAGTGCTAGGGACTAGCCTGAGGAAAGTAATTTTGAATTGCTTCCCAGATCCTGATAAGTCATCAGGAGTATGAGTTGTCCCCCAGGTCACCCATTCACTTTTTAAAAACAATTTTGTGCCGTTAGATTTCAAAATGTGCTGGCTTCCAGCTACAACAGCCACATCAGCATCTGTTACCTGTATCAGACCACTCATCCGGGAATGTACGGAGCTCAGCGCTTTTGTTTCATGGGGTCACTGAGTGAAGCTGTTGTGTTGCTTTGCTTTCCTCTTTGCCTGGCACTGAATCCCAGCCATTCCTCCTGGAGCATCTAGCTACAATGGCCCAGCCTGAAATTCAGGGCTCTCTGAGGCATGGACATTTCTAACTTTCAGAAACAACTCAACAAGAGCCAACAAAGAGACCTCAGGGTGGTGCCCATAGTCCCCGAGTCCACCTCCTTCCAGTCTCTCCAAATGTGTGCCTTACGGCCAGCACACTGCTGCAAGCAAACCTCTCAGCAAAGGTAAACTTGGCGTAGGGCTTTGGGCAAAGGTAGCAAAACATCCTGATATTGACTCACAAAAGGCTGTCTCATCGCTTGCTAAATGATGCCCAAAACTCATACATACTTTTGGAACAATTAGCTTAGGTTTTTGACTGTGTATCTGTATCAGCCTCCCCAACAGTAACACCTCTGTGGTGCTTGGCTCTCAGGCTGTGCCTCCTCGGGAGCCTGTTCCCCACAGCTCTTCTCAGTGCTGCAGCTACAATATATCCCTCTCGTTATCAGTAAAAAGTAACAGATATAGAGCCTGGGCTTAGAATGGAGCATTATTTTCTAGTTTGACTTCCTCTGTAACTACAGCGACGCAACTTCCATTTGAGTAATAACATTTCCATCTAAAGCTAAAGATTTTTAGGGATGGAGAAGCCATTGTAGCCTCACATAAGGTGTTCCAGGCTTCATGGCCACAGATTTGTCCATTTCTTCTTCATAACCTAATTTTGTCTAATTTTAGCTTCTGATCTTGTAGCTTATGGAGTGAAACAAATTGGCTCTGAAACTACCAGGAAACTCCTCCAGTATGGGCCTCTTGTAACCTTTTCCTGCTAAACAGCTGGATCCCACCACAATACAAATAATAAATAATAATCCACGTGTGATAATTCTGATTTGCCTCTGCTTTGACTTGCCTGACAGTCTATAACCTCATGCGCATTCTAAAGAGAATAACAAAATAGAGGACAAGTCCATAGTAAGTAGAAAATTAAACCACCTAAATTCTCAGAACGCTTTTCGTTACCATTTAAAGAAGAACCTGGAAATTAGGCCATTTATTTTCATCTCAAGTGTCATTTATCAGGTCTATCTTTTAGGCACTGCTAGGTCTGATCCCTTAAATTAAGGCCAATACTAGCCATTTCGCTTAATGCCAGAGAAGGGCCAAAACCGACGGTCTGTCTGATGCCTAGACATTAAATAAGAATGCTTAAGGCACACAGGGTTTGGTAGAAAGTGATAGACATGCGTCATACCTGGACACCTTTGACTCCCTAACCACACACAGGATTACAAATGCGTTGGCAGCCTTCAATAAAAACTCTGTATCCATAGCAGAGTGTCTTACTGTTCTGCCACCACACCCCAACTGAGCTTTAAGTCCACTGATGCCGGTCTGCTTAGGACATGGGAATGGATTTGGACACAAGCCTTTTCCTAAATGTCATTAGATGGGAATGTTCTTGGTTGGTGTTTTGTTTTGTTTATTTCTTTTGGAGACAAATAGGTCAGAGCATTCAGTTTAGGAAAAACAAGCCCATCCTGCAAAGTCAGTGAGCAAGCACTGTAGATTGATGCTGATGTTCTCCGAGTGCTGGAATTCGTTTTGCAGAGTTTGTCACTTTTCTAATTGAAAAAGCTGTCTCTGCAACATTTAGCAACTAAAAATATCAAGTGATGAAGCACAAGGAAGGGAAAAAAAAATAAAAAGCCAAGCACTCAGCAGCAGACATCTGCCACCCTGAGTTCCAGGCCTTGCAGCAAGGACGCTGAGAAATGGAGCGCTGAGACGTCCCCACCAGCACATCTCCAGGAGCAGTGCAACCTGGAGTGGGGCACACATTTTTTTCAGCAAAGTAAAACAAGTGAAATCTTGCAATCACCAGCTGACCATAGGTGTCTAAACAAAGGTTTGCTTAATGCAGACATTAAGTCTGCATACAAACAGCAGGCAGCTAGATCCAAGACTACAGAACTTAGATAAACCATAAGTGATAAAGGTGCATTCAGGGTGAAAGACTGGATTCTGCTTCTGTGCCTCCCTGCTCCTGCTCCATCTCTTGTTTCGTAGCAAATTTTGTGTGCAAACAGCTCTGGGAATCACGTTCTCAATTCACCTCTTCAGTAAAAGAAGAATCAGGTTCCAAATCTCCAAATTTATCCTGAAAACCAGCTGAGGTCACAAAATGGAGTTTGTGACTATTTTTTTTCAGTAGAGTGTTTTATTCTGTTTTGGTTTGTTACATTTTGTTTTGTTTCAAGGAAAATGCTTCAGCTTCATTATTTCTCATTGGGAAAAATTCTACCTGAACTAGCGTGTGGACTTGAACTCCATTTTCCCAAACTTCAGGGCTAAGTGCCCTTGCAAGTAACCTGTTAGCTATTCAGAACTCTTTTTGCAGCCATTACTGTTATTATGTCAAATTTGGAAAACTGTCCACTTCATTCTGATGCAGGATTGCTAAAAATTTCCAAAACTCAACATTTCTCATGAAACAAAATTTTTAATTTCTGGCAAAGTCATTAGTCTAGAAATAAGTAAGTTTCTCATTTCCCTCACTACAAAAAATCAATAACTTTGCATTGAAAATTATTTTTAAAGTATCTTAAAAGTTCAGCAGCCTAAAAAACATTCTCATCATATAGAAGCAACATAAATGTGTTTGCCTCTATCTGATCAGATTGTCCATTGTACCTTGAAAACAGAATATAAATGTTTCCTGCATTCACAAATCTTTAATGCCACCTTAGTTTTCACCATGTAAAAAAAGCTGGTGATTAATCTAAACCACCTGAGGCCTTCTTATTGTTAGAGAAAGACTGTCCAGAAAAACACGCAGAGTGTGTGGAGCAGCTGTCCAACACGAATAATACAGTTAACCAGGAGATGCTTCTGTGTTACCTATAAAGGGAGTCAAAACACCTAGAAAGCATTAAACTATCTACATTGTACGTGACTAAACCGAGGCCAGAAAAATCCTACTCTTTGGATCTCAGATTGCTCTTAGCAGTTTTTGTAAGCTGGCACTGTATTTCGATGGGTTTTGAAGTGAGAAATGTAACTGTGATGCTTCACCAGTATCAACACCAAAGCACAAAATGCTGACTACGAAGAAGACCTTGGCAACATCTCTGTAAACAGAGACTTGAATACATGGAGCAGCAAAGGAAATTGAAATCTAAAAGGAGCTGTGATTTATCTCCTGACAGTCATGATCTAAGACAGGATGACCCCAGAACTTCCAGGTGAATTTCTGATAGGTAACAAACTCAGACACCCCAGACACAGAAAGAACTACAGGTGGAGCTGAGGACCTTGCACTGAATGGAAAAGCAACACAGCTGAAACACACTGATGTAATCTTTCTGCCCAGCCAAAGGGGATGGCATCACAATACCAGGCACACTTCAGGAAATTTTCAATTCCGTAGAAATTTAGGAAGATGCATTATCCCCATAGGGCTTCCCCGAACATTTGCCTCCATCCCAGCCATAGCCACTGAGTTCAGGAACTTAGAACATCTTCTTCATCTCTGCTCTTGTCCTATGCAATTTCATTCGAAGATGTCTCAATATCACAGATTTTACAAAAAACAATCCCTGCAAAATCCCCTGAGAGGATTTAGAGGCAGAGACCCCCATGTAGCATCATTAATGCCAAGAATATAAAAGCACTACAATATACAAAACCCTTTCCACCTCTGCTAACTCTGGCCAGGCTCCTTAAGACCAATTCAAGTGATGCCTCTTCTCGTTGCTGTGAATAATAATAAGGCTTCCTTCCTCCTCAAGTATCTGAACTTTGACCAAAATGCCCAAATTTGTCGTGGAAAAAACATGAGAATGTCCAAGGTGCTCTCTGCACTCTTTGCCCCCATCATTAGTGCCACTGGGGTCCTGCTTCTGCATTATGTCCCTCTGACCTGACCCATCACACCGTCCCATTCACACATCCCTTGCCCCACAGCGGAGACCTTGACTCATGCTGTGGGATGCTCCACCCAGGAGAGGAACTTGGCCCAGCAGCACGTCATGCTGCAGAAGATCCTGTCTGGGCTCCAAAGCCCCAGGTGAACCATTGGTCTGATCCAGTGGGACTTTGCTTTCTTAAAGTCTTTATAGAGGAAGACAGCACCTGCCATAGAAATGCTTTGCCTTCCCACCACCAAGGTTGAATTCAGAGAATGAACTCAGTGTAACTACACGGTGATTAGCTCTGCATTTACTTTAACCTCCTTAAAGAGATAATTTCCTAGAGTATGTGTCTGCCACTGCTCATTACCTGCTGATAAGAAAGAGTGGGACTGGCTGAGGAAAAGCACACCATAACGAAAAAGAAGAATAGGAAACAAGCCAGCATGGAAATCTGCATGCCTGGGACTTTGGCCACAAAAAAGCAATGTTTTCCCTTCATCCTCCTTGTCATTCCTTACATTTTGTTTCCTTAAATTATTCCCTCTACTACTCACTAAAATCGGGCAGCAGCAGAAAGTCTGATGCAAACTGAGCAACTTGTCCCTCAGAAAACAACCTGGCAGGCTGGGCTCTGCCCGGGGCCGGACCCGCGGTCCTGTTTGCCAGCACCCGCTGCAGCTCCCAGCTCGAGTCCCCAGCGCTGCCCCCGGGACAGGGCTCGCTCCTCGGTTCTGCAGGGAGCGGCGTGGCTTGCCTCGGCACTCGCTCCTCTGATCTACAGCCAGCACCAGCACTAGCCTGAGGATCCAGGCTGGAAAAGAGCGGAGGAGTTGTCACACCGGATCAATCCAATGGTCCATGGAGCCAGCGCTTGGTTTCTGAAAACAGTTGTTAACAGATGCTTCAAAGGAACTGCACTGGGCTGTTCCCTGCCCACAGGGGAAGTTTTCCAATTACAGGTAGTTGTGGGCTGGCCGGTACCCTGCAGTGTGGAAGCTCAACATCCTCTCTAAGAGAAAAAATATCCCAGATCCTCACCCGGGCTGGCCTGGGCTGCACAGTCCCTTTGAACCCATGGGGTCTGTGTCCAAATCGAGAGTGTTCCCCTCCATCCAGCTGCAGATGTTCCCTCCACCCACGTAAATCTCAGACGTGCTGTCTGCTGGGCAGTGCTGCAGAGCAAATAACGCACTGTGCACCACCACACGTTGCTGTCACTCTGGGCTTCGGTGTCTTCTGATTTCTGGTGACCAGGGGTCACACGTTGGTGTTGGCCCTGTTGTACACTCTAGTAGGTCTTTCCAACCAATTGGCAGCAACAACAGCTTAGTCACAGGTTAATCATGTGCCAGGTACAGCAAATCCCTTACATGCATTTGAAAACATGTTGTCTTCCCATTGCATTGTCTTTCCCCAGTTCCTCTAAGGAAACAGCTTATCCTAAGCTCCTACATGAAATAACAGTAAAGGCAAAAGCCCCCAAACCTTCTCAAACCTTATCAAAGTCTCAAGACCCCATTTTAATGCAGTTTTAGCTCACTCCTCTCTACTGTATCTAGTCCACAGCAGAAATGCCATCACAGAATTTGCTTGTGTTATTTTTTAGCGGGGTCATCAGCCTCATCTCCTAAAGTTCTCGACGACATCCTAGCGAAGCAAACATCCCTGCTGCTTCTGGAAATCAATGACACTACCATTAAAATATATAATAGAAAATAACACCAAGAAACCTGCAGACTTGGCAGCACTGCCAGCGCTGCAGAAAGCCCCAACAGCTAACAATGGCCACGGCTTTGAAATACTGCTGATTCCTCCATTTCCCATTTCCCCCTGTCCCAGTGGTGTCATTTGGAAATACATTACGCCTGAAAGACTTTGGGATGTTTTAATTACATGTGACTAAAACTTGCTGTTGCTAGAATTAGTGCGCCTATGTTTACGATTTATAGGTCTCTGTTTCGACACTAGTGAGATCATAAATAACACGAAATGGGCCCTTTAGTATTAGAAAATTCAGCGCTCCTCTCTAAGCCTTGACACACACACACTCCGAAACCCTCGTAAGGTTTGTGGCGAGCATGGTATGAAATACAATACAATGCCGAAAGTGCGGGGCTGCGGGGAGGAGGGTGGTAATAAATAATTTATCTACAGAGTATGAATGTCAAACCTTCAGGCAAGGACTTCCCGTTGTTTCACTGGGGTGGGAGACTCGCTGCGCTATGGGGTGATGTGGATGCTAATGGGTGATTATCCCTGTAGCACGGACTCCGCTTGCACCTGTATCTCAGAGAGCTGTGCCACGGGGCCCTCCTGTGTCAAATGGGCTGATGCTGACAGCATGTCGGATGAGGAAACATGCATGTGGTACAGGGTCATGCCAGGTAGTGCAGAACTGGCTCCCGGGCTCTTTTACTGACTTGTATCCCTCTGGTAAAGGGGCTTGGGAAAACATGAAGGCTAAATTTTCAAATTGCTGAAGCTGGGGAAGATTTCACACAATGGGCGATCTTCAGAGCCAGAGTATCCACACTACCCCCAAACTCAGCTGATCTATAGGGGTTGGATGGGGAAAAAAAGCCTTACCTAGCTCAGGGTGATTTGGGAGACAATTGTTAGGACAATGCTTTCGTATCTTCCCATAAAGGGCACTAGAGAAGGGCAAAGTTTTGACGTGAGAACAACAGTGAGCAAGCACATCATTGAAAATCATTATGTGAATTTTGCCTTTTTTATGTGTTTAGGGCAGGCAATAAACAGTTTATTTTCTGACTTTTGCTGTTCTCTCATTTGTTTCCTAAGTACTTTCTGCATGTGGAAGTCTTTATGTGGTTCTTGAGAAGCTGACTTCAACAATTTGGTGTCGGAAATTCAAACTTTAAATGGACATTTTTATCTTGACACACAGCTTTTCCCAAGCTATTGTTTCTGTCTGTCTGTGAGCATGGGTTTGGAAACAAGGAATGAGAACCTGACTAATGAATCCAGAATTTTCTTTCATTGTTTGTAGTATTTTCTATTATTTT
>VXAA01000273.1:538467-569569 GCA_013399115.1 Anseranas semipalmata
AGTTCTTGTAAAAAAAACAGGGGGGGGCGTCCTATTAAAACAATGATGAAATAAAGACAAAAGACAGTCATGAATGTTCCACTTGCAAGAGGAAATGAATAATAATGTAGCTAGTAGGGCTGAACAGGTGACTGCAAAATAACCACTTCTGACAGAGACAGTGTCTGAGGAGACAAATATTTGAGGCACAGGGTAAATTCAGACAGGGACATTTAAGGAGAGGCAGTCTCTTGTTCTGTTTTTGTAGAAAATATGGAATTTACAGGAAAATGGCAAGCCCCAAAATGTTGCAGCCAAAAAAAAAAACAAGCTATGACCATCAGAGAATTTTGTTTCGCCCTGGTTTGAACAGATCTTCCCTCTTCTTTCTCACTCCCTTCATGGCGAACCCCGCACTGGGGCAGTCTCTGGCCAAGCTGCAGTGTGAAATAGTAAATGATAGAAGAAAATGAGAATATGACAAAACGAAACTAAAATTCTTCTTTATACCTTCATGAAAGTGTGTTCTAGTCTCAATATTTCTGGGGTTCTGCATACATTGGGAAGGAAAAAAAAAGATTTTTTTCTGAAGAAGGCAATCATCAGAAAGCCAATAATCCTTGACAACAAAAATTGTTTAGAAATATGCTGCATAGCCCTTGAGTATGTGTTTGAACCTTGTTTGCAACATACAGTACATAACAGGATACATCCTTTAGTATCAGCTGATAGTAATCTTTTTGTGTGATGTTTTACTGACCCCTGAAAACTTTAAACTATGTCCCACAGCTTTTTCCCTGGCCCTTGTCGCAGTTTCTTTTTGACACTCTTGTGTAGAATACCCTTATTACTATGATTGCAAGCTCTGTCTAGAAGGGACCTTTGAGACTATCTATCTCTCTGAGTAATTTTGTCATCTACAATCCAGTCCTACTTGTAGCTCACACCAGCTGTATTTATTTAAGATTTTCTTTTATAAACTCCTTAATAAAAACCCATGCCAGTGTCAAAGAGTAGGTTTGCACTGTAAAACTGATCCCTGGTGGGATTATAATCTATATTTTTAAACTGAAACCCATTGTCTGAGTCATAAATTTTTTGACTATGGAAATCTGTGCAGTTTTCACAATTGCAGATGTTATTCTTGACTTCACTTTTTCCTTTCCTTTTACTCTCAAAATGCTGTATTTTTTCAAAAAATGAAAACAGCAAGAATAACGCAGAAATGTTTAAGAGTGTCTTTACACCTAGAGGGAATAGTTTACTGAGTTTGTTAAAATACAAGCAAGGAGAAGAGGAAAGATAAACCAAAAGTGGTCTTGCAGAAACTTGACAAGGTCCCTGGAACTGTGGACTAAGTCCCCAACCAGCCACATACCCCTTGTGTAAGTTACCTGAGATACTTCACTTAGCTGTTGGTCAAGGAAGCAGTTAAATGAGTTTTACATATATCCTTGCAGTCCACAGACTCTAACAAAACTTAAACAAGTACTCACCCACTTCCTGAGATATAAGCTGTTTCCTGAATCAGGAAGTATCTTAGCTCCTTATCTCAACCAGGAATGTAATAACATTGCTTCCTCTTATCCTTTATTTATCTTATTTGTCTGCATTGTAAAGTCCTCAGCAAAGGCTGTTTCTTACATGCATTTGCACAACACCCAAAATACTGGGACCTGTACTATCAGCAGTATATTCAGAATAATTAAAGGGACGGGATTTGAGGAGATGTGAAAAATATTCTGTTGACATGAGCTGTGCAGAGGGCAATTCTTGCTGAAGATGGGAACAGGGATTTGGGGAACGGACAAGAGATCAAAGCAGTATTAGGTGGGGGCAGAGTGCAGGAAGAAAGAAAGAAAGGAGTGTATGGAGTCAGAGAGAACAAATGTGCAGACAACCTTGTAAAACACAGCGTTGGGAGGGCTGAACAGCACCTATTTCAGGTGAAAGTAACAACTCTGTTGGTTCCCTAGTGCTTGTGAAAAAAATATCCTGCCTTTGCTGGGAAAGGCTTCCCAGTTAAGGCTTCAGTTCATCAAGAACAGCCTCCAGCCATGTCTTCATGCCGCTCCCCCACCTCATCTCTAACATGTCCCCTTCCTCCCTTTACTTTCCACCTCCATCCCACCCACACAAACCATTGTGCAGATTTGAGCTGGAGCTTCGGATGCTGATTTTGACTCAGCCATAACCACGGGACTAGCAACGCTCACAGCTGGAAGGAAGGAATAACGTCCTGGAGAAAATACTCCAGTAACATGGGAGACATCTGTGTGCATGGGAAGGCCATGATTCA
Organism: Anseranas semipalmata; assembly: GCA_013399115.1. Classification (NCBI taxonomy): domain Eukaryota; kingdom Metazoa; phylum Chordata; class Aves; order Anseriformes; family Anseranatidae; genus Anseranas; species Anseranas semipalmata. Next base: position 540,746 of record VXAA01000273.1, read on the forward strand.
GAAGGGGTAATGGGCAAACCTACAGTCCAGCTGACTTTATAGATCGTTTTTTTTACTTCACAAGCGGAGACATAGCACTTGGCAAAAACGTCCAGCTTCTCAGCAATAACAGTATCATCCCGCAGGAAAGAATCAAAACCTGCTCAAGGCCTCAAGCCAGACTTTGCCAGTGTCAAGGTCACATGAAAGACACTACCCAAGGCTACGAAAGGTTTCTAAATTTAAAACAGATCCCGCTTACCTGGGTAAGCAATTGGAGCTGTTTATCCGCTTTGAACAGATAGAGTTACCTAATCCTTCTATGATTAGGGGCTAGTGAAGTTAAGCTAATTCTGTTTCTGCAGGCGCTGCTGCCTTTGATGGAAGCAGCTCATCTCAGGGAATGGCCTGCTGGTGTGATGGCGAAACAAATGGTTTTGTCCTTTTGAGCTAAGGAAAAAAATTTACTATTGATTTTGGCTTATGAGCGGTAAGTGCTTTCTTTACGATTCACATCATGGTTGGAGAGCTATTATTTTGAGCATTAGCCTCACGTACATTGCTGTGGAAGCCTCAGTGTTGTAATACACCGTCTTGCAGGAATTTACCAAGGGGTTCCCTAGGTCTCTCCAGTTTTTGGTTTTCCAGCTGGGAAAAGAGGGCCAAGTATACGAAACAGCCTCTACCGGCACAGAGTTTAATAGGCTTGACAGCCTGCAGATATTGATTATTTTGGGAGAAAGGTCAGGAGAACACAGGAGCCTTGCTGTTTTTCTACCTATGACTGGAGGTGTGGTTTATCATGAAAGACCACGCAACTATCATCATCTGAATTCCCCTTTACAACCAACAGCCTCGCAGGGCTTTCAGGCTGATTGAGAAGAGTAAATGTTGTTTCCTAAAGCAGTGTGCAAGCTGAAAAGGATGGAGGCAGCGAGCCTGGCGAGGCCCTGCAGATCGGCAGGGCTTGCACAATAGCCGCAGTTAGCAGCGCTGGAACGCGATCAGAAACGCAGGCGGGGGAGGCGGAAAGGCAGCAGAGGAGTTACCGCATGGTGCAGCACACTTGGAAGATCAGCCTTGTAAAGACCAGATCCTGGAAATGGTCCTTCCACTCAGATAGGTCCCCCGAACTTTGCAGAAATGAAGAGTGCCGGAGCAAGTTATAAACCTCCATCTCTTGTGGCCATCTAAGGGGCACAAAGATTTGTGTGTGAATGAAGAGCTCCTGGGGCTTGTTTTTTCCATGTCAGTCTTCTGCATAACTGGACCCGAATCATTTAATTTTCCCTTTTTAGCTGAGTGTAAAATAAAATAGTCCCCTTTTAGCCATTAGCAGCTCTAAACAAGTACACCGTTGCAGATCCCGAGACCAGGTCTGAAAACTGGAAGTAGTGCAAATCGAAAAACCTTTTTGTCTCAAAAAGATGGAATTTAAAAAAGAGAAATCCTGCATGCAGGCTTTAAACAAAAAAAAAAAAATCACTTGCTTGAGCAGTTTCCAAGAAATTCCAAAAAGAAAATGATCTCAGGTTGATGTTTCAAAACAAAATTATGTTTTCTTTTAAAATACAGGGGATTTTTGCTGAAAAGAAAAAATGACAGTTTAGGTTGTGCTGTAACACAATATTTCATCTTGTTTTGAAATGATCATTCAAAACAATTTTTCCTTTTGAATTTCTTGCAGGCAAAGTTTTGTGTATGCATATACGTATAGCTGACATTTTCTTGCCAAAAATTAGGTTTGACAAAACTGTATTTTTTGGCAGAAACCCTTTCCTCCTGAAATTTCAATAAGCCCTAACTTGAAGAAAAAGATATGTTTAAACAGAAGGGAGAGTAGAAAACTAAGAGATTCTGGGCTAGACACCCAGATAGCACAGGCACTGGGTCAGCTGGAGAGCAGAGTAAAAAATCCATCATCAGAAAGACTCACTGCTGAAAAGAACTGTTGATGAATTGTGCGTCAGCGAGTATCTTCAGCTATGAACCACGGTCATGTGTGAATGTCTGGGTGTGGGAGGGCTCTGAATGAAGGATTGTTCACGAATGCACAAAAATTAATGTTGTTGATGAATTTTTACCACGGAGCACATACAGGCCCAGTTACAACAAAACTTTTTAACAAAAGGTTGTTATTCATTTTCCCATGCCCAGCTACAAGTGCTTTCCCACCTACCAAGACAAATGCCATGGTAAAAAAGCACTTTCTTTTGTCTAGCAAGTGGCAAGTCTGCCCACAGGGCTGCTCCGGCCAATGACTTACACCTACTATGAGAAAAGACTGCTGCAGTTAAATTATCAGGCTGATAATGTCACATGCAGACAGGCTATTATTTATGTAACAGGGCTCGTTGTAAAATCCAACAGAAAGTCAAACGAAAGGCTCCTGTTCATTGCACTGGGCTCCAAATCAGGCATCCAGTCATGATCAATGCTTGCTGAAGTTGTCAGAGATGCTGCACTAGGCGGTGATTTAAAAGCTGAAGGAGCTACTTTAACATCAGCATCATCAAGAGGCGCTCACGCTGCCTACTCCTAGGCACCAATCCTTGGAGTCTTGAATCTTCAGGGGGGAATCTACCACTCTTTGCTATCTGCGAAACTTACCTTGGGATGAAGGTACTCACCCTGGCTGGTCACCCTACTTGCTGGAAGCACTCCAAAGCATAGCTCCTCTAATCTTAAACCAGACGATCCAAAGCCGCTCTTTCTCCACTGACTATGAACCAATATGAACCACAGATGAACAGCTCAGACAGAGACATCCACCTTTCAGAGTTCCAAGTTAGACAATACAAATTCCCTTAGGTTCCCTCAGTGTGGTACCTAAAGTAGCCTGAGAAATGACATAAATATCTTTCTATGAAGCTCATCAAAGTCTGCAGACCAAATAGAGAGAAAGGTCTGTCCATAAAATACAGGCAGAGGGGTTTATGTGGTATTTTGCAACACAACACACCAAGGAGAGGAGTCGATTCTGAGGAAGATGTCAGGAGGGTTAGATACTATTCAGCAGTCTGCTACAAGTCTCTCTCTGCCTTAGTTCCCCTGCTGCAAGCAACATCCTCCCCTCATACAGCATGATCTTGGTTTCATAACTAAGTCAACAAAACGCTTGAATAGGCTCATGGGCCTTAGTAGTGTATGGTTCTCGTCCTGTCAGCTCAGCACACAGGCAGTGTGAGATTGCATCAGCCCAAAATACCTCATAAAAATGTTCCACCCAAAGACGGAGAGATTTGGGGAAAAATCTTGATTTCTTTCTGTCCCACTCTCATTAGCCATGCCATACCGTCCCATTGGCACTTGCTCATTTGAACATGAGTTGCTCCCATGAATGAGGACAGAGGATGGGGCTACAGGTGCCACAGTCAATGCCCTAAACTGCAAAGGCAGTAGAGCCAAAGTCCTTCCTAGAGAGTCACTAGATATTTGTGCGCTTCTTTCACAAATGTGCAGGCACAGCCCATCCAGAGGGTGCATCATCACTCAGGCAAACCATCTTGCATCATCCCCTAGTTTTCCTAAAGACTTGCATTATCATCCACATATTATGTGCTAACAAGAGGCTAATATTTCTTTTACCAAATGTGCAACCTTAATATTAGAATGAAAACCACTTCTCTGTTGGTACAAGAACACTCTTCCAATGTGCCAATAAGTCAAGGCTTCAAAGCAGGATATTTTAGATAGAGGCTCCTACTTGATCACAGTTTTTCAAATGTGTCCTGTACCCACTAATTGCTGCATGGACAGGGATTGCCGTACACTCGCCAGGTTTAAAAAGCTGACCACCTTTTGTTAAAGGAGTTAATTGGGATTTAGGAACCTAACTTTAAAATCCCTTTTTCCTAATCAGAGTTCTGGTCCTTAAGCCATATAATTATACCGTATTACTAAGCCATTTCATTCAGCTAGCAAAGTATCCAGCTGTATATTCATCAGGAGTGATCATGGGGGCAGCCTACACAAACATCATATCAACATGACATGGACAGCACCTTGTGTAATCACAAGTCTTCCTGTTAACAACACATGGCTCTTTCTACAGCTGGTGGCTGCCAGGTAGCCCCTGCACAGTGCTGCAACACCCGGGAAAGGCACGGGTGAGGTTTGGCCGTGATGTCCAGCTCATTGTGCAGTTCCTCACTAATGGGAGGTGACAACCCTGGACCAAAGAACATTGTTAGTCAGTTACTTTCTAGAACAGGGCTGCGGCTTAAATAAACCTGTAGTAAGGCTTTCAGGTATTTGTGGAAAGTAACTTGTGAAATAGATACTCATGACAAACACCTCTGTAGGCTTGGCAATGGAGTGTTTTTTGACCAGTGATCTCAAAGGTGGTGGCAAAAGAAAAGCTAACTAAGGAGAGAAAAGCTGCTATCTGGAAGTTTAACTTTGCAAAATAGGAATCCACACCCTCACTGAAAAAAAAAAAAAAGAGAGAGAGAGAGAAAGAGAGAAGTAAAAAAAGTTGAAAATCACTGGCAAATTCACTGAAACTAGCTCAAGAATGACTATTTACTTTCCTCAAGCATAAGGAGCTCTCCCACAAAAAGTCATGGGGAACACCTACACTGTGCCCTTAGGAAGTGCAAATAAGTTTCATGTCATGCTCACAGGCATACATCAATGTGGTAACAGTGTATTACACCCACCCTAGCTTGGTGGACACGCATGGAAGCATTCAGTATTCCTCCCAGCTGATGCTGTACCTGCAGATACAAACTTCAGGAGGCATTTAGTTCAAGTCTACCAGGTTCTCCAGCAGATCCCCCAAAGCAGGTCAGCTGTACAAACCTCCTTTCAGCATAGAAAGTGAAATACATACCTTCTTATAAAAAATATAGGCTCACCTGTCCAGAGTTTTCAGGGGCTCTGCTGCTGCGGGCCTTGGCAGTGTTCTGTTTCTCCATACTTTATACTGCTCTGGAGGAAAGCCAAATTCTGAACTCAAGTGCCAAAAGGAAGGCTGAGCTTTGGGGCACAACTCTTAGATGGTAAGCATGGTTGGAAGTGTCCAACCCTAAGTTTTTCATCTCCAGGCATATGGGCTATGGTCAAACTTTGCAACGGAGTGCAGTATAGTCTATACAGAGAGCTGGTAGGGGTTGTTTATTGGGTCCACAGGCTTGTGAGTATTGGAGCAAGGTGTAACATGACAGATTTTTAAATTCTGTTCTGCTAATGTCACTTTTTTTTTTTTTTTTTTTTGAAGACTGCTAAAGCACTTGCTATACCAGTTAAGACGTTATTGTTCACTTTGAGGCTGTAAGTGATGTCTTCTTGCTGGTCTTGCACAAAACTGTATCTCAGCCAAGAATCATAAGGATGTGTGAGTAAAAAGGGAGAAAACTGCACTGGAACTATATAAACACCTATTTAAAAATTACGTTGTTAAAATAACAAAAATACAGGACCAAATTCAGTTCTAGCAGCGTGTACATCTCTCTACTGATATCAGTGAAATTGAGGCCATTAACACCAGCAGAACATGTGATCCATAACTATAAGTTCTGGTCACACCAGAAGAGTTTCAGGAGGCAAAAGTATTACTTGGTAAAAGAATACGTGGTGTCTGACTATGTGTCCAAATTCAATAAATGGGATTGCCATATCCATGATATATGTTTGCAACGCATCCACAGAGTATTCAAACATATAATTTAAAAAAATGAACATTATCCAACAAACAGGTACTCAATACTACTCAAAACCAACCCAACAGATTAATTTACAAAGATTGCATTTCTTTGTCACTTTCTTGACCTTTAAAGTAAAGCCTAATTCCAATTAGTTCAGTTATAAAGTCCATAACTCTTGTAGGTACTGCAGTGTGCAACACATTATCATTTTACAATGTTCTCCCTGATTTGCAGCACAAAACATGCACTCCTTATGGGAATTTGTTGGCAGGCATTTAGGGCAGCTGGAAGTGATCATGAAGTGCAATTACTGTCTGTGCATATCCACATCTGGAAAACAGTTCTTTGCAGATTTTAAAATAGCCCTAATGAAGAATGGAACCTTGTACTTGAAGAGATGGAAAGGGTGAAGGGGTCTCAACGCCAAATTTGTTAGAGAGCTAGAATGAAAAGAACACACTGTACAGAAATAGAAAATAATTAACGGAAAATTAATTATTGTCAGAAATGTTTGCAATCATTCTTCATGGAGGGAGAAATATCATTCTTGGGCAGGGGTGAAGGGAAGTTCTCCATTAAATAAAATATTTAACACTTGCCATTAAAGATTTATCAGTGATGATATTGGCTAAGTGAAGTATGTTAGGTGATATTATCTTTAACTCGTAATCTCACACGGTCTCGTGGCTGGGGAGACACCAGTTGGTGTGAGACATGCGAAGAGGTTTATTGAAAAAGGTCTAGGGGCAAAATGGAGGCAAGAAATACCAGCATTATCATTAACAGGTTGCAACAACGGGTTCCTTGTCATGGGAGCTGCTTCATGACGGGCTGGGTCTGGCCCTTTCCTTGCCTTGGAGAATCTCCTGCGTGTATACTCAAGTAAACTTCACAGTAATTATTACTATGCCATCGTGATTGTGGCCAGACTGGCTGCATTTCTAGTCATTGTAGGATGGCAGGAAGCTGAGGGTGGTCACTGCATAACATGCTGCAGGTATCTGTAAATTAACGTGCACAGAAACCCTAGTCTGGAAATGTCCCCGTTATTTTAGCTCCCAGTTCAGCCACACTGGGCTCAGTTATTCTGACAGCGTTGATGTCCTTCAACCTGAGCTCAAACCAGCGGATGGTGATGTGTCTCAGCACCTCCAAAAATTGAGCAAATTAAACATAAGGTACACAAAGCATTACAGACAGTAATTGAGACATTTGTGTTCCCCACATTTAAATGTATTTCAAAATCTCTTTAAAATGGGTTTAATTTTTAATCTTTGTTTATGGAACTACCTAAAACTTTTTTTTTCGCTCCTCCCCAGAACAAATAATCTGTTCTTCTCCTTTATGTGATCGATACTTAAGTTTTAATCCTTCCCCACGCACACTTTGAGATGAGGCAAAGCTACAGCTCTGACCACTCGCAACCATAAAACACCTCAGAGCAGCGTGCTCTTCCCTCAGTCTCACGCGTGCGAAGTCATCCTGCCAGCCAAAAGCTGCTCAGACGTTCCTCTACGTTCCTCCCTTCGCATGCCTAGTCACTCACGTTGCCAAATGGCCTCTGCTTTCTGCCCTGGAGGTAGGCGCACCGGTTTGTCCGAGTCTGATAAACTGGCTGTGCAATTTGCAAAACTGATTTTGAATCCTCCTAGCTGGAACAATTTTTCATGAATGTGCTTGGGCACCTCAGGCTCCCCCTTTTTTCTCAGAAGACTGAGGAAGTTTTTCTCAACCTGTCTAAATCATTGAGTATCACTCATTTCAGCAGAAGCTGGATCCTGTCCTGTGTGAGCACTTCTGTACTTAATGAATATTAATTACTTTCCACAGCCCTAAGCTAAACCATACAAGCAGTTAAGGCAAACATAACCATACAGGCCTCTATGAACGCTGATCATAACGACAAAGACTTTGCAACAATGCTAAGAAGTTTCCTTTATTTCCCTGAGGCAGGATAACGAAAGCAACGAAAGTTTTGGCAGGGGGGACGAAGGCTGCTAAAGCCAGAACAGCTCAGGTGGGAATAGTGGAACTTGTGCTGTCTTGGACTAATCCTGCTACCCGCACAGCAGCTGGCCAGCCGGGTCACCACGCAGGAGAAGCTTTTTCTCCATCAGCCTGTGCTTGCACCCGCTTTGGCAGCGCGGGGCTGCCGGGGTTTCTGCTGGAGCGGGGCTCCAAAACATTCCTTGTGCAGCCAGATTTCATCACAACAAAGCCAACATTAATGCAAGGCTAGGCCCCTCTAATGGTGTTTTATTACGAGTAAACATCAGCCTAAGCACAGCCGTATTAAGTGGATTTTGGACTCTTTAGTTGGGAAGGAGCCGTTGGGAGCATCTGTCCCTGCACCAGCATCCCAGCGAGCACGAGGCTTCACCCCGTAATGCCTGCAGCAAGCCGATAATTTCTGCTGGAAGCTGGAGGGTCTCAGGAAAGGCTTGGAGGGTTTTTCTTGCAATCCTCCTGAAGCCATCCATTATCCCAGGTCTCTGCCTCAAAAGGACCCCAGCCGGCTTCCCCGGCACTGCAGGCACGGGGCACCCTCTCCCTCTCCACGACCTGCAGGGACGCAGGAGGGGAACCAGCAAGGGCGAACACCTGAAATCTCTGTTCACAGTCTGTCTGCTGGGGTTAAGCCTGCTCCCAGCGACATCTCAGGTGCAAGAGCATTATTTGTATTTCTTTTATCGCAGCCGGACCTAGAGCTGGCCAACAGATACACCAATGAATCCCCCTTGTAGCATTCACAAGATAACGGCACGGAAAATGACCAGCAAAGTATTACCGTCAATAGTGTCATGCGCGCATTTTCTCTGGAAATTGCTTTATATTAGAAATCTGGTTTATTTTTACTTAAACTTAATTTCTAATTAACAGTAGCTGCTTTTCCACAGAGATTTCTTTATTACTTTTCACTACAGTACCATCTCAAAAAGACAAATAGTTTTGGCTAAAGAAAAAGTGTCACGAAAGCCTCCAGGGTGAATTTTGCTGCCTGCAGTCCCATTCTCACCTGGACTCTCCAGCAAGACAACATCTCCCCTAATACTTAACTATCTGAGGCTTCCCAAGTGTTCAGCTTCCTATTGATACGAAAAGAAACCATGATATATTACAGGAGGTTTAGCCCTGCTGGAAATTGGGTGCTGGAAGAAGACATGAGCAGCAAACTCCAATTTCCCTGTGGCACAATATGCATAATATCTGGGGGACTGAATTCATTTAACATGAGATGTTAGATAATAAAACTGAAATCCCGCCTCCACACCCCCAGCCTGGAAAATTATGCAGGAAAGAAACTTCTGTCCAGTTAGTTTTCCCACATCTCAGATGGAAAGAAAATCACAGGGAAAGTAGATGCATTTTCCAATAAATACATACTGAGCCTGTGACAAGGTATAAACTCAACATCAACACATCATTCCTAGCACTACACAGATTTCTCTCTGCTGGAAGCAGGAGTACAATTACACATAGGCCTCCAGACAGCTGGCCTGCAGTAGGAATTTTTCAACACTTTGAATTTGAGATAGATGAGAAAAAGAAAAAGCAGCTATGCCACAAACCTGGTGGGAGAAGTTTTGCCTACGGGAGGTGATGAATATTCAAATCACAGCTTCCATGAAATATCATAGCACCTTAGTCAAATAGTTTGAAACAAAATCGTTCCTCAAATGTTCTGGGTCTGGGCCACGAATCAAAGTGTTTCAGTTCAAAACAACAAAAATAAAAAGGTTAGCTTAATTTTTCCCTAATGAAAATACAATACTTGAGCAAATTAATATTTTTTCTCAAATCCCCGTCTTTTCCAACGCCAATGTTTAGTGCAATTTGCATTATCCGTCTTCATCTTCCAAACAAGTTTCTTTACCCATATGCAGGTGAACAGATTTGCCTAAGGGCATCCCACAAGCCATTAGTCCTAATTAAGTATCTCACATGCTCATAGTCTCTCCTCTCCTGTCCTGTGGCAGTGAGTCCCATAGTTTATGCTTGTATTGAAAGAGAAAGACTTGCACTGACAAATACAGCCTGACAAATGCTTGAGGAGAAAATTATTTATTGTATCAAATACTTTGCCTTCTTGAACAGAAGGTGTAAACGCTAATAAATTAGCAGTCATGAAATTAATGACGACTGTAAATTACTGAGGTACTCAACTCCTTCTATGAAACACATCCTGAACAATAAATAAGAAGAAAATGTATTTGGAGATAAGGAAGACCTCATAAAAATAGTAAATGAAATTAAGAAGCTCAGGGGGAGTCTTGAGCAAATATATCAGTAGGTCCATGTGATAAGCGGTAGTTGATAAGAGAATTACTGCCAGTCTTTCGCAATGGGCCCCAGCGCACCAGGACCAGCATTGCTGATGAGTCACAGGATCAGTGCCAGGCTGGAAACACCGTGGAAGTATTCAAACAGGGAGAGAAAAACAACATTGCTTCTTATCCCCATTTAGGTCCTGGGCAGGGATCTCACGCAGCGTGTGAGCAACTCAAGGGTAGCAATCAAATGCCATGGGCTCGGTACAAGCATGGAAGATAAGAGCTGTTGTGCAGGGAATACCAGTGATACGCAGCACTTTGCATGTTCAGAGGCACCTTGAGAAGAGGGAGAAGGGTCCGTGTTGCTAGCCGTATTTTGCAAATGGAGAAAATAAGACCCTGAGGCCCATTCTCATTCCAACAAACTTCACGTTGCTCAAGCCCTCGTGCCAGGCAGGGTTCTCCTGAGCCAAGAGGAACTAAGAGACCCCCTCAGTGATAATTCACACCCTGTATCACCCGATTTCCCCGCTAGGCAGCAGTTTGGTGGCAAAGGACACGTGTGGATCCCGGCCACGACTTCCCCCAGTTCTGAGCTCTTTCACCCTTGTCCCTGTGCCCGTCCTCCCTGCAGACCAAACCATGCTCTGGCTCGTCAGGGAAGGAGACCCCGCAAGGCCATTGCCCACAGGCAGCTCTGACAGACCAAGAAGAGCAGACCCTTGTGGAAGGAAACCCAATTTTCCTGGAGTTCCGGGAACAATTTTTTCTCTCCATGAAGGGACGGGTCAGTGGTGTAAAGAGACTTTGGCTCCAGCCCCTCAAGCACCACGAAAGAGCCAAAAAGTCCAGCCAAAGCTACACAACTTTCCCCCAAAGTTGTCCCTTCCTAACTCGTTTTTCGAAGTGATTTGCTTACATTATCTCTGGCTTCCTCCTCCCCACCTGCCACTCAATCAGATCTAAATGTCAAATGTCTTTGCCATCAGCCATGCCAGGCATGCTATAAAAAGCAGCTGTCTTCCTGACAAACTGTGCTCTCTGAAAGTCCTGCCTTCAGCTTCACCGCGATCTGCAGTCTTCCTCTAACATGATTTTTAACACCCTTTGTCCCCAGCGGTCTGTTTGACACCCTGGGACCGTCCTGTGGCGAGGGCATCCCAAAGGAGCGTGCTCCCCTCCGCAATGCCTGGCGGGAGCACAGACAGGTGGGGACAGCCGAATCCCCACAGACCCAGGGATAAACCAAGCAGTGCAATCATCCCCTGGCCTGCTCAAATCATCCTGGGAGGGAGATGCTCGCAGGGGACTCCTCAGTGACAGGTCCTACCACCTCCACGCTCTATATGCTTGCAGTGAACACCTGGGGCATTGCCTACGGCGTCCCCACGCCTTGTCTTTCCCCAGGGGCACTGACAGCACGAGTCAGAGCAGGTTTTGAGTTGTCTACAGTGGCTTTGGGAACCAGCTCTAAGGCGAGCTGCATAGGGTTTACCCGTGCGTGGTCACCTAACGTGGTACCTGCAGTGTGGCCCCCTCCTGTACATGCGCACGCGCCTCATTTGGCACCAAGGCTTGTGGGCAGACAAATGCCAGCAGCAAAATATAGTTGACTGTCTGACAGACAATTGTATATACTGTACTGTTTTCCACAGAGGTAGTATTGTGGGCGTTTATAATGCATCTACCTATTTCTAGAATTTCTCGGTTGAAAAAGCATTTTCTGTAGCAAAAGAGTATTTTTTCTCGTCATTTTCCCGCTGCAAAATGTGTCCAGCTGGCGATGCCGGGGCCGCTCCGCATTTCGTCCCCACCACCGCAGAGGGGTCGGGGCCAGGTCCCCCCCTGCCTCCACCCCCAGCCCAGGCACTGCCACGCTGCCTCTGGGTGCGGCACCCTTCGACACGCCGGTTTCGTGCTGAACCGTCAGGTAGGATGGAAGAGCACCTTGTTCACTTGGAGTTGGCTCGGGATCCCGCCACCATTCCTCCCTTCTGCTCCTGGCATTACCCGGTCCCATTTCCTTTCCCACACAACCTTCAGCGAGCCCAGCCCAGCCCGCTCACTTTGAACTTGGCGTTCGATTCTGAAAAGGGACTTTTCATGAAAAACAACCATATCGACTACCACGTTTATTTGATCTCTATGACATCCACTTTCCTCTGTCTCTGGGCAGGAAAGGCCTTTTTAGCCTGTCAGCCCAGTAAACAGTCCAAACTTCAGACCTCATTCCTCCTGTCATCCTCCTTACCACTAATAAAGATGCTGCAGTCAGAGTCAAGCCCGCAGGGTGATGCGTTAGCCACAAGAGAACCCAACCCTTATCCCCAGAGATGCGTCGGATCTGCAGGGATACCAACCAAAACCTGGCAAAGTTGCCTTTGTGCGCACACGACAAGGTCTGGCTGAAATACAAAGCCACACGTGTAACGCGCAGACAAAACGGGACTGGCAGTTAAGGGGCTCGCTCTGAATTCTCCCCCTGCAGGATTATGACTGCCAAGTTTCCCAGCATTTATACACGAAGGAAATGTATTGAAACTTCAGGGTGGATCCAATTTAGAAATAGTTGACGATGGAGTTTAGTTTAAATACTGCTGAGGCAAGTCCGTACTTGGGTGACATGCTTTCACTTTCAGAGGATTTCTTTCTGATATGTGATATTAAAAGTACATGTGGAGTTAAGAAAACTTACTATAGGCTCAGAGCTTGGTACGCCAGACAGGCTTTACCAGTTGATTCCAGCTGAATCTCTGCCATGCAGCCTTCACCTACTCCCTCTTCTTCCCTGCTAATTCCTACAGCCACTTGCAGAGGCTTCATTGGGAAACTAAATGGACTCAGAGTGCCCTGACGTGGATGCAAAATTAATCTCATTTAAAAACCGAGACCCTGCCCAAAGGCTTGAGAAAGCCCAGTTCAGCAAAGTCTGTAAGCACATGCTTAAATCCATCCCTATTAAACACAACACATTAGTGCTTCCCTAAAGATTTCACAGATTTGGGGCTCCAGCCTGGTTCATAAATGGTGAGGGGCTTTGATTTTAGTGTGCCAAAGGAGTTTGAAAGCAAATTAATTTTGTAATGAGAATCTTTCTGCCAACAAAAGACAAGTGGTTCTAAGTAGGTCTTTTTGCTGTCTATTTAAATTAGATTAAATAAGATTATGGTATTATTAGCATTATTAGAGTTATTATTAGGAAATTACTATTCACAGCACTTTTATTGTCATATTCTACAATAAGGAAAGCAAATCTATTAAAATGATTGAACATCAATGCATAAGCTCTTAATAATCAAATGGTAGCAATGAGTTCATCTTTTAGATTCAGTTGCAAAAGTCATCGTTTGCTAGTTAAATTCCAATTGTTCATTAGCAGAGATTCTCTGGGACTCAGCAGCTCTCTAATGATGATACATAGTCATTACATTTCAGTCAACCTATTCTTAGTACAGCCATTGAACGGCATTTAGTTGTTGCTATTTTATTATTATAATTGCCATGTAATAATGATATCTTGACCCAGAGCATCACTCCAGATTTTTATCTTGTCACACATTTTAAACCACGTCAATGAGATGTGGCTAGTACTCAAACTGGGATTTTAAGGCAGATGTACACACTGCATGAAATAGGGTTGATGGATATGTTGCACCACTCGTTCCTCCAGCTCAGAGCTGAACAGTAAGCCCAGTATGTCTCAGAAGAGACGTGTTTGCTGTCGATGCACTACTCATTGGGAAACCTTGAATTTCCAGCTCTCACTGGACACGTGTAGCCTGATGGTGATGGCAGCCATCACAGGAAAAGCTCACAGTCGGATGGGCAAGTGTCACGAAACATGCACTTCATCACCGATAGGGTGGACTCTGAAAATAGCATTTTACCTTCTCTTCCCTTGCCTCGTTCTGTCCTCATGCAGCAAACCACAGGAGATCACTTCAGTTGAGATGGGAATTGTCAGGGAGAGGAAAGACCTGATCTGTGCTGACTTCATTTGGACAACTTGAATTTGGGGGGTGGTCTTTCAGAATTACGCAACATTATCTGCTCACGCTGAAACGAGTGGCAGGAGTTTCTTGGACTTCAGTAGTTACAGAGTTATTCAAAAAGTATTGTGTTTTCCAGTTTATTTCCAGCAATAGTGGGAACTTATTTTCAGTTATTTAGACTTGGTATTCTCACAGAATTTTGCACCGATTAAACTTTTGCACCTCTGATTAGCTGTAAGCATTTGGATTTTGTGCCTGCGTGCATCCATTTCAAGTATTCACACTGGCCCTTGCTACACAGACAGTGACATGTAGACAAGCATGACAGTCTTGTCCCACATGTTCAGATATTCTAGCTTCAAACAACACGTATCTCTGACATTGCATCTGGGACTGGATATGAGGTACATCTTTTCTTTTCAACATAACCTGCATAATAAGTTAAATCAATGTGAATAAAATACAGATCTTTTGAAATCACTATGTTTATCGCTGCATAAAACCAGTAAGGGATCCTAACAAAGCTCCGGCAGAAGGGATTTCCATTGTCCGAGAAGGACAGTGATTTTGAACCTGCCTCGAAGTTTAGGCTATTGAGATCCTATGTTTAAATTGCATTTTTTGTTGTTGCATTTATTTAAACTGTGACAACACTTAGAGCCACAAGCATGTGCCAAACCCCTCTGGCATCAGTTCAGTTTTGGCCAGAATTTAGATACAGAGCTTCAGATTGGTAAAGAGGCTCCTAGAAAAAAGATCTCAGTATATATTTAATATGGAGTACATGCTTCCATTCTTTGCTGAACGGGGGTGGATTTAAGCACAGAGTGAAATGCTTTGCTGAATGGGACATAGCTGAGTGAGAACGACTGCAGCTGGATAGGGCTAGTTGTGGACCTAAGGGAGAGAGAAGCGCACAGCTTTGTTTCTTAAAATCCTCTGAACTGCTTCAGAACCATTTCTACAGACTAGTTTTCCCCTATTTATCCTGCAGGAGCACTTAGGGCATCATGACTTAAACCATAAAGTACCCCAGCTTATACACTCCAGCCATAAGCTGGTGCTGCCTATCCTGTCTTTGCAATCCTTTTATTGCCTATTCTGCCTTTTGAAAGAAATAAACAATCCATTTTTTTTTTTTTTAGAAAAGTGAGATATCCGTTTAATCTATGAGCAGAATAGCTGTGGTAGAGAAGGAACATCTGCTCTTCACCAGAGAGATCACCACAGGTGTGTGTGCTCCCAGTTGTGCACAGCCCCATCTCCACTTTTGTTACGCTCCCTGAGGTATTCCCAAAGGAAATATCTACAGCAACAGCACTTCAGAGCCATCAGGGTCAGCAGTCTCCTCTCCTGTGGCTGGGTATTGCTTGCCTGCCCAGATCCTTTTCCTCTACTCCTTCTTCAGCTGAGCCACTGATCTGACTCAGGAGGACAGGATGGTCTGGGGTCCTCCTTAGGACCCTCGCTGCCTCCCAGGAGTTGCACACAGGAGGAGCACCGAGGTTCCAGTCCCCAGGCAGTCCCCCTACAAAACTGCCATTTCTCCGGCTGGTTGCGTGATGAAACAATGCATGACATTATGGTTTGTGGCATGAAAGACTGCTATGTGTCAGAAAGGCTCAGCCCTGATTTGATGCATAAGAAAGCGATTAGGGAGACAAAAGAAGCCAAATGTCTCAAGAAGAAAGATGAAAAATTGTGCGATCTGGCTAATTCCAGAGGCAATACCACTTATATTATTACTTGATGCCAGCAGTTACAAAAATAGCAACTATGCTCCTTAGCCCACAGTGATTCTCAAATTAGCTGAGAACAGCCACATCGCTATCAGCAAAATTATTGCATGTGTCTGGGATAAAAACCCTAGGAGGAATGCAAGAGACATCACAAGTAGGTCACTACCCACCCATGTGCATGTCCCATGGCACAGCTGCGTGCATGTGAGCTGGTCATGTCATAAGGGTGAGACTGCCTTGCTGGGACAGCATTCCGACAAACAGAAAAGATCCAAGTCGTTGACTGCACCAGACTGCAGTCAGCTTCAGGACTGATAGGGAAGCTGATACAACATCACCCCAGAGAAGTGATAAAGGTTTGCCATGGCTCATCTCCTTCCCACCGGGAAGAAACTGTTGTCAGTGCGAAATGACCAAGGAAAATGTTTGAATGCTGAGCGCTACTGCAGAACGAGGTGGCACCTATGTAGGAACAGATTTATGTAGTCAAGGATCCTGGATTCCCATCATTGAGCTGTCAGGCAAGCAAAGACCAATGCCAAGAATAGAGGATAACCGAGATCCGTGTCCAAGCTATGAAGCTGAATTCCATCCAAGATGCCCTACGGCTGTTTAACTAACTAGGAAAACTCAAACAATCCCACACAGTCAGGCTCAATCTTCTGCACTCATAATACCTCAACAGATTCTCTTGCCATGATAACGGCTGTCAAGAAACAATATCTACAAGGAAGTTTTTGAGCCAGTCAGTAATCATTTGTATCCATGTCTTCGAACTCAGCAAGAATGTGGGGTGGGAATACGCTGTTATGTGCATCCTACAGCTGCAAAATATTAAAATCTTCTACAAACGTCATGACCTAACTCAGGATTTTGGCAGCTACCACTCTCTCAGGAATCATCTACTTATGTCAGATTCCTTACTTCATTTGAGAGATGTTTTCAAACAACTGTCACGTGAAATTTCCTCTGCACCTGAGATTTTTGTTCCAAGGATGAGCCAACTGCAGAAATCTGGTGGGGTGGGACACCGATCCCACGTGCACCTCTAATGCAGGCATTTGCAAGAGCAGGATGCAGCCTTGAGCATGTACAAAGGTGAGGGGAGGCAGTTCCTAAGCCAGCAGATCTGAGACCATTTGTAGAACTGGATGTTGCCTTAAATCTTAGCCTGTTCGGGGGCACTTTTACCCAGTGCTGCCTGGCTCCTGGTAATGCCCAAGTTAGTGTGCATCATCACGAAGAAAAAGAATGGCAACCTGAAAAGCAAAAACAGGGCAGGACTGGGGTCAAGTGAGGTGAACATCTCTGATACGCGGACTGTTTTGACCCACTTTAATATTAAAGCATGCTAGTCTGAGATGGGTCACTTGGGTCATTCATCATAAATCACCCTCCACAGTTTCATTTGGAGGTAATGTCTAGCTGCTTCCTGAGTGTTAGAAGATTTCTATCAAAATACCCTTGGGTGGGCTAAGACATTCACTTGTAAACCCTGAAGCAAGAAAGACATTCGTTAAGTTGAGAAAAAAATCCTTCCAAACAAGCAAACAAACAAACAAACAAAAAACAACCTCCAAAAACCTTCTTGCAAATGCACAAACAACATTGTTTGTGCTAACATGTCCAGTTTAACGCATCTCCCGGTCAAAAGGGATATATATATTAGCACTATCACATGTAGCAATTAGAAACCCCCTGACATCCTGCTCTTTCTGCTCCTTCCCCCTCTCCGGTATTCAAAAGACTTCAGCTTCTAAAAACACCCAGCCTCATATCCCATTCCCCTTCATGTCAGCATCAGCCAAGTTGCCCTCTTCCTTACCTTCTTTAAGTGTTCAAAGGTAATTTTAAAGAACACCTCATTTAGCTTTCATTTTACTGAGATTCAGCCTGCCCATAAATCAGAGCTGAAGGGGAACTGGAGAGGGTCTCAGCTAATCAAAGCTCCAATCTCTAAATGTTTAAATATAAATCAAAATAGTTGAAGGCTCTCCAAAGCTTCAATTTTCTTTGAAAGCCCTAGCTCTTATTTTTTCTGTGCTTAGCTCTCAATTTCATCCTCATCCCTTGAAGGTATTTTTCTAAGTATTTTTTAGTCATTTTCTCCAAGACATTGAGCTGCCTGGTTCAAAAATGATATTAAATTTTGACCTGTGAGTGAGTTGCTATTGCTCCCAAGTAGGAGCGCTTTGTCCAAATTAAGGTTTTAGGGTTCAGCTCCTAAATTGAAGTTTACTAATGACTTTAAGGCTAAAAATGTTCCTAGAATCTATTGAAAACATGACTTTGATCATCCATTCCATATTGCAGTCAGCACTACATGCTCCATATGTCAGAAATGATAAAATGTTCTTGCCTCCCTCTTTTGCTTCAGAAGTCTGGAAGTCTGCTAAACTAATCTGCTTACCTGTCTTTACCACATCTTATAGTTCTGGAATGCAATATGGGTTAGGAAAGTTAAGAATATAAGCTTATTTCTCTCTCTTCCTCCCTCCCCTCTTTCCTGTGTTAAAGTTATTGTGAGAAAGGAAAAAATTACACATTGTAAAAGATATTTTTGTCCTTGGGTTTAATCATTCAAGCATGTGACTTTACCTAAAGAGTTCTCATTGAAAAGCCGATCCTTTCATTATTCCCAACATGTGGAGTATCGGTGCATCCTATCGGTACGTTTCATTTTGCTAAAAAAAGCGTTCTTTCAGAAACCTCCCTTCTAAGAAGGAGAAACGGGAAATGTAGGGGCATTTGTCCGGGTGTGTGGTGCACGTGCAGAAACATCCATCCGTGAAAGGTTTTCTGTGCAAAACCAGACCAGGTGTCTATTAAGAGGGGATGTACACATAGTTTGTAGTTGATGTATTTACACTGAGTACACAACGTTATGCAAATCAGGATTTAAGAATACATTCTGTAACATACCAGAATGATGCCTGACCTATCTAAGATGGCTGTTTGGGGGGATATTGCACTCCAGAATCACTCCTCGGTGAGTGGGGGGCCTTTTCAGACCTCCCTTCTAGATGCCTGAGTCAGGGCAGGTGGACCTCAACAAAATTACTGAGATCTGCACAAGGGTTGGTAGACAGCTGGGGAGAGTTTTCCACAAAATACGGATTTTTGCTTACTTTCACTGTGAAACAAATTTCTCTAGATTGGACTTAAACATAATTTTGAAGCTGGGTTGGTTTCAACTGCCTCACACAATAAGAAATTGCTTTGAGAAGGAAATCGTTCAGAAAGTGCACTTTCTACCAACAAAATACTTCACAGATCTCTAACGGTGTGTGAGTAAGGGTTTCTCCAAGCTCTGTTTCGCCCCTGTATAAAGTAAGTAAGCAGAGCAGCTAGTTCAGAAATCCAGGGGGGCATCAAACTGAATGGACCAGTGCACCCTGGAAGCAACAACTCCGAAACAGGAATTAAATACAAGCGAACAAAAAGAGACAGAGAAAGGAGGGGCGGGGATTTCATTCCCATATCTCTGCGCAGAATAGAACGAAAAATCCAGGATCCTTAGGCTGACAGACAATCAACTTTACCCCTTACCCTTAGAAGACATTCATTATGAAGATCTCTTACAATATTTTGCCTGGCCTCACAGGTAGCTCTCACTTTTCTCTTTCTCAGGGAAGCAAGTTGGAAAAGGTATCATTTCTCAGTGGCTATCTCCCAGAAATAAAGAAAAAAAAAATGCTGCCTAGCAATTGAAATGTTCTGCTTCACATTCTCTTTTCTTTCACATTATTATCATCCAACACAAAATTGGGAAAAATCAAACCAGAGAAGCGTCAAAAAAAATAGTATAGACCTTTTGGGGTCTTGCTTTGATTACCTTCTAAAACAAAATCTCACTAATATTAAGCAACTTTTGAAAACAAAGTGTTAACACTTGTGCAAGCAACTTCCACGGGTGATAAATCATTCAGCTAAATTTTTCTGAACCAAGTAAAATACAAAGGAGGAAGAAAATGCATTTTTTAAATTGTTCCAACCTGAAGTCTGGTACAATGTATGTACACACACATGTATACCTAAAAATAAAAAAATATCTGACTTGAAAACACAGAATGAAACAGCTGCCAACATTCATAAGAACCAGGTATAGAGAAAAGTAATATAAGGTAAGGAACAATGTTGCCAAAATAAAGGAAGAGTTTAAACTCTCCAAGGCTGTGTTTAGGCTGGAAGTCAGAAGAGCACTCCAATGCTCCAGAGGAATTAAGCCCTAGGATGTCCATCATGGCAGAAGGATGGAGAGGGGAGAAATTCAAGCTGCTTTTGACATGAAACTTGCTCAGCTTCTGAACAGTGATGTGACTCGGGACCCGCAGGAGCAGGGAATTAGGTTTCATGAGTCAGTTTCTGCTGCTCTGGGTTTCCACAGGACTGCAGAGAGCCATGCCCATCCTACAAAAAAACTGCCAGGATGCCACTTGAAATCTCTTTGGAAAACCAAGCAGCAAAAATTGGATCCTTTCCTTCAGTAAAGTCTTTTCCCTTCTTTCATCTTATGAGCCTGTGTGTCAGCTAGCATACTGCAGGTGTCACTTGCCAACGAGCAAATGAATGACTATATAAATATTACTAATCAATGGCAGGTATCAAAACTGTAATTTTCTCAGGACTTTGTAGGACCTAGGTAAACTGCAAATCAGGCACGGAGCTGCTGACAGACAGACAATACAGACCATTGTATTGCTCTTACACAGGGACCTGTGGCACAGGAATATATTAATTTTTAATGGAAAATGTTATTCTTTATGGTCAGCTCTTTCAGTAGAATCATTTATCAAGACTGACACCAACCTGATACACTGTACATTGCTAAGGATTGATGTTGCAGCGGGGGGGGGGGAAGGGGGAAATTGAGTATTTAAAAATGGCATGGTTTTTAAAAAACCACTACTTAGAATCAAGTGCAATTACAGTGCATTTAAATGAGTATTAAAGTATTTGTATTGCCAGTTTGCAAATTCAGCATCTTGAGAAGCCCGAATGGATTTTCATGTAATTATTGTCATTAACTCAAAGGAGTAAATGCTCAGCAGAGAGTCTGCTTAAAAAAAAAAAAGCAAGTGCATAAATGTATCATTAAATGGCACCTTCATGCTTAATTCCTCACGTGATCTTCTAAAATATACACCTCGTAAGTGCTGAGTACCTCGGTGACATAGCACAAGCTTCCCGTCTGCATGGCATTATCTTCAGGGAAGCTATATTTGAGGTCTTCTGAGAAGTTTCTGCTAGGAAGGTGACATTGAGAATTTTTCTTTCTCTGCAGCCCTATTTATCTGACTTTCTTGCTAACAGATCCATGCCTGCCTTTTTCTACTAGTACTACGCACAAAAAAAAAGCATTCCTGCATGCTCTTGCTCTCACAACTGCCACAAGTTTCCCTAATTGTTAGTCCCTTACACCAGAAACAAAAGGAGAGAAAAGCAATAGGTATGCTTCATGAAAAATCTCAATCAAAATTGCCCGGAGTTCTTCGGTTCTTGTCAGGTTTGTGTACGCTGTGGAAGAGACGAGCGTTAGCAGCTGGTCCCTAGTGGAGTCCAGAAGCAGCTGGTAACCCTGGGCTGAGAAATGAAGACTACTGAGAAATACCTCGTCTCTGCCCCCGAGGTCCCGCGGGGCCGTGCACTGGTGCAAGGGGTTGGCTCCATCGGTGCCTCGGCACGCGGCCTCGGATACCTGTCTGACCCTACATCTTCCAAGGGCAACACGGGGACATGAGTACTTATTTTTGCAAAATGTTCTCATCACCCTTCAGTGAAAGTGGATAGGAAAGTTGAAACCACTGACCCATTCCAACAGCAGCATGCAGTGCCTTGTAGCAGAAAACCTTCAGCGTACCCCTTAGAAACTGACAGCACGAGACCACCAATGGTATAGGACTGTCCTCGCAGCCAGCTGGGTTTTGGATCAAGGTGGACTTTGACTAATTTGGTAGGAAGCAGGCACAATAGGGCTTTTTAGCATTGGCTCTTCCTTCTGAGGCAAAACAACAGAAAAAGGGGCAAAAAAAATGATGACAGCAGGAGATTAGCCTAGCTTTAATGAGGATCCAATCGTAGGCTGGAAAGTCTGTGTCAGGAATCTCATCTTTGCATAACAAAGCTCTGTTTCAAGGTGGATATTGAATAGTTACTAATAACAACGAGCTATATGACATTCAGTTCTCTTTTAGAGATTGTAAACATTTACCCAAGATAAAATTAGTTATTTATTCAGCCAAACAAATAATGGCTTTATTCAATATTTTCAGCAAAAAGCTGCTTTCACCAAGCCATCTCAAATGCCTTCGTTCATATTCTCAGTTCTTGCCCCATTGCCACGCGAGGAATAATTTCTCCCATGACTGCAACAAGCAGGTCCTTGTTCCACTCGGATGTGGTTTGCGCTCTCAAACTGATGCACGAACTCCATTTCAACTGCTACAAGAGCAAGTCCAAACTCAGAAATGTCAGTGTCGAGTGGGACTTTGCTTTATAAACATTCCTTTGTTAATGAAATTGGAAAAATTCAGAGCAGGAATTTTCCATGAGTAATCATTCCTCATGTAAACACTGCTTAAAAGTCCCTTTTCCCAAATTCGCTTTGACAGCTGCTTGGGCAATAATAACAATAAAATCTTACTCTTATTGTTTTATCAACAGAGTGAACATCTGCAGGTTCAAACACTGGAGCCCAGATTTCTGGGTCTTCATCCTACATGATGGTCTCTTGTAACTTTGAGGCTGGGGTACACCCACCCAAGTAGGACACAAGGCAGGCTGATGGTCCATTTCTGGAGACCACAGCTTTCACAGCTTTCTCCAGGAAAACTCTGATGCCGTTAGCAAAAGGGAAGCAGCCAGACTCTGTGGCTTCTACGTATTTCCCAGATCATAAAAGCCATTTTCCTTCCTTGCTGCCATCCACAAGCTGATTCCACCCACTGCCTCTTATCTTAGAAACAGCTTGCCATCTCTTGGGAAGAGGGGGATGGATCTTTGTTACACGTCTCTACAGCACCCTGCAAAATGGTGATGGGATCTCCAGGGATTTCTGAAGTACCGATAATGAATCTGACAGACTCTGCTACGGAGGGGCTGTCAATCAACAGCGAGCTATTCACATCCCCTCTGTCAGGCTCCCATCACTCCTGTTGCCAGGGTTTCGGCAGATAGAGCAGAGGGGAGTGGAAACAGCCTAGGGCCAGGTGGTGCAGCCGGGGCCAGCTCCGGTACAGGCAAAGGAGGCAGTCGCCTGGGGCAGGTTACTGCTGCAAGGGGGCTGGAGGAGAATGAAAGACAGGTACAGAAAATAGATATGGCCCTGCAGACTTTTCACTATAAGGTGGCAACTCCACCACAGCTGCTGCCTGCATCTCCCACACTTCCCAGAGCTCTTTCCACTCCCAGCTGGTCCCTGGCTCCCCTCACCTGCCTATGGTGCTCGGAGGAGCTTAGGGAGTCCAATGTTGCACTTTTCTGAGATATAATATAGCAGGTGCAAAACGTACTGCAGAACAGAGAGAATATCAAATAACAACAAACAAAAATAACCCTCAGAAGTTTAAGGAACAACGTAGGAGAGAAGCTAGAGCTGATGAATGGCAATGTCCTACCATTCAGTGCGAGGTCTGCCATCAGAAATGGTGGATGAAAACAGCCGAGAAATAGCATGGTGCACCACTGTCTGCATCAGAAAGCCAGCGTTCAGAACAGCTGCTCTGTTTGAACCAGCAATGTTCAAAATGAAGAAGAAAGACCCATGAATTATGCAAAAGAACAAGGTTTCCCCAAACTAAAGCCCTATCAGACAAGCTTTCCAAGAGGTAAATGTTCCTACCATGATGATTGCTCTTTAAGCCTGCAGTTACATCCCCTACTTGAAAAATAAGGTTAAAGTGATGGAGTGGTGTTAGCGCTGCTTTGTGCTGGCTCTTTCGACTTCAGCACTATAAATATTTCCCTTGTCATTGGTACCGGCCTCAACAAGAATTGATTAAACCCTCTGTGAAAATCAAAAGAGCAGAAATTAACAGTAGAGATGAAGTTTTGAAATGCACCTAGGACACATGGAAATCTGAAGTCCTTTTCCTAGGAAGAATGATCTGTTTAAGATCAAAACATTAGTGTTACCCATCACTTACTAGTTTTGAATTTGTGTAGACAAGACAAAAAGAGAAAAATAAATCTCACTAGGATTTGACTAGACTTTGTCTTGGGCTGATATATTCAAAGCCTTCTACCCTTCCTTCAGAAAGAGGACCTGTGAGAGTGAAAAGCTTGCATCATTGTTTCTTTCTTTCTTTAGTATAAAGAAAAACGTTCTTTGAAAGAGCCTATGATTTTCAGCTTGGCAACATAGGTTGTGAGTAGGCTAGAGGACTATCTGATGAAGGGTAACTGAAAGGGGAAACTTTGTTAACCATTTATTTAACGTCAGTGTTTAAACTTTAGTCTTCAGAAAGCCTGTGTTAAAATTTCAACACTAACACTTAAATTGATTCACACGGTCTTTGTGAAACAGCTCAAAGATTCTTCATGAAAAGTCTCAGCAAGAACAAGCAGCAAAATACTAGACGTGAAAAATAAAAATCTTTCAGTGAGTTGTGATCATCAAAAAGGAGGACAACAAGAATTTAGGAAACTTGTAAGAGGAAGAAGGGCAACTGCTGAAAATCCTTGGCAGGATACCTTTAAACACTCGTTCCCCTATAGGTCATAAATCATACAGAAGAGAGAAGCCAAGTTACATCTCTTTATAAGATAGAAAAGAGCATAAAGATTTCCATAAATAGGCATTTTCTGCATTAAAATGTGCCTGCGGAGAATATTTCTATCTCACTTTCCAAAGCAAATAAGGACTTACACAATCCCAGCTATGTGTGCATCAGCTCATCTCTTTGTGTCCCTCTGACAACTTTTGAACCCGTTTCAACCAAATTTGATAGAATTGTACAGGTTTCATGAAAATTTACAGCCTGGGGGAAGACAGGGACTTGATTAGTTGCACCAGCCAGGATAAGACAAGCTCCAGTTACCCTTTATCAGACACTGGAGAACCCATGCTGGGGAGAGACATTATTCATATTGCAACTATGGAAAAGATCAGTTGGCACTCTTGTTTGACGAGAGTTCAAGCCCAAGACGCATCCACAAGAAACATGGTTTCATTAATTCTGCTGCTCATGGTACAACTTGTTCCCACTAACGACTTTTGCTGAAAGTATTAGCAAAGACGAGACTTCTTCCATTAACACTGCAGTTTCCAGTACCCAGCAACTGATGACACGACGGACAGCAAAACAAGTCTTTTAGAGATATTTTAGACTGGTGGCTCTCCTGGACCACGTATGCAAACAAACTTCTTACACAAGCATTTCTCTGTTTCACCGTGTTGAAATATGAGTGGTGAGCATGTGGGGTCTACTCAGAGCTCCTCTGAGTGTGGTCTGAGTGCCTTGCAGGAGCACAGGACACAGCCATCAAGGCCTCTGGCTTTGTGTTGGCTGTGAAAGATCCTTTCCAAGCCCAGCAGAGAGGACCTACTTTCTGTTCCACACCTGGGGACAGACCCACCATACCATCAGGGCCTAAGGTCATCTTAGTGACTGGGTCGGTTCCACCATGGGCCCTTGGAGCTAGGCACAGCTCTTTGACACCTAGAGAAGGCTCTGGTATGTTGCCCTGTACATATGTCACCTAATACATATCAACCACTCTTGCTTCATAGCCCTCCAGAACTTCAGATTCCAGTATCTCTATTTTGGGAAGATGTGAGTGGGGAGAGTGAGCAGGAGCCATCTCCGTTTCCCAGCACACTGCAGGCTGACGTAGACAGGCTCTGCTCTGCAATTGCAAGAGGACAAGACCACCCCACACTGCCATAGTGAGCTCAGGCTCCCTGTGAGTGTGCGCTCCTTTCTGTTCACAACGAAAGTCTCTCACCTGAGCGTGCTGGTTATTTCTCTCCAAGGCCAGACACTTTTAGTCAGGCTAGAAACTCACCTGCTTTGCAGAGAAGACAGTTCCATGCCAGCTGCCTTTCAAAGTAGTTGCACAGTTGTGGAGGGGAAGCACAACCAACCACGGAGATGTGCTGTGGGAGACCCTTGTAGTGTCTTTGCAGCACTGTGCACACATCTAGGCTGTAGCAAGCCACTCAGTCCACCCTGTAATTAAGACATCCCCGAGGGACACTTTCAGGATGTTGTAGGGAGCAATTGCTTCTCCAAGCGGCAAACAACCTAATTCAGTGCAGGACACGTGAGGATGGGGTGCTATAAGAGCTACTCTTGGTAAAAAGCCAACCAGGGCTCCCGTGGTGGCTTGGCTGTCACCACATCCTCACTGTAGTTGCTACCTGAAGTAACCAGAGTTGTGCATACTCACAGATCAAACTGCCAGTGACAGTAGAGCTTCTGCCTAGGACTCTCCTTTAGCATGGTTTAATCTCTAAAAGATTAAATAGGCCAAAGCCACAAAGGTTATCCCCTTCACCACTGACTCTGTGAATGGTCTAAAATACCACCTTTTAGGAGAAAGGGGATGGTTCCTCTTCACCTTGTATAGGTACCCAGTCAGTCCCTGTGGGGGTGTGCAGATGGCCCTCTTTACAGGGCACCAGCAGCAGTGGATCCCAGTTTGTCTCTAATAATGTTCAGAAGTGCTGCTACATTTCACACCTGGCTTGTGGAACTTTTGGGGAAAGGCCATGACGAAAGAAGTGTGGTTTTAATGAGGGACTCTAAGGGCTAGTATGAATATAAAGAGTATAAAAGTGTAACCTAGTCCCCTCCCTGTCTTTTAAATAACAAAACATCAGAAAAATCAAGAAGATTCATCTCATATTACAAACTGTAAGTATTGACTGATTTTGAGCTAGTTGCTGTGAGCTAAAAATTATGTTAAAAAATTCTCATAAATTGGAAATACATTTCATTTGCCCTTACATGATGGCAGCCATGGAAATTTTGCTCAGACTTTCCAAGGTGATTCACTTTCTGGCTTATAACAAACTTGGTTAACTCCAGGTGCCAAAAAATTCCTTCAAAAAGCATTTTGAGCTAGAATAAAACTTCCAGTCCCAATAGTAACTTTAATAATTGTTCATTATTCCACATTTCCAATTAGGGTCTTTTTAGGAACCCCTCACAAGAAATAGATCATTTGGTAGATATCTTCAGTACATTTTCAAACTCTCAGGGGAAATTTCAGTGATGGGGTTTTAATTTCGAAGGTCATCTTGGGACTTGAACTTCTCTGCAGTTTTGAAGATGTCCTGTTTTTTCCTATTCATTCCTTCCAACATTGCAGCACAGAGGCAATGCTTACAATGTTTTTAATGTCTTTTTAATGATTCTTAATTGCCCTTTCTTAATACAATTTGAGCAAAGGTCCCGATTTTTGGAACATGCTGGCTATCTTCCTCCTGAAACTAAAGCCGGTAATGATTTGCAGATTGGATGGCCAAACACTGAGACACATAAAAACATCAGATGTGTTTTGTGTCTCTGGTGGGTCTGAAGGACAGAATCGGCTACCTCTGGCAATAAAACAGAGACAAGCGAAGTAGGTGAATACTGGTCTGTATGTGAATGCAGACTGACTCCCTCTAGAGAGAGGAGCAGCTTTGCCATCTCAGTTCCCAGTAAGTACAAGAGCACTGCAGAGCTCTGGGGGCTCTCTTCACAGATTCCATGCCGTGTGCACTTGGCTTATTAATTAAAACATATTCTTTACTGTTTTCAATACATTAAATTGAACTCATCTAATGAATATCCAGCTGCACTTTTCCTTCTTTATACATAATAATTTAGAATCATAAATTGCACTCGTTCCAACCCGGGAACATTTTGCCCATTATATGGCTGCTGGTGATAATGTATCAGACAGCAATAATGATGCTTGATTTTCATAAGCTGCACTAAATGCAAAGTGCTCAGAGCTACATGTTTTGATTAGCAGACTAAGCAAACCATGACATGAGAATCCTTATTTACATGGAATACTAAGGATTCTTCTCACAAACTGATTTACATAGATGGAGGGAGATTTTAAATGCACCTGACTGACCTGCCTTAACTGAGATCTCGATCTTCCCAAGGTGGACATCTCTTATGCAAAAGGCACTTGAATGATTGTCTAGTCTAAGCTAGATATGCAAAATTGTATGCTAAAATACATTCTGTAGGTGATTTACCAAGAAAAGTTTTTTTTTATTAATATTTTGATACTGTATGTGCAGAAGTTGAATCAAATGCAGAACATAGTGTGGAGAGTTCTGTAGACTGAGAAAAGATATTTTGCCCCAGATGAAAATTTCTATGTGTCTCATTCTTTTTCTAATGCTCCTCCACCTTTCTCTGGTGAAGTCTTGTGTCCTGTATGCCCTATACAATTACACTTCTGTCATTCCATAAGCACAATCCCTTCCCGATACACATAAAAGCAAACCAACCCTTTTATATGTTCACTTGTGTGCTCTGCGTTGTTCCTTCAGCTCCACCTATCGGCGTTCTAAAAAATGAGTGTTTTGGGGCAGCAAGTCTCTTCTGTCTGTCTTGAGCACATTGCTCAGCCTTGTACATGCACACAGGTGACCCACTCCCCTGACAATGCTGTAGTTTAGCAGGTTGAGGGACATGACTAATCTCTGTGGTTTCAGGACAGCTGGTCAAGACGAACCATATGTTATGATGTTTAAATAGAAATTCTTTGGATTGTGGCAGCATTAGCAACTTGTGCTTTTGCTAAACTGAATATAAGCCAAAGGAAGAACCACCATCAATACTGTACCCCAGATGGCCTGGTTTCAAGTCTGACCCAAAGCCTACTAAGGATGTGGTGGCAGTATCACAGAATCATTTAGGCTGGAAAAGACCTCCAGGATCATCAAATCCAACAGTTAACCTAGCACTGCCAAGTCTACCACTAGCCCATATCCCTAAGCACCACATCTAAACGTCTTTTGAATACATCCAGGGATGTATCAACCACTCAACCACTTCCCTGGGCAGCCTGTTCCAATGCCTAACAACCCTTTCAGTAAAGAAATTTTTCCTGATATCCAACCCAAACCTCACCTAGTTCAACTTAAACCCATTCCTTCTTGTCTTATCACTTGATGCTTTGGAGAAGAGACCAATCCCACCTCACTACAGCCTCCTTTAAGGTACCTGTAGAGAGCAATAAGGTC
>VXAA01000273.1:569844-600105 GCA_013399115.1 Anseranas semipalmata
AGAAGGCATTAAGCACCTCAGCCTTTTCCTCATCTCTTGTCACTAAGTTTCCCCCCACATCCAATAAAGGATGGAAATTCTCCTTAGTCCTCCTTTTCTTGTTATGTATCTTGTTATGTATTTATAAAAACACTTTTTTTTTTGTCTTTAACAGCAGTAGCCAGATTGAGCTCCAGTTGGCCCTTCTAATTTTGTCCCTGCACAGCCTCGCAGCATCTTTATAGTCCTCCTGAGTGGCCCGCCCTGTTTTCCAAAGGTCATACACCCTCTTTTTCTTCCTGAGCTCTAGCCACAACTCTCTGTTCAGCCAGGCCGGTCTTCTTTCACGCCGGCTCGTCTTTGGGCACATGGGGACGGTCTGCTCCTGAGCCTTTAAGATTTCCTTCTTGAAGAGTGCCCAGCCTTCCTGGACTCCTCTGCCCTTCAGGACTGCCTCCCAAGGGACTCCGCCAACCAGTCTCCTAAACAGGCCAAAGTCTGCCCTCCAGAAGTCCAGGGTGGCAGTTCTGCTATCCTCCCTCCTTACTTTCCCAAGAATCGAAAACTCTATCAGTTCATGATCACTATGCCCAAGACAGCCTCCAGCCTCCGCATTACCCACAAGTTCTTCTCTGTTCACGAGCAAAAGATCCAGCTGGGTGCCGTCCCTAGTTGGCTCACTCACCAGCTGTGCCAAGAAGTTATCTTCCACACACTCTAGAAACCTCCTAGACCGCTTCCTCTCTGGTGTGTTGTATTTCCAGCAGACATCTGGGAAGTTGAAGCCTGCCATGAGAACAAGGGCTAGCGATTAGAAAGGACAAACTAAAGAGAAGTGAAGAAATGAAGATGAAAGAACAGGTAGCCAGTGGACTACATTTGTTTCTCTCTCCTGCTGTTTTAGAATTTTTTTTCCTCCCTTCATTGTGAAAAGCCATTGTTGGCCAACTGAGACTAATCACATCCCTCTAAAATCTCAAATTGTGATGTTCTTCCTAAATAATCACTTTCTTGTTGCTCTTGCAAAGCTCTGAGTGGAGGAAGTACCTGGGGAAGGGCAGGGACAGACAGAGGGGGAGCTGGCAGACATCTAACAACCTCCCACAAGGTCCTATTCACCTCCTGACTAAGCTGAGCCTCATGCAAACTGCAGCGACACTTCAGTTGCTCTTTCCCTGGAAAGAGCACAGCTGGTAGGTCCCACACACCTTGTACCTGTGGCATTGCCATGGCTGGCCCTTCCTGCAGCTCCGGATTTCTGGCTCTGGAAGAGCTAGTACAGGACAAGCAATGGGCAGAAGAGCAGCCTCATGCAGGGCAGGAGGCACCGGGCCAGGCCACATGAAATCTGAGCTCTCATTTGGCTTGAACTCACAGCTAGCATTTGACCTTGGCTGAAAAAGCACTTTCTTACTTTGTGTCTCTCTTAATCTGTCTTTCACATGTAGCTTTTCTAAGCTTCCCTTTAGGGGGATGTGTCAGGTAATCCCCATCCTACCTGGAGCTGCAATCACCCAAGTAACTGATTGCAAATGAAGGCACATGGGAGAGAGGTTTGGCTTCCAGAAGTGTTACATCGTGCCAGTCCAGGAACTCACCTACAGCTCAGCAGTCAGCCAGAGGTGGGGGGTGGCAGTGGGAGACTTTGGAGAGTTGCTCTGAAACACTGAAATGATTCATATTTTTAAATAATTTCTTGATCCCTTGTTGGAAGGCACTTGCGAAGTGTTAAATAACTTTATGAAACAAGGACTTAGAAACTTTTCCCCAGTGCTATACTTTTAAGTTTTAGGTTTAAGGTTTGTTTGGTACACGGCCCAAACTACTGGACAGTGCCTCTGTAAGCATTTATTGGAGATGACTCCGAGTGCTGATTACATTCAGAGATGCACTGGCAGCTCTGCAGGTCTCTAGGCGTTATCTGAACCCTCCCAGCCTACAAATTGATCCTGGCAGTCACAGAGAAATGGGTATTTCCATCACTTCTGGGAGAAATGTCTTGACAACAGTCCCTCCATATCATGGCACTTCTGGTTCCAGAAACTAGAAGATGGAAGGGGTGGGAGGATGTAGAGGTATTTTATTTCCAGGACTTTAATAAAAGGTTTGGTTGGAGACATCCAACACAGTCAGAAATTGAGCAGCATATCCATCATGGGAACTGATGGGCATCGTTATAGCTTTTATCTTCTCTCCTATGTAGCTGAAGTTTATAAAGTAGCTTGGCAACCTTTGTGGAGATAACCTGTCACCTGGAATGTTTACAGCCTGATGCCTTGTTTCTGCTCTGCAGCACCTGAAGAGGAAAAGGAGGTGGCCAAATTAATCTCTGTGTAACTTGGCCGGACTGAGGGGAGTTAGCACAGGGAATAAACCTGACCTGCAGCTTGCTCTATCTGATGTGAGTTAAAAGACCTGATAGGATGTGATCCAGCTCAAGGCTTTGCAACAGCACAGGCAAAAATTGCATATAGGCATCCCAGGAACGAGGGGCAGAGCTGAGACAGAAAATCCTGCAGAGGAAACCCCGGAGAGCTGGATTTGCAGCTCCTGCTGCTGCCACGGGAATCAACTGCTGTTCCTAGGAGGACTTGACATCTCCTGGGAGGAGACACTGTCCCAGAGGCCCCCATCTCTCCCCTGCAGGAGTGGCAGCAGCCAGTCAGGCTCTCAGAGAGCCTGGCAAAGGCTGAATAGACAGGACCCATGCCATGCTGCCAACCAACCGCTCACCACCGTGCCCGCAGAGCGCTGTTTCCAGCTATCCATTTGCCTTGTATCTGGCCCTGTAGTGCCTGCAGCTTGAAACCGTCATGTCCTCGCTCACCGCTCGCCTGCTCCGAACAGCTCTGTCAGCTTGTAGCTGCAGGAGCCACGTTTTATGGCGAGCCGCTGCAGTCAATAAAGGAGACGCGTCCGTACCCTGGGCTCTTTGATGGAGACTTTTGCTCATTCTTGCAGTAGTTTTCTTGGATCAAGCATAAAAGCAGTTCCAACCAAAAGGCTTGTTTGAGTGGGAGAAAATGCAGGAGATGCTCAGACTGCTGGAGGGAGCGTAGGCTGAGGACACGCAACGTCTTCTGTCTAGGAGCGCGAGCCCAGGAGAGAGCAGCTTTCCTGCACATTGCTAAAAGATGCGGCTGCGTGGAAAGCCTGCCAAAGCACAGCTCAGATACCTGAAGCCATGAACACCAGATAAGGCTTGTCATTTTAAATAGGTACGGGGAGGGGTCCCAGAGCACTCTGCAAGGAGAAAAACCATGCAGCCTGTGCTCTTGGTTGAAGTCCAAAACCGCACTGCCTTTTTATGCATGAGTCATGAGGCTGTGGACTTGTTCCATGGCCCCACACTATTTCTGCATCGTTTCACACACATTTAGGAAACCAGTGCATAATCCTTACAGCTGTATATTTGTACTGTAAATTTACCAGCTGGTTCGTTACCCTCTCCTTCCACACACACACACACACACACATATATATACTCATATATAGGCCATGCCAAGGCTGCAAAACCAAATCACAAACAGTGCCTAAAATTAGCATACAAAACTTTCTCCTCGATCCTCAGCTTCCTGCAGTATGATAGACAACCGCCCCTTGGTCAGGTATAGCACAGGGACAGAAAAGATCTGGATTTTCATGTAGAAATAAGTTGTGAGGGGTTTTGGGGGAGGAAACAGCATTTATTCCAGGAAGCTGCTATCAGAAACATGTTCAAAACCAGCAGTCATCTCACTAACCTCCAGTCCCTGTCATTCTCCTTCCCCCATCATCTCCAAGTTATTATCTGTTTACCACATTTTTAAACTATCACAAAGAAAACAGAATAAAATCAATAGCTTTCTTTACAGCTAGGAGGACAAAAATGTTCAACTCCCTGGTGGGAAAACTGGTTCCTTCTTTCTTCCTTTCTAATTTTAAACTTCACTTAAGGTTTAGTGATTGAACAAAAGCAGACAAAAATATTGCAGTTATCTGACGTACAGAAGTGTAACACGAAGTCTGCTCATTATGGATAATATTTATGGCAGATCATAACATTAAATTACAACTCAGCCGCCTCAGCCAGAAATTTGTAACACCACACATGTGCTTCTAATTAAGGGCTTTTGAAGTTGCCCTGGATATTTATTTTCAGGGGATTTAGTGCACAGAACGATTAAAGTTTGCTCTTGTTAGGAGTTCTGCAATCTCAAAAAAAAAAAAAAAGAGAGAAAGACTGCAAATGGACCTCAAACTAATATATACATTCATTTTTGCATGAGTGTATACATGCGCGTGTGTTTATATATATCTATAAAAAAAAAGTGTGTGTTAACATAGATAAAATAATATATTAAAAAGAGGGAGACAAAGGGTCCTTTGTTTCAAATGTGGTCCGAGTCCAAAATTTGTGACCGTAATTTTGTTTATAGGAAATCCTTTATAATGCTAGTTTAGTGTTTCCATATGGAATTCTCATAGGACTCTTTTTTTTCCCCTCCCTTTTTTATTTGGATAAGGCAAGAGAAAAGTGAATGTACATTCCAAAGATGCATAGTCATTCCGGATCAAATTCAATGGATTCTGGCAAGAGTTGAAAAACACAGATGCAGTGTTTTAGGTCTCCTGCTGTGCAGCCTCCAGCCGTGAGTGTCTGGTTGAAGCACTTTGTAAAATCATGAAAACCCTATTACATTCATGAAATATGATATACTGCATTTTCGAGCTAACTTTCCATTGAACTGTCCATGAAGACGGAATTTAGCTGGCTTGCTTATACCGCGAGTGTGCACAAACACACACACATACCCAAGTGCACATGAGCAGCAAACCAATAGATATGCCAGGAGCTGCTGCAGTCTTTCAGAGGGGTCTGTTCCCTCTGCTTCTACAGCTGAATCCTCCTCTCCAAAGCAGCAGAACCTGAACCAGACCTTGGGAGACAGTTCCCAGCAAGCCCGCTCTGCCTTTCTTCTGCCCAGCTCACCCAACGACCTTCATACAATTCAATTCAAGGTCCTGATTTTAGGTGAAGGGACGCTAGCCTCTGACACGGCTTCCCTCTTCCAAGTTAAAACAAAATCCCTGCTAGGAAACTACCCAAATGAAAGCAGGCTGATATTCTTACTTCATTTCCTATTGGATTTCACATAATAAAGCCATCATATGTTTAAGCTTGGGTGTCTTTTCTCCGTTTTTAAATAAAAAAGTGAGAGTGGTCCCCTGAGGTGAATGGTCTTGCTGTTAAAATTGTCCTTGAGACACAGGCAATTGCAGCCCCTTGCATGCCTGTCAAGGTGAGAGAAGTATGTATTTTAGTAAAACTAGTCTGGCCTTGCTTATTTATGTCTAGGCACCCACTTGGTTGAAAGTTGTAACAAGTTCAATAAAATGTGCATGTACCTGAGCTCACTATACAACTGCGTGAGGTTTTCTTTACCTCTGCATAAGGCAGATGGAGCTCTCCCATAAAATACGTTGTACTTCCAATTGTACCTTTTATTCAAGGATCTGTAGGCACTTTAGAAACACTGAAATTCATAAATGTTCAGGCCAGAAGGGACATTTCAGCATTCAGCCCATGTAATACAGACTGTAATTTTCATCCTGTAGCTGCTGTATTAAGCGTAGTAAAGTTGACTTCCAATTTTGAGATGAAGGCTTCAAGAGAAGAGGAATCCACTACTTTCCCTGGTAGTTTGCTCCAACAACTACTCAGCCCTGCTGTTAAAAACATTACCAGCAATAAATAACCCATGAGGTTTAAGATAATATTGCTAATGGGAGGATTTAAGCTGTATATCTATGATTAAGGCTGTCCACAGGAGACTTAACTCAAACCTTCTTGAGCAAAAACATTGATAATGTGCTTCCTTTTCTCTTCATGATCTCTACCAAGTCTGCTCCATCCCATCCACAGGTAACATTTAAGATTTTGTGTAGAAATGCATAGTGATGATACATGAATATATCATCATACTTCTGGTACAATCTTTCCCATTTCTGTTGTGTAAGTTTTCTATTGGCAAAGACTTGATGCTTATCAAGTGGGTTCACACCTTCTGATGAAAGGTACTATTGCAAGCACAATTTGGAAAGCAATTTGGAAATGGAAGTTGCTTTGCAAAAGAAATATCCAGAAGTTTGGCCATTTGCTTAAAAATCCCAGATCCCTCTGGACTGGAAATAAAGGCTTAAATTTCAGGACCACAGTGCATGTCTGACACATTTTCTGGCCTCAGATATGCCAAAACAGAGACAATAGGCTGTTTGCTATTTCCCATTCAAAATAAGAAAGGCAAAGGAATTCCACAAGTCCCTTAAGAACTCACTTTTTTTCCAAATAAAGCTTTAAACTTGAACTTGTTTCAACACTGGTGTTTGCATAAGGGTTAGATGTGAATTCTCTTAGGTTGTGATCAGGTGAATTACCTTCTGGAGCTGCCTGCTTACCTCCACTGACCAAAAAGGAAGCCTAGCATGTCTCACTTGAACCTCCATGTCTTTGTAGATGTTTATTTTCAGTGAGAATCCCATTTTTTCCTTAACAAAACGCATTCACATGAAGACAATTGCCAAAGTGTTACTGTAGCTGTGATTGTCTAAGAACATAAGTACACACGAAGTTAGCAGAGATAAGACCTGCTTTTTTTGATTGGAGAGTGGCATATTTCTGTGCCATGTGCCACCAGTGTCAAGGAGTCAGCTAAGCTATTTTACATGCCTCTAAATCTTATTGATATTACGAATCATAATACAATACTCTGTGGTCTTCCAATTTCCTTTAAAGCACTGAATCATACAGTTGCAGATGCTACAGGAACATTAATTAATGAGATTTATGTTAACAGACATCTTGAGAGGATTAACGTGCAAAAATTAGATAACTAAGTGTATGCCATTTAGGCTTAAAGTGCAACTCCTGCTGTGTTGTGTGAAAATTTTATGCAGAAAAGCACCTGTATTCTCCATAGTGCAACAAACTAATGGGGGACTTATTAAGCTCCACTAATTCGATATACAAAGTGGCAGCTACAGGACGCATGCATTTACTGCTCTCTGCATTTTAGCGAGGAAGGCTGTTCAAAGGGAACAAGCGAAAAATGGTCTGGGAATATTTTACTGGATATCCAGTAAGCAAGCTGTGAGAAAAGAAAATTTGGAAAGTCTCTGGCTTCGTCCTAGCCTACCCCAGCCCTTGTTGGGTACAGTCATCAGCACAGGACGTGCCACCCTTGTGACAGGGACACGCCAGTGGCACGTCCTGTGCAGGGCTCCCTTTGGTGACAGCGACCAACGCGCATGCTTATGTATCCCTGTCCTTCCAAAGCCTCCTGAGACAGGAGGGAACGCACACTGGAGGTAACAGCAGCCTCCTAAGAGCACTCCTTACCACCTCTGACCAAGATGTCGCATCCTGCCATGCAGTGCCAGCTCTCCCAAATTCCCCAGCTGTGCAAGCACACTCTGTCTCCCACATGAGCCTCATGAGCACTGATTTACAGATTGCTTCCAGAGGTACCATCGAGGCAAGGAATGCAACCCACAGACCTTGCAAAGGTCTCTAACTCTGTTGTTCTTTACTTAAAATAAACAGAAAGTCCAGGTAAAAGAACGGCCTTACGCACTTCTGTGGGCCAGCTCTCTCACTGTTTCTGCACGGTTTGGACTTGGACTGAAGTCTTTTTGTCAAACCAGGATGCTATTTACCTCTGAAAATGATGATCCCTTTTTCCTTCTTCCCATCTCTCCAGTGGCTGGAGAGAGATGTCCCATTTGTAGTCTCATCCCCTCTGTCAGGTCACCCTCTGGTCAGGCCCAGCAGATGGACATGTTTCTCCTTAGTTACTCATACCCCCAGAGCATTTCTTGAGAAGAGACCTACTCTTTACTTGACTAGTATTTTCAAGTTAGTAGATCATGAAGATTTAACATGTCTTTACAGTCTTCCCTGTGCTGCTTTTTTAGAATTTCAGACCACCACAGAGGCAAAAATAAGGAAGAAAAACACTCCTACGTTCAAAACAGAACTCAAACTTGATAATACCTAAGGCTAATAATTTCATAATAAAGTTCCCAAACCACTTGTCTCAGTTGAACCCTTATTTATTTCACTTGGACCACCGGGCTGTCAACAGACCACCCTTCTTTTTGGTCTCCTATCTAGCTGTACGTTGCCACATATAGTAACTGACCTTACTGTAATTGGACTGGAAATTCTTTGGAGCAGAAATGATCTTTTGTGCAGCATCTTCCAGCGTGTCCAGCTCCATGATCAGCACACAAAGTGCTGCCACTGTGCAAATAACACTACCTGGTGAAATTCCTGTCATTAGGATCAGCAGCAATAGCCAACAGCTCCATAAATTCTCACTACCAACAACCGCAGCTATTCATTGCTTCAAATCCCATTTAAGGCGAGTGATGTTTTGGATCATGATCTTTCTTCTTCCTCTCCAACAACAATAACGACTGTTAAAAAGGAACATTGTGCTCATTGCTTAAATGTAATGAGATGTTCTGTCCACCACACAAGGAGCTAGATCTCGAAGTCTTCTCTGTTTCCTCAGGCAAATCTCCAACAAGACAATTCAAAACGACCACATCATTTTTGGCACCCTGCTTAATATGCATTTGGGGGTTCGCTGTGGAGTAGCAGGGATGGGCATAGTTCAACAGTTATTTCCTAAAAATCCAGTTTAGAAAATTTATAAGTGGAAATGCAACTTCGTTGAAATATAGTTCCCCTGTCTGCTTGCAAATCCCAGTGACAAAAAAAAAAAAAAATCACTTTAAATGAATTTGAATGTCTCTCTCGCTTGTGGCATTCTATTTTTAGGCATAGGACTTGTATTAGATGTTCTGTGGCAAGCTTGATTATATTCTCTAGTTTTATTCATATTATTATTCATATTGTGTTCCTTATGGAAGCCATAATCATAAATCCCACTGGGCTAGATGTTACACATACTCAAGCCAAAAAGATGGCCCTGCTCCAAAGTAGCTTTGGATTGAAACATGAACTAAAAGAAAAGATTGATACAGACAAACAGATGGGAAAATATGAGCATAATACAAGGCAACACTGGTCAGCTGAATAGGCAAGATCTCAACACACCAGAAGCCTGATCGTTACCAAATGCCACATTTCACTGTTCAGACCGTGGGGCTAATTTCATGCAGCTCACTTACTTCTAATAAGGCAATTAGTTTCCTCACCACCACCCCCTTTTCCTAGTAAGCCTGGAGAAGACTGGCAGATAGATGGAAGAAGAGAAAACAGGAAGGAACAGATTAACATCCAATGTGACGAAGCTCTAGAACAGCTTTTCCATGTGAACACCAGGGGAAGAAACCTGGCTGGTTCCCTGATGCCCAAAGATGGGTCTGTGTATGGGGTTGCCTCGTGGCAACCAGGAGACTGGTTTGAGGACGTAAGGACAGGGGAATGGTACTTCTCAAATAACAAAGTGAATTAAGGGTATCCATCCCATTAGCTTAGGATGAAGCTTTACAGTGAAGAGAAGCCCAAACTGGCAAGAGACTAAGTAAGCCTGCTCCAGAACCAAGATCAGGAGAGGAGAGGGGCAGGACCACCACACTTCTCTGACAGGCATCCTTGAAAGGGGACTCCAACCTGAATGTCTCTTAAACACACCAGGAAAGTCACTCATTTCTGGTGAGACATCTCACACCTCCTGAAGTACTTCGCAGGCTCCACAAATAAATCAAAGTAACAGAATTAAAGTACCCATGATCTCAGTCAACACTGGCACTCATGAAACTACAAAGCAATGTCATGTAGCCCAAACTCAGCTCTGGTGTGAAAAAGGAATACGACCATCTCATTTTTGCCTATGGTTCAAAGCTGTGGAAATTTCAGTCCAATATTTAGCTGGGGAAGGAACCTCGGGCCTTCATAAGCAAAGAGGAGAACTGAAGTGTGAAGGAGAGATAAGAAGCAGTCCCTGGCTGTTCCCACGTTCCCGCAGGGGCTGTGCTCTGCTCTTCTCACGTCTCTCAGCCCCCTTTGGATGTGGCAGATACCCAGCATAAGGTGGAATCACCACAAATCCTCACAATTACAGCGAGTGTCTGCCTGGATGTGATGTTATAGCTCAGACAGATGTTTGGGGCTTTTCTGACTCTGACTAGTTGAATCCCACTTCAGCTAGACATTGATAGGACTTTCCCCGGCAATATAAAATATAAATCTCCTTTAATCATGGGTACAACAGCTACCAATTTGCAGAGTCGTTCATAAACACCTCTCCCTCATTCTGTCTCTACAGTCAGTGAATATTTTTGTAATAGGAGCAATAATAAATGTTCATAGCTGTTTGACCAGGCATAAAATTTCCCTAATGTTGGCATGGGCGACTGTGTTTGGACACGCTTCAGCTAAGGCAGCGTTTCCATTTCCACGGGTTTCACCAGCTAGCCCAGTGGCTCCACTTTGTCCTCTCATCACTTTGACTTGCTGGTTTTTGTAACCAGCTCTCTCTTGCTCCATGACAGCACTTTCCACCCCCAGCTCTCACGGCATGTTTGGGAACGTGCACCGGTTGAGCTCCAAGTGGATAACCACCGGCTGAAGTCTGCACAGCCCCTGGAAAGGCTGCAGATGCTACGGTGACAAAGGCCCTCATCCAGAACCCACTGAAGTCAAGAGAAAGACTTATACTTGACTTCAGTGGGTTTTGCATCTAGCTTGCGAGGATTCGATTTCTGAGGCTGATGATCTGTTGCCTTTCATGAGCACTAATTTTACTAATGTATTTTTCAATGCAGTTCAGCTATCACTTGGATAATTTCAAATCTGCCAAGTCGGATGGATGTGCTGCATGCCACGGTCCATAAAAATGAAAGGTCAGCTACTAATTGGCTTCAGTTTAAGCTTGGTGACTTCAGAAAAGTTCTTTTCACAGCCACGATATTTAATTTATGGATAGATATATTTGGATCTATTTATTTCAACAACAAAATTCTCTGGTTTGCAGCCATTGATTTTATAAAAGAGATAATAAAAGTGTAATGAGTATGGAGATGCAAAAGTGGAAATGACACCAAGAAAGTAATAAACATTAAAATGAAAATATAAACAAGTCTATAAACCAAACCCTCGAGACATTTGCCATGTGTAATGTAACTTTTATACCTCTTACTTCATAATGCATAACTTTCAAAGAAAATTAATTTAATTCTTTTGCTAACCTTACCCAACCCCAATCAAGTAATAGGTAGTAGGAAAAACAATTATGTGTGCACACAGTAAGCTTTCATTTAGTTCAAATGGTGATTCAAGTATTTTGATTGCATAATAAAGACCTGAAATCCATTTTACCAATAGCAATACCGAAATTCCAGCAACTCTGTTTTTTCACATGAGACTGCTCAGATGCTTTAACACTGCTTAAGCTTCTGAAACAGGGCTTTTATGGGACACCTCTCTGTGGTTGCCTCTGTAAATTTCATCAGCTACTTTTTCTGCGATCCAGAAATACGCTGCGAATACGGGAGCGGTCTTGCAGGAGGGAGTGGGCGCGTGGCCGAAGCGTGCGGCCGGACCAGCAGCCAGGAACACCCCTGGCCGGCAGCACGGCCGGAGGGACGGACCGAGTCGCGGGAAGGCTGCAGTCCGTAGGCTGAAATAGGGGCGCCCGGTCCTTACAGCTCCCCAGAGGCGTGTGGCTTGGTTTCCCCCGTTGCCAAGCCTCCCTGCCTCCTGCTTACTTCAACAGACTTCAAACCACAAGCACGCATCATAAACTCACACTGACCGCTAAGATGCGCGATTACAGATATTTCCATAACCACAGGCAAGCATGCCAGCCCTAAATGGTCCTACCCATAGGTTCCCCACCTGTAAAACAGAAAACAAGGGACTTCAACACGCCTTTCCAAGGCTAGGACAGGGCTGTTTCTAAAGCCAACTGAGGCCTTAGGCAGTGGAAGATGAAACATGATCAGAAAGTCCAGAGATAAAAGAAGGTATACGCTGCAGAAAGTATTATTAAGAGGCTTTCAGAACCAGGAAAAATTGCTCTGTGTTAATAAAACCCTGAAGGTTTTGCTGCCCTTGAGTTCCAGTGACATGTCTGAGATATCTCCAGCCGTATAAAGGCTGCAGTTCTGTAAGTGGCTCTGCTGACTGCCAAAGGCAAGATCTACACACCCATCATTATCATGATTCATATCAATTAGTTTTTAAAACTGATGAAAACCCAAAAGCTCCAGCTCAGAGGGTGGCCTGTGCCAGCGGCTGAGTGACAGAGGACCACAGGGCAATCCACGCTTCCTCTGACGGCACCAGGGTTTGACCTGGGACCCAACACCTCAGTCACAAGCGGACTCGGGAGCTCGGGACGGGCCCTCAGCTTTACCCAGCCCCGTGGGTGCCCAGAGTCCTCTGTAAGAAACCATGGACTGAAGGCAGGTGTGATTGCACAGGTGTTGTAACACCATTTTTCCCTGTATCTCCCTCATTGTCAGCTCAGTTAACAAACAAGGAATCCTCCCGCCTTTGGCCAGAAAGCTACACGGGAGAAGCACCCTCTGAGCAGGCCTCGTCCCAGGAAAATGGCAGCCAGGAGCCGGAGCTGCTCACCCAGCTGGGGCACGTTGCCTGTGCCCCGGGACGGGAGTTGGGGAGAGGCAGTAGCCAGGCTGGATGAGTGTTTTGGCAGGCTGCACGCAGCCCGAAGGACGAATGTTTCTGGCCAAGACGGACTCCTGCGTGCCCTCTGCGGGTCCGCTCTCCGGGGAGCCAAACACCTCTTGCCCCAGGTGACGGCCGGGGCACCTGTCTGAGGACAGCCCGCACCAGGGGGCATCGAGGTCTTTGCAAGGCGGGACCCGCAATGCCCAAGGTCCCCGCACGCCATCCCACGTATCTGGCTGTAAATGGCTGCTGAACTTCAAAAGTAATTCCCTCTTCCAGATTCTCAGCTTCTTAAGCATTTACAACTTAAAACACTTATCTCTCCCATTACCTCAACCAACTTGTTGATATGTCAAATGAGGAACATGTTGGCAAATTGGCTGCAAATGTTTTTTCTCCGTCCCCTAGAATGTCCAAAACATACAGATTACGCCATCCTGAACTCACATAAACTCCCAACTGTGTTTATTTCAGAGCTGTAAAGCTGACTTGACTTTTCAAATT
This sequence comes from Anseranas semipalmata, assembly GCA_013399115.1. Lineage (NCBI taxonomy): Eukaryota > Metazoa > Chordata > Aves > Anseriformes > Anseranatidae > Anseranas > Anseranas semipalmata. Next base: position 582,974 of record VXAA01000273.1, read on the forward strand.
GATACAAGGAAATAGAAACAAATCACTTTACAGCCTCCAAGTTGGCTTCTGCTGCCCAAACATCTTTCTTTGTGGCTCAGGCCTCAACAATTCTCCACCAAACCGGTCTGAGCACAAGCCATGCAGATGAGTTAGTTCTCACACACGTCTTTTAGGACATTTCACACTCAGATCTTTTCTTTTAATTTCCAAAAATCTGGCTTTCTTTAATCATTCACACACTTACTAAGGATCTTGCCAATGTCCATTTAAACCAAATGATGTCTTCTTGAATGGTTCTGGGTCAGGCCATAGAAAAAGCTATCTTACAACTTTTACCTCTAGTATAATCTATAATGAGAACTGTGTGAATAATTGATTTTTTGTTTTAATGCTTGAACTCAAAAAAAAAATAAGAAAAAAAATAGCATTAGATGAGTCTGAAATCATTTCATTTTTCTCCAAGGAATGAAAACAAGCACAAAAACACAATAAATGTTTTATTGCAGTATTTTTCTCCTTTGAAAAATTATCACTGGATTTAGCTAAACTAGGCTTTAAAAAACAATCATAACTCTTTGATTTTCCCTCCCTGCATTTGATCTTTTTTGTTTTCTTCTGACAAAGTACTTTGCTAAATACAGCTGTTATTGCTATATGTAGCATGACCTGAAACTGCTTTTTTAGCAATAGAATGTATCTTTCTCTTAAACAATATTCTTCTATATCCAGAGAGAGACAGAGAGGGAAATCTAACCTTTTGCTCTCTTCTTATAGCACAAAACAAAGTGATACATCACTCTTTCATGAATATTTTAGCCAAGATGCTCTAAAATCTTTACTAAAATCTCTCTGGTAGCTTCTGAGGTAGGCTCTGCTTTATCATCGCTAATGGCAAAAAGGGAAGACTGGGCTACGTGGCGTTGCCAGAGGCACAGCATGGGATGGGAACTCACCGTACCCAGCCTAGAAAGCAGAATTTACTCAAGGTGGGGCATGAGGATCAGTCACGGGATTTTGCTTATACCACAGACGTGGAAAACATAATCCATGGCCCAGAGATGACATATCTGATGTCAAGGACAACATTATTGATAGTGTGTTTCTTTCACTGGCGGTGTCACCACAGCATTTCAGCTCTTCCTAGAAACACAGGAAATCCCAAAGCAGCCTCATGGAGAAGTATTTTGGTGCATAACAAGGACCTTTGAGAGCATCTTGACCCCAAACCTAACCCTGACTTTGGCTCCAGATGAGGCATTCAGACTAAGGGATTCAAACCAAGTGGAAGCAGCCCTCGGCTCTTCTCTTTGCAGCTGGCAAACTACAGCCAAACCCCCGGCTTTCCAATTCAACTTTTCATGACCCTCCAAACAAATCCCAGCCTTTGCACTGGCCTCAGTACAACTGGCAAATTTATATTATAAGCCTCATTATGCATCCTTTAGTCTCATAAACCCTATATTACCCAAGCACTGGCTGTCAACAAGGCACTCAAGGCCACACAAGCCTAAGAATACGGCACTTAAATAAGCTGACGCTAGTTAGACATTTCCTCCACACAACTGGAAGCCTTCATTGAAACAAAATGTTGCATTGTGAGTATTACAATAGAATCTAGCACTAAATCTCACCTTGGCTATACATAAGGCATAGTCTTCCATGTGAAAATTCACTGTGAGTAAAACAAGCTGATGCAAACTTTACATTTTCCTTCACGGTCATGCCAAAGTTCAGCTATAAGCTGGGATCTGCAACGCTTCTTTCAAGTCCTGTAAAAGTAACTTGAACAATAATATAGGGAATGAGAAAGGCATAAAGCACCACAGAAAACTTGAGCTTAAGGTATTCAAATAAAGTGATACCAATACTCTCTATCACAGAAGAAGCTCTGTAATGACCAGTTTCATAAAGGTTATCCCTAATCTAAGATCAGCCTCTGCTGGTACACATATTGAGCAAAAGTTCAGAATAAGGCAACCAAATCAACTGAGATCAACAAAATCCAGCTCTACCTCTCATCCTGCAGCAGTATTTTTCACGACCATAACCCCACCTGAAGACTAGCTTCTTATAGGCACATGCTGCTAACCAAAAATGAGGAACACAGCATTTTATTTTTAAAAATGTACAGATCCTAGAGATATCTGTCCTGAACAAATCCTCAAATTTCAAATTGTATTTTAATTTTTAAAAAACTTTAACACATAAAATTAAAATTCCCAAGACCTGCCGCCATGTTCTTCCAAATCACTCCCATCCGTGCCACTAACCATGAACCTCAGGCAAAGCAGACTGCGCAGCCTAAGGGTGAGCCCCAGCCTGGCTCACCCACCCAGCAGCGACAGAGAGCTGGGTGTTATTCACACACACGGGGTGAAGCTGGGAACATGGCTCAGACACCGATACATTTCCACCTCTTTCCAAGTGAAGAATTGAGTAGGAACTGCAGAAACTGGCCATGACTTTGGCTCCGCTTCCCTGGTCACATGCCGTAACTCTGATCGGGGCTCTAACTCCCACTCCCTCTTTCCCTTTCCTCTGGATGAGTTGAACATTGACCTAATCCTGGCTCTTCAGCTTTTCTTCTCTGGAAGCCCAACCTGAACACATCTCCAACCCTTGGCTGGGCTCTTTGCAATACACACACTTGCAAATGAAACACAGAAGGAGGTCTGGCAAAATACTCTTACATCTTTCTGTCCCATCCCTCTCCTCACAAGCATCAGTGTTTCAGCTAAGATACATCCCTGCACAAATCTTGGTCTCATTTGTCCCCTGTTCTGTGGGCACTAACCCCACTCCCAATGTTCACACCCACTAGTCCCAGCTCCCACCACAGCCAAGACAAAGTGGTAAAAAATGCCCTCTGTATGAAAAAATAAATCAATAAACTGGGACATGCAGCTCTGAATTTCACAAATCATAACCCTATTTCTAACTTCATAACTCAGTCTCTGGAAAACAAAAGGCAGATTCTGGTGTTGGCTGAAGTCCTCAACCAGGAGCCTGTCTGGCACCCGGAGATAACATCACACGCATCCATGGGGAGGGCTGAACTTCAAACTCCACTTGACACAACCCAGGTGGCCTCAGCACGAGCCAGCAACGTCCCCATTGCCCACCCAGCACACAAGGCACATGTACATCATGGTGCCCAAAGCAGTTCACATAGGAAACGTCATCCACCTAGGACCTCAGATATGACAGACCGTTAGGTATGTCTATCCAGGTCTAGGAACCACAAGAAGGTGCAGGGAACTGAGAATTTGGGCTGGGAGACAGCAATCAGAGAAAAAGAGATGAAAGTTATAGGAATGGAAGCAAATGTGAACACTAATGGGGCCACCACAGCTCCATCTCGTGTTCGGGCAAGCTCAGTGGTGTGCCCTCAGTGAAGGTACAGGTGTGCTGAGCTGGGATCCCCCCAGAATGAATCCTGCAAAACCTGAAATAAGGGTGCCAGGAAAACAAGCAGTTCCACACTCCCACTTTCACCTTTCAGTATCAGGGATGGGAGGTTATCCCTGCACCTCGCAGCATCTTTCAGAGGAGGCCCTCACAAAATATCTTCTGACCTGCCCGATGAACGATTGCCCCGGCATTTCTGCTGGGAGGGTGAAAATTTCCTTTGCCCCCTCCACAAATCCCCCACTTAATAGCTTTGCTGCAGCAGTTTCTAGACCACATGCTCCACTCATATGAGAATTAGGATTAAACTAATTTGTGCATTTGTCATCTGACCCTCTTAGCCCTCAAATTTAATTTAAAAACTTTTTGTGTTTCTGATAAATAATACCCGCCTCTAATTAGAAACATCATATAATCAGGTTTCATGCGCTTTCAACCTTATTAGATCCTTGTCACAACTGCGTGTGCGATTTGAGCATCCTGCTTGAACACAAACATATTGCCCACCAAAATATGCCAAAGACGTCTTCTGATGGTGGGAGGTATTTGATGTTTCAGTTATATGATATTACAGTTCTCACAGCACAGTAACAAAGCACCAGGAGAAAAAAAAAATGTAGCCACAAAACAAAGAACTCCACAGAAATGTGGAAATCTCAGGACACAGCAATTTTCTCCTGAAAATCTCTAATGCTAGTCAGCCTCTGGTGTTCCAGTTTCCCATTTTGAAACCACACTTCATTTTATTTGTAACTTAATATTACAGATACAGTGCATTTTTAAAAGATTAAAGCAAAATGAACTATTTTGAAAGATCCAAAAATTAAAAAAATAATCCTCATTTCAATTTTTTTCCTTGTTAGAGATTTTTATAAAGAAGGGGGTTGTTCTGCTTCAGCAGAACACCCCATTTTGGGATTTCTAAATCCTTCCCAAAATGCCAGTCTCTCTTGAAACTCTCGGGCTGTAGATATGCCTCGTAACATAGGTGTGGCGTGCAGATACGGTCACCCCGGAAGGTGGTGCAGACCTGCCCTGGGACGCACTGATTCAGTAGCGCGTAGAAACCCAGCTCGCCCCTGCAGTGAACGAGCCCCCATCTGCTCACAGCGCCAGAAACAGCTTTTATGTACAACAGCACAAATCCAGAGCAGTTCCACTGAGGCTGACGGGTCTGACCCTTCTCTCGCTTGTATTAGTGGTATTCTATCAACTACAGAGGAATAAAACCTGAGATGAAAACCAGACTCCATCCAGTAAACTCTGGACTTGAGCTGCTGTAACAAAAGGAAGCCCGGGCCGTGGAGCGGTGCCAGGCTCTGCCAGGAGTCTCGGCAGCGGCAGAGCTGCTACCCGCGGCTCTTGCTCCTCCGCTTCCTCCATCTTAGCGTCTGATACAAAGGTCCCAACACTACGGGAATCCCTCCGTTGCATTCTCAAAAGGCTTAAGGCCACATCTGCAGTGCACAAGTGCCATTCGTCTGGCTCACGAGCAGCCAGATCGCTACGTGGGTTTGGATACGAAGCTATGTATCCTGCAATGTGCCCTACTTTTCCATTTCATTCGAGTCGATAAGTTCCAGTGCTGCTAGCAACTTGGGAAATTTGGCCTGTCATCTATAATCTTTGAAGTGTAAACTTCAGACTCATGCAAAACAGAGAGCAGAAGTGATGTCTGTATTTTCAGGTGAGCAAAGCTGCAGACTTCAAAGGTTCGGTATTAGCCTGTGAAGCTTCTTAAAGATTGTCACCTGAGTTTCTCAAAAGCTGGCTGAAAATGCACATGTACATCCAGATAAATGTATTCTTTGATCTGAGTGATAAAAACAACTGTTTTTCTACATGTAAACTCCTTTTTTGTAAATGTTTATGAACTGTGGGAAATTATGTCTCTGCCAGAATTTAAAATAAAGTGATTCAATGGGTTTGCTTTACATTTACCATTCATTATGCTCACTAACATTGCAGGAATCCCAGCGGAGTTTTCAGGGAAGGTTCACAGTGTTGTAGTTACCAGGGAAACACGCGATAAATTGTTGCTATCTAAAAAAGAAAATCCCCGTTAACTTTCTATTAAAGAGCAAGCAATGTGAAATATACGGAGAAATGCCTTTACAATTACCCTGTTAAAATGCTGTGTGTTTTGTTTCAAGTTTTAACCAAATATTGGCCAAGCTCTGACATTTTTATTCATTGTGAACAGCACCTAGCACGTTACAGCCTGTGGTTTACCACGCGTTGTTAAAGACAGTCCAGTATTCGGCTGGATCGACCCAGGAACAGCAGCCACCATGTGATTGTTACTGCAGTTAAAACATTTACAGGCAAAGCTTTCTTGGAGAGAGGTTTGAGTCTTTCAAGCTCAGCTAAAAAACAGCAGCATATTTCACACCAAAATTATTTTGCCAATCCCCGTGACTTGCACAGGTTATCTGACACCAGCAGAGGGGTTTACAGGTTTAGCAACCAGCTACCTCTGTCACATATAGATATGGTTTCTGAATGTATATTCTACACCGGTGTTTTGGACTTGGGGCACACTCGTGTGCATGCAAGTGTCACGGGATCACCTTGGCCCCGCAGGTCAGTGGTGGAGACATGGATCCTGCAGCCCTGTGGCACCTCAGCAAGGCAGAAGTAGCTCATGTTGGGACATCTAAGCTTTGTCCACCAGAAGGGCATCCATCTGGACATGGCTTTTTGCAACTCGTTCTAAGGCGTCCCTCCTTCAGCATGGGGTTGGACCACACGACCTCCAGAGGTCCCTTCCGACCTCAATCAGTCTGTGCTTCTACGATCCTTAGAAATACTTATGGCAAAAGGGGCCAGCATTATGGGTCAGGTGGATGTGGAAATTAACTTCTCCCCACTGGTGAGACAGAGCAATAACTGGTTCTGAAAGTGAAGACATGCAGCTCATGGTCAAAGCGAAGGAGAAAGACAGAGGGCCACATCAAAGTCAACGTTGGGAAAACGGTGATACAACAGGGCAGGAATGTCAAGACCAGAGAGACAGATGTTGTGCTAAAACAGAAGTGGTATGATCAGAGATGAGGTGAGAGCTTTAGCTTCTTGGATGAATAAGGAAATCAGACTTCAAAAGACATCATGCAGAAAGAATCTGCAAGATTTAGGCACAGCCTGGATGGGAGGCTCTAGACTGAGCTGAAAGAGCAGTGAGAGTTACGGGATGGGATAGGGGTGATGACAGAGAGCAGCAGGAAAACAGGAGAGGGAAGCCACAGTGAGCCCAGTGGCAGGGCTTTTCCTTGGCACATCCATGGACCCTTTCCTGCTCCAGGTCAGACAGCGTGGAAAACATCTCAGACCACCCCTATCGGTTCTCCAGCTAAAGCACAATGGGCCCGTCTCTTCCCTTACAGGAAAAGCCTGGTCCTGCTTCGGATCACCTCTCCAAGGCCCTAACCCTTTGGAAGGAGGCTGATCACAGGCAAACTGGGGGCTCTTGGAAGGCAGGCTCAGGTCCCACCCCCGTCTCAGCTCCAGGTCACTTTGCTGGTTCCTCCGAACACCCACGCCCCTGTGCACTGCCACAGAGCTGAGGCACCACATCGGTTACATGTCTGACATCACGCGGTTTCACACTGTGGATTTTGCCCTAGCTTTAAATCAGTGTCATCAAGATGTAAAATAATGGAACGAAAGTCTCTGTCAGCTGAATTAAAAAGTTGACCTGTTTTCTTTTTCCTCTCTTTTTTTTTTTTTATTGGTCTATTTCTTAAATTCATTCCTAAAGCAAGAAGACCTTTTTTGTTTCCATTTGCAAAGAATTTTTTAAAAAGAGAGAGAGACACAGACACACAAAGCCAAAAAGAAACAGAGGATCCAAGTGGAGAGGTATGTGTTATTGGACAAGTGTTTAATTTATGGAACTTGGCCCGCAGAACAAGAGTTTGAATTGTACTTCAATAAGTGGAGCTCTTAGAATAAATGTGGCTTGTAAAGTTGTTTTACAGTCTGCTCTGCAGAGCAGCCAACACCTCATGGAAACCTTTGAAAAACATTCTGTTTAGAAGCCACAGTGTTTATATTTCATATTTTCTCTATTTGTTTTCCCCTCTGGTTTTATAACTGAAACCATATGCAAGAAAACAGGATTTTTGTGTCTTAAAATATCTACCTGGTCTGACTACTTCTATTATTAAAAAAACAGTTAGTGTTTTGAAAATTCTTTATATGTTAGGCACTTGGTTCAAACATTGACATGTCCTTGTTTGATACCCCAGTCAGCTACAAATTTCCCAAATGACCTTGGGATAGTCACTGCGCTGAGATTCATTGTCCCTCTCCCTCCATACATGTGGTACAGCTGCGTGCATCTGAGCTGTCTGTCCTTCCCCCTGCAGACAGCAAATGCAGAGTTTATGACATGATTTGTCTGTACAGGATGGGAGGGGACGAATCATGCTCTAGATCCATACATTGACCAGCTCTTCACCACTAGAAAGGGAGCCCAGGTAAGCTGCTCAGATACAGACGCTCACACTGGAGATACCTGTGGATTGTCCCACAAGCCCCCTCTTAGTCTCTCTGTGCCACCCAAGGGATGAGGCAGATGCCTCTGGAAGGAAACCCAGCCCCCCCAGATGATGACACATCTGACACAGTGCGTTGACTGTAGAGAAAGCCAAAAGTATACGCTTCTAAATGGCTAAAGACAGTCAAGAGCCACTCTGCCAACATCCCTTAGGAGACCTGTGGAAAGGAAGTCAAACCCTCCTTCTCCAGTCACACACGCACACATATATATGTATATGTACAATCCATATAGAAACGGTATCAGCACACTGCCTACCCAAGATGCTAGGACAATCCATCAGCTAAATTATGTGCATCTGTTTGGCAGATTGGGAGATACTGCTGCAGCAGAGGGAAATGAAGATACAGAAAGACACCAGGACCACATCATAAGAGCCAAGCACCTAAATACGATGTAAGAGTCATATGTAGTCCCGTAAGTGAAACGATCCCGATTGCTAATCATTGTGTGGTGGCTGTGTTTGCACAGACGTGACCGAACCGCTCTGGAAAGTGGCTTCATTTAAAGCCTGCAATGGGAAACAAGCGTACTCGAGTACTTTGTTTCTTTTTGGTCGATTTGTTTGTTTGTTTTGCTATGTTTATTTACAGGTCTGTGGCTAAGTGTTTTGTACCTGCTCTCTGCAACTGTGTGGCATTCAACTTCCATGCCTGTTCTGAAATACCCTGCCTTGTTCATCCATTTTCAGTGTCACAGACCGATCCCTGGTAGCGCGCTGCTTGGTAAAGTCATTATGACTCAGCCAAGCATTCTGTCACCATCCCAAAGTTTTGCCCTCTAGCTGTACACTATATTTCTTTTCTATTTCTTTATGGTTTCTTCTGAGACCAACATGCTTTTACAAACTGCTGCTTTTCAAGGCCCTTATGAGGCCATGTCCCTTGAAGTCAACACTTCTCTGATCACCTCCATGCCTTCAGCCCTCCCAGCTCCCCTGCTGATTTCCTTTAATTTTCACATCCCGGAGTCAGGTGATACCATGGGACTCAAGCTAGAAAGAACTGAAGTTTCTAGCCTGGGTGATTACATAGCAAAGCTAGAAATCACAATGACAAAAGATTTGTATCCTGAAAGTGAACACACAAACCTGGTACGTGTTTAAGCACCTTGAAATTTTAGAGCCAGGATTTTCATTCAGAGGAGGGAGGTTACAGAATGGGCTCACCAAACCCGGGAAGGAGGAAAGAGCAATTGCCCAGGTTTGGCCTGTATTGTCATTTGTCTATGGGGCCAGCAGATCTCTGCAGCCTGTGTGAGGGTGCTACACCATTAACATTTGCTACAGTCGCAAAAGCCAAAGAGAAACACAGTGCCTACTCTAGGAGGCTGAAAAATACAAAGCACTGTGCTATCATTATCCCACACCCCAGAAGCATTCCATAACAGCAGTCCGTTCGGGAATGAATGGGCACAGGTCCAGAGGTGAGCCCTAACCACCAGGCACTACCCTGCAGCCTGACAAACGCTCCTACAACGCAGGATTGCTCACCACCGCAGTGAAGAATCGGTATTTGCTGACAAAAAGCCCTTTTCTCAAGGAATTCCCCATCAGCCCTAGGTGTGCCATGAGTGATTCAGGCTCTCATTAGCCCTAATTAGCTAATTGTTCAAATGATTTCTCTATTATTCCTGGAGCCTGTACCACTGAGCACGTGCCTATCGAAGGACAGGTGCTCGCTACAAAGAAGCGCGTTTTTCCACGGTGACACTGCTGCAGCGACCGCTGTGCCCGTCCCAGCCCTCCAGGACCTTCTCTAGCTGCTTGCAGCCCCTCGGGCTGCCCTGCTGCAGAGCCTTATGGTTCGCTGCTGTGGCAGCGTGGAGGATTTCAGCATCCCCCTATCTTCTTTGCACTACTCCCTTCCTCCCCAGACTGGTAATTCTTCAGCCATCTCCTCCAGCCACGTCCCAGGTTGCCTTCCCAACCAAGCTGGATGAGCGCGCTCTCTTGCAAACAGAGATTTAATTCCCTTCTGATCCATAGGGAGACAGCAAAGTGGAATCATGAGACCGTAACTTTTCTTAGCCCCAGAGTTTTGATGCCCTTCTTGATGCAGATTACAGGCCTGTTACAGATGGTTCAGTGATTTAAAGCACTAGCCTGGGACTCCAGATCCCTCTTCCATAAACTTCAAGGTTGACCTTGGCAAAACGTCTTAGGCTGGAATTTCTCTCACCTAAAAATAGCCCTCAAAGCTCAGCAACCAGGCTCCCTCTACAGCCAGTGGAAAGAGAGAGGCACCTCTTTATTCACATCTAATACAGGCATATGACAGAAGCGACACAAATCACTCTCCTGAGGTACTAGCCTTGCTCCGTATTGATGGCAAAAGGCTCTCATGTGACTACTTCGCACTTAACCCCTAATAGTTAAATTATGTGAGAGAGAACAAGAATCAAAAAAATATATACAGGTCCCATACCTTAATTTCAGTGGGAGTTGAGCAACACAGTCCTGTAAATCTGGACTTTAGGAGCTCTGCAGTGATGTTTCCCCTTTGTAAAACCCAACTGTATTTTCTTGTGGTGAGGTTTAAAATGAGAATGAGACATTCACGTGCCAAGAAGACAGACACAGATATTCAGTGTTTATTCTCCCTGCTGGTTACAGCTGCACTCTGTTGCTGGTCACAGATCTTGTTCACAGCAAAGGGGCCACTAACCTTGCTTTACCACTGCGTCCCTGTGGCTTGGGGATCCCAAGAGATGCTCCATATAGCTTCTATAATCCTTCTCACCCTTAGGATCAAGCGAACAGTGCTGGTTAGGTTTAGCTTTTACAGCTACACGTAACTACATCGCCCGCCAGCGCAGCCAGCCCCGGGCTGCACGAAGGTCACTGCAAGAGCCGCGCTGCGGTGGGGACGAGCTGCCGGCAGAGAGAGCCAAAGCACAAGGCTGCAAACGCTGCGCGACGCGCTTCCAGAGCTGCCTTTAACATCGTGCTGCTTGGGGCGAACGGCAGACACCTTCTGATGGTCAAGGACCCTCTTATTAGGGCGTTCAGAGCCATCTATCTGCCTGTTGGGGTTTCTCCCAGCAAAACAGCCGCCCCCCAGCCAGGCATCCCTGCCAGTCTGCCCTTCTCGCCGCTGCAGGCTGCGTGCCAGCCTCTCTGAGCTCCCCAAAAGCAGGCTCCCACCAGAAGGTGGTGCCCATATTCCACAAAACGCGGGGCAAGCTCTCTGCAAGGCCGGCAGCTCTTGGTCAACGCCTAGAAACCCACACAGGCAGCTTTGAAACCATCAGAGCAAGCCGGGCAGATGTAACCTGCGGTGTAACTCACTGGGTATTTTCTCTTAAGGGTTAATATCTTAATAGTTTCTTTAAAAGTGAACAGAGCCCTGCAAATGTAATTTGGAGCTTAATAAACACATAATCCTGCCTGGATATTCACCTGCTAATTAAAGAGCTGACAGCCCCGAGCTAAGGTGCTCGTCTTTGCACAGAGCCACACCTGGATGCCAATTTGTGTCTCACTTTGATGCTACCCCAGTTTGCTCTTGGTGGTCTCTCAAAGGCCAGCGTGGGATGAGGAGCCTGGGAAGGCCGTAGATTTGCAGTGACATACAAGAGCACCAACTCAAACCATCAAGAGGGATGCAGGCGTTGGCCATTCCTCCAGGATTTCCTTGTCTCCCGCTGCTTCACTGGCAGCTCGTGGTGCTTCCCTCCGGCTCCTTCCTTGGCAGCCGTGACAGCGGCTGCACCTGGCCGAGCAGCACTGGCCAGCATGCAGGTACCACTCGGTTACTTGGCGGATATCATCCCCCTGTCCAACCAGCAGCCTGTCACATGCCAGGGTAGGATGCTGCAGGGCACCCACGCCACGTCCACTTTGCCCCCTCGCAGCTCTGTACCACAGCTCCATGTCACGGTGGGTCGTTTCCGGGTCGTCTTCTCCTGGAGATGAGAACTACAGCAGGCACCCCACTGTTCCAGGTGGCAGCTCACACTGCTCTCAGCAGTGGTTCAGGCAGGTGTCTTCTCCATGGAACATCCCGTTTTGAAAAAGGATAGCACACGGGGCTCTAAGCTACAGCAGAAAGTTGCCAGAGCACAACCCACAAGGTTTTCTAACACACGGACTTTGTGCTTTACAGTTCCCTCTTTTCACCACCCAAAAGAGATGGAGCTCGGAGAAATCGTTGTGACTGAAAGTCCGGGCGAGAGGAATTTGTATGCAGAGCAGAAGCCAAGAACCCAGGACCTGCTGGGGAAGAATGGAAAGCAAATCCACGAGGTTTTCAAGTATCTCACAGGAGAAATGAAAGAATACAGAGAGTGGATGAAAAGTAAGCACAGGGATGTGTTTGGGGCTCTCTGGAAGAGATCAGCACAGATGAGGGGCCATTTCACCTTCTGAGACACAGCAGAGAAGGCATGCCCTGAAACTTACTGTGAACTCGTGGCCTTTTAGCCCAAATTTCTTTATTCTCAGGAAAGGAATCTCACTGCATGCTCTTGCCATTACCGTGGCTGCACACAATTCAGCACAGGCAGAAAGATGTCTTTTACACTTAATCAATTATGTCATTAGCATCATGTTCCTTATAGCGGTGCCCAGAATCACACGTCGGGGCTGGGAATCTGGTCTCGTTTGTAAGTGCTTTGGATCAGCGGCCATCTCCTCAGCCACGTGTGGGCTGGCAACGGGGACTTGACTCCTGAACGTGCGGGCAAAGGCTCTTGTATTACCAGCCTTTGGGGAGCAATAAGCACTGCGGGTGCTGTGTTCCGATAAAGTACAAAGCAAGTACTGATCTCAAAAGGTTTACCGTCCAGGCAGGAACAATACAGGAGCAGATGGTCTGCGTTACCCAGAATTATTCGGGATTTGGGACTTTGAGAGGCTATGAAAGACTGTGGGTCCTCTGTCGAGGCTGGGTTCGTTAGCAACACAGCTCCAGCAAGCGGGGAGAATACGAGACAGCTGTGTGCAGCCTGCTAGGCTGCGCGGGGGCCATCCGTGGTGAAGGAGGTGGGCCGAGATGCCTCCAAGCAGGGAGCTCAGCAGGCCGGCAGCATGGTCCCCAGCCACAGGGGAACATCTCCTCTTTTTGTTTACTCCAGTGGCCCATGCTTGGTAGACAGCTTTCATTACTCAGTGTCCTGAAAAGCTTCCTGCCCCTGCACGCTGTAACCATATTTGAATACAGTTAATGCTCGTGTCTAAAATCAAGAGCATTGCTGATGTATTTCATAACGCAACATCAAACATTAGTAAAAATCGTCAAACAAGCCCAAACATTTTTCTCTAAGGAATTCATTCCCTCCTGGTTGTAACTGCCTGGCTCCCCAACAACACACTGCCCGAGGGACGCTTGTGGAGCCATCCCTTAAGTCACACTCCAGCCTTTTGGGAGGGCTCTCCCAGGGATGCTGAAGAGCTGCAGAGTGGTGCCCGGCCCTTCAGAGATCCTCTGTTTAAGCTACTCTCATCAGAAAACAGAACTTGAGACAACTGGAAATACAACAGAGACGGGAAGTGGAAAAGAAGGGGGCGGTGGGAAGTTGTTAGGAATAAGACATTGTCCAGATTCAAGAAGTAGCCTGGCACTCTGCACTGTGTCTAATTAATAATGTAAACTGAAAAACTGAATTAATCTTAAATATTTAAGATGAAAGATGCATATACACGTTGCATGAACATCTTGTACGTGCAGGCAGACCTTCTTTCTCATTTATTCTCCTTACACCATGCTTAATAACACACAGCAGCACAGTACCATTTACACCTTTCCCTCAAGCACGCAGTAAAAGCCCTCAAGTCAATTTGCAATAGAAGAGCCGGCAACAGAGTTACCGCAGTGCTGCAGGACCCTCCTCTGCCCATGGAGATCACCAGAAGCACCGTGCACAGATGCCTTCAGACAACCTCACACATCCCACATCCCCCTGCACTCACCTGAGGTACCCAAGCTCAGTGTCCATTTGCTCTGTTCAGGTTCAATAGTCTTCTCTGAAGAGCAGTGCCCCTGTGTCCTTTGGAAATGCCTCTTTTCTCCGAGGACAGTCAGAGTCTGAGCTACAATAACTATTCTTTTCATTTAGGTTCCTCATTTCCCAAAGTACTTTATTTACTTTGCAACTTTGATCCCATCTCCTGTATATAGTGTGCCTCCACGTTCTGGGTCGTCAACTTTCTCCCTAAAACAGCAGAAGTGTTTCTTTTTATACTTCCCTATCCACTCACAAATTAGTTTCAGTCTTTGCCGAAGTCCCTCTCTGCATCTGAATTATACACAGAAAAGGGTCTATCTCCTTGTTAAATTTATAGCCGAATCTTATGCAATCTACCAGGCAAGAAAGACTATTTTTCGACCACCATAAACCACTTTTTAATGAATCCCTCCACAGACTTTATAGCAGTGCCCAGTCCATCCCTGTTAGCTTTTCAAGTGCCAGATGCAAAATATGCTCAGACAGCAATAAATCAGAGACCATTTTTACAGTCCTGTTGATACATCGCCTCTGTTCTGTGGCCAGAAAGCAACTGTAGAGCTTAGCGTGCTTTGAAGGAGTCCTGCTGAAATGATGCCTTATCACCAGCAATTCTATTCGATCTCCTCCAGATAAGCCCCTCATGGTTCAGCTAGTGGACTGGATCTTGCGAGGCACCTCTCAGGTGATGTTTGTCAACAACCCTCTCAGTGGGCTGATGGTTTTAGTGGGGCTTTTCATCCAGAAGCCCTGGTGGATGCTCACGGGCTGCATTGGAACAGCTGTGTCGACACTGACCGCGCTGGCCCTCAGTCAGGACAGGTAGGTGGAACCTCACGTCCGGGATGGTCATTATGGTATGAGGAACCTGCCGATGGGTCGTAGCCCCGTGTTGAAGTGTATTAGAGCCAGCAGACCAGCTTCCCTTACAGGTGGCTTGGAAGGAGCTAAGTGAGTACAGAGCTGTGGTCCAGGAGGAGCTGGCCTGTCCTGATAGCTGGCCATCTTTGTGAGAGCCGGCAGTTATGTCACCCGATGCTACCAGTCACAAGTTCTCTCTCTCTGATAGCCATTAAGATTTGCCATCATCACAACCGTACAGGTCATTTGCATCACAGGGAGCCCTCTCAATCATCACCGTTCACCAGGCCCCAAACTCCTTCCTTCCACATACCACTGCAATGCAATCCAGCAGCTAACTCACTGCTTTTTCCATCCTCTCCCTACATTCCTTTTACCGCGAGCAGGACATTTTTAAGTTGCATTTCGGTGGGTCTCTGTGACAGGTCACCTTCCGCACAGCTTGCTGCCTTGCAAACACTTCTTTCCATCACAGATCAGCCATTGAAGCAGGGCTGCACGGCTATAACGGGATGTTGGTGGGACTGCTCACGGCCATCTACTCTGACAAAGGGGACTACTACTGGTGGCTTCTTCCTCCTGTGGCAGTTATATCTATGGCCTGGTAAGCGTCACTTCTCCTATTAGGGAGAATTCTCAGAGAATGAGAAATCCTGCTACGTGCATCTTAAACATGTTGCAGATCCCCTCTGCTCAGTCTCCTACATCGGTAGCTCCAGCCTTGGCAATGCTGGAAAGAGCCCTTCATTGACACACAGAGCTTGTCAAACACATTGGTAGGAGGCCGAGCACACTGACAAAGCTAATCATAGCAGAAGGACAAAGCAGCCCTACTTCAACACTCAGCAAATGGCCCTCATCAGCAGACCACATTTGGGGCAGGTGTCATTCTGCTCAGCACCCCAACAGTTCTTCCTTACCCAGGCGCTGAGCTGACCTGGAGCTCTCCCTCAGGCTGAATTCAATCTTCCCCGTCTCAGATGCGCAACCAGTCATGAGCAAAATTAATTCCTCCAAGTAACTCCGAATGCCAGACAACGTCCTTTCAGGATTAAATTTACCATTTCTAAATACAGACCTTAACAGCACTGCAGAATCTATTTAACAGCTTCAACTGAAATTAATTCAAGAGTCACATTTTAATCACTGCTAGTGATAAGATACAAATCATTATTGCATTTCACTGCTTTTGAAATCAGATTCTTTCAATATTTTATTTCATTAGTCACTCTCAGAGAAGGTCATTTTGTGACACCCTCTCAAAACCCAGAACATGTTGCAAGAATGTTTGGTCTGTCTTGTCTGCCAGAATTCCCCGAGGCTTTTTATTCAAACTTTTCCTTATTCTTCTAGTTCACAGGACTTAAGGAGAGAGCTGAAAGACTTTAAAATTAGACATTTCAGTGATTTTTTTTTCAACTGGTACTTTGAATTTCAGCTTTAGAAGTCAGTGTTTCTTTAATTGTTTCTTTTTTCCCCAGCAAGATGTATAACTGGCAGAAGCTTTGCATTTCACCACAGAAATTAGGACACTGTTTTCACTAAAGTGGTGATTTTTTTCCCCACAGTGACAAGCAAGGAAATCTGTAACTGCTCTGGAAACCAAATTTGTTATAAAAGAATAGGCTTCATCTGAAAATATAAAAAGAGAACAAAGCATTTTTCCAGTGATAGTATCTACACAACAGGACACAAGATGTTGATTTTGAAATGCCAAATACTTCAGTTTTTTTTGGTGGTGGTGTTTTTTTGTTGTTGTTTTATATTGTTTGTTTTTCATTTTGTTTTCTTTTGTCTTTGTTTTTTTAAATATTTTACACCCCTCAATGAAAATTTTCTGTTCTGCTTGATCACCTCTCCTGCTTTATTCCTCTTCCAGAGCTGTCTTACCACCTCTTCTGGTATCCCTCAAACTACTTAAACACACAAAATGCAAATTATATAATTCTTAACTCCCTCTTGCCTCCTCAAAACTGGACCTTTTTTCACCAGTTTTCCACAGTTGTTCCTGTGGTATTCCCAAAATCTGCTCTTCTGTTTCTTGCTAGATTTCTCTACAGAATTAAAGGCCAGATCACCTTTTCCCATACGTGCCTACATACTGTTCTGGATGCATTTCTTCATCGTCTCCCTGAGCCTGGCACAACCAAGAGAGCACCCACACGCTAGCCAACTGTCCCGAGAGAGGAGCAGGGAGTTTTTACCACCCGTTGTTAAGCGAGGTGCAGCGCTGCGCTTTCCCCTTTGCAGGCCCAACCGGTAGCAAAGCTGAGCACGTGCCCCAGGGACACACAGACGCACACGGACAGACAGGACACCGACATGGCCGGTCACACGGGCTGCCCAGCCAAGGGCTGCCTTCAGCAGCGCTTCCACA